>OZ023262.1:59417008-59877779 GCA_964006375.1 Tillus elongatus | reverse complement strand
AAATTATGCGTTTCCGGGCCCATGTGCACAGTAACTTTTTTTCTTATTTTTTAGTAAGGAATTGCCCCACGAGCGATGGTGCATGTTTTTTGAAACAGCCTGTATATATATATATATATATATACTTGCATTGGGATCTCCGAAACTAGAAGACATACAAAAACAGTCTGGTAAAAAAAGTTCAAGACAATTTTGGTCTTAACTGAATGCCGTCTGGTTTATGATCGAAACTCTCTTTGTTTTTGAAATACTTGGGAAAAATCAAAATGATGTGAGTTTCTTAATGCAATATAACTTCTTTACATTCAAAGCAATTTCAAAACTGCAAACAGTCGTGTACCAATTTTTGTGTGAAATCAAATGACTGCGTCAGAATTTGACAGATTCAATTTTAAAACTCGCTTTATATGTAAATATTTAAAACATTTTTATTTTTTCATATGTACATTATAGTTTTTTCTTGCTATGTTATAGTAGCCTCGATGAAGGAATAAATAATTCCAAGAGCTCGGTAATATAATACAGAGTTTTTATCTTGCAATTGACGGCTGGGTGAAAATACGCGTCAAATTGTGACAATTGGCGCAAACATGCCTCATCCGAAAGTTGATAGGTTCGGAAATACAGGGTGTTGAAAGGTAAAATTTTAATTGGTTTTTATCATTATTCTTAATGTATCTAGGTTAGGAAGTTGAAAATTAGCGAAGTTATGTTTTTTTTAGGTGACGAATAAGATACGTGTTGCAGATATCGCGTCGCTCATAGAGGGCGCTACCTACGACCATTTTCACTGATATTTACAGTTAATAACCCTTCAGCCTGTATGTCTAACATGAAATTTGATTCAAAACCTGAAAGAGCAATTATTTTCAATTTATTATCTTTTCTTGTTGCATTTCGATATCTCGACGCGCTTTCGAGAAAAATCGATTATGTTTTTATAATACGAGAAATTAAAAGTGAAATAAACCAAACTGCATTCAGTAGGCTATGTCTCATAAAATAAAATATCTACTGCGCTATAGAAACCGGTAAATAATTACGAGTGCTGTCAGCTAATTATTTTATGTAGTTTTACTTGTAGTCATGATTACTTGTGATAATTGTGAAAATGCCGCGTGAAAACGAGTTTTCAAATAATGAAATCAGAGGTTTGATCCGCGTTTTTGTTCAAGAAAATTACAATGGCCTTGCTTCACCTCGAAGACATTCAGAATTATATCCCAACCGAAGACAACCAAATCGCAAACTATTTAGAAATTTGTACAATCGCCTGGTAGAACCAGGATTATACCGCCCGAAATGTAATAACATAGCACTACATACAGACTTGGAGACTACTTCTCTGGCTTCACTGTTGGTTTTTGTAGGTGATTTGTTATTTAACGCGAAAGAAAAATCTTGTTTCCTGACAAAAGCTGAAGTTTATAAATTAGCTTGTACACATTGTAATGCAATCTACATAGGTCAAACTTCTAGAAATTTTAACATCCGATACAAAGAACATATTTCTGCATTTACAAATAACCACGCTGACAAATCTACATTTGCAAAACATATTATTGATACCGAACATAGACCTACAATAAATAACCGCATACAACCACAACATTTTTATAATGACAAACGTAAACTAGACTTTTTTGAAGCTTTAGAAGTCAAAAGGCACACACACGACAATAACTACCTTGTTTTAAACGAGCAAACTGATTTAATGAATTCCCCTTTCTTGGACATTCTTCTTTCTAATTAAATATGTCAAAGAAAACAAATTTAACTATTATTTCAAAAAAGTTGTAATAAAATAATGAGTTGATGTATGTCGATATTTTCGCTATATAGAGACTACTTTTATACTGTTATTGTTTAGTTATTTTATTGTTGTAACTGTTATCATATTATTATAGGCCAGTTCTAGTTTTTATGTTAAATATTGACATACATCACATAGACATTTTGAAAACCTCATCTGTCAGCTGTGTTTCATTTTATTTTCAATTTGATAAATTTTTTTGATCAAAACATCATAACATAGCAACATATATTTATTTGTAGTTGTCATGATTTCGTACTAATTCAATTTTAATCTGTCTGAAAAAGCTGTCAAGCAGCGAAACTATAGTCACAGAAGCATTGAAGAACATCCTAGAACTTCCAGAATTCGAAGGGCCACTTGCTCCAGTTAGCTCACGCGCTGGCTACGTCCTTCACCAACAAAAACCAACAGTGAAGCCAGAGAAGTAGTCTCCAAGTCTGTATCTAGTATGGACAAGTTTCACCAAGTAAGGGCAACAACAATCAATGAATTAATAACATAGCGCTCCAAAAATTACTTCTTTTGACAAGGAAGATAAAGTTTTGGTTTATGACCGACAATCCATGTATAAGTAGGTACTCTTCTTTTAAGTTCCTGTTGCTACATGCATAATTATAATTTAAATAAGGAGAAACTATCCATTTCATCTTACTTTTTTACAAAATTTGTTGCCTAAAGATCCTCCTGCTCGTCTACGTTCTGCCTAGTTTCTGGAAGAACAGGAATCCAACGATCCTATTTTTTTTTTTTTTTTTGGAGAAAATCTTGCTAACCGATGAGGCGACGTTTACTCGCCGTTGTGTTTTTAACTAGCGTAATTATCATTTGCAGGACTCTGAGAATCCTCAAGTTGTAAAAGTAAGCACTTCCAACACGAATTTAAACTACATGTTTAGTGTGGTGTAATTGGTAATTTTTATTGGACTTTCTGAAATTCCCTGCACTTAAATAGCCAACTTTATCTAACATTTTTCAACAAAATTTGGCAGAATAGCTCAAACAAGTTCCAGTTTATTTAAGAAAAGACATGTGGTTCATACACGACGAAGAGTCACCGCATTTTCTCGGCTGGTGCATGCATATTTAGATGCAGTTTTTTCAAATTGTTGAATTGGCCGTGGAAGTATTCTTGCTTGGCCACCTGAAAGTCCGGACTTAAATCCTCTCGATTTTTCTATTTGGTCTCGAATGTAAGATGTAGTTTACAAAGAACCTATTGATTTGCGTAAGGAGTTGTGGAGAAGACTACAAATCGCTACCAATGAAGCCAGAGGCAATCCCAATATTTTGCTTCAAACTCGGAGGTGTCTCACAAAACGCTATGTATAGTGTATCAGTGTCAATGGTGGAGACCGTGAACAATTACTTTAAATTAATATTTAGTGTTTCATTTGTTTTATTTTGTCATTCTAGAAAATGAAAATAATATACTTGGTTTGTTTCGCTTTTAATTCATCGCATTATCAAAACATAATGTTCGTAAAATCGATTTTTCTAGCCAACGGATCGAGATACCCAAATGAACCAGGAGTAGATAACTAATTGAAAAATTATTGCTCTTTCAGGTTTTGAATCAAATTTCATGTTAGACATACCGGGTGAAAAGTTATTAACTGTAAATGTCGGAAAAATTGGTTGTAAGTGGCGCTCTCTATGAGAAACGCGATATCTGCAACATGTATCTTATTCGTCGCCTAAAAAAGCATAGTTTCATAATTTTTTAAGTTACTAACCTAGATATTTGCAGAAGAATGATAAAAAAAAGTTACAACTTTCGACACAATGGACACAATTTGACGTGTAGTATCTCCAGCTTTCGAATTTCCCATTGTTAATGAATCACCCTGTATATTGAAAGTGACCTGGATATGGGTTTTAGGGAGCCTAGTTTGCGCTTATGTGAAAACATTTTTTCAAAATTCAAAAATCCCTTTTCATTAGTGAATTTGTTTTACAAAAATTCGCTAAAGAGGTGAAAAAGTTCGAGGCGCAGCAAGTGCGTTGTGGTAGTGAATTTTAATAAGAATAATATATAATATATTAGTAATTAGATACCCTTATATTAAAAGTTACAAAAAATTACTTTATTTGATTAGAAACATTAAAAATAAGGTAAATAAGGGCAGGCAAAAACAATCTAACATAAATATTTATACAGTAATCTGGATACAAGACCCCAGGGCGAAGAGGGTTTCTGCCCGCACCCAAAAACACGGGGCGTTCTCCTTCCCCTTGCGCATGTATACAATTACCTTTAAAGCATAAATCACAAGAACAATTTCTTGGGAGCAACCCACAAGAATGTTACGCAACTTGGGGCGAATATGGGTGGTTGTGCGGGGTACATAGGGTTTGAAGGGGGTATTGCTGCACAACGTGAAAAACGCACCTTTTCAAAGTCTGACTAAATAGGTCTTTTAGCACTTTCCTTTCATATTTTCTTTATTATCAGAAGTTGCGAAAATTCCAGATGTTTATACATGAAAGGTTAAACTACATGAAATTTTGGAAGATCTGGCAACCCCGGTAGGAAACAGCTACATCTTAACAACTTGCAATGATTGTAACCTCCATTGCTTAGATTATATCTATGATTTATTTAAATAGCATAGCAGTACAGGTAACGTCATTTGTCTTTGTCGAACGATATAGATATTGCATTACAGAATTTGAAGTGATGTCAAGGATAATTTTATAATTAATTTCGAATAACTTAATTTTTCTTCCATCAAAAGACTTGAAAATTAGTACACAACCACGTCTCTTCATGTTCTTTTAATCTGTAAATTTTCGTTTTAATCACATACACAATTTGAAAGCTATGACGCTTTAAAAAATATTATTTAATTATTTGTTAAGAAAAATTGGGCTTTAAGATCTGATGAACGAACTCATTCAAGCCATTAACAAAATAAGGGCAATTCCCAAATTTCGTCCAAATCAGTGCAGTATTTTTTGAGTTATCCTTCGGATTTGCGCTTATTTTAAGAAATTTTCCGAAAGTCATACCATCGATACCTCCTTCTTAATGAAAATTCACTAAAAACAGCTTATAGAAGTCTAACTTGGGATTTTATTACCTGATTTTTCCACATTTTGTATTTATATTTCTTTTTAATCTTGTGCGTCGCCCATCTGCTCCGGGTCCAGTAGCTTTCTTGTAGGTTAAAACCACCACGCTTACGTTGTAGTGGTTTACGTATACAAGGGTGATTCTAAGCATGTTTTTGAACAACATTTTTAGAATTCTTATTATTTTCTAAAATGCATTTTTGGCGGAAAATACCTACTTTGAAAAAAAACTGTCAAGTACGATCAATATCAATTCGCTGAAAACTGAACATTTGAAAATTACAGTTTAAAAAAACCACGCTTGGTTCAGAAAATTTCAAAAACAAAAATTCTTGCGAACATCAAATAGACGGACTGCTCTCAGTTGGCAGCAAGATTATTCAAAACCTTCACTATTGGATTGCGTATACAATATATCTCCTATTTTCCGGAATCCCAATACGTATATTACCGAAATGGGCCACGCCGTAAGTTATATTGAACTTTAATAAAGCAGCTTCATATATTTAAATTCAACATAGGGAAAAGTGGGGTAATATCGACCGTCAGGCAAAATCGACCAGTTTCAAATCTCATAAACTTAGCGCCATACGAGCGAAATGAACCGAACGGCAGAGATATGGCTTCGTAAAGTGCGTTTTTATACGATTAGAATGCTGCCACCACTAGTCTCGTCTGCATGTTGTCCGTTTTGCATGTTTCTAGACTTTCTTTGTCCAAATTGTGCTGCTCTTATTAAGGTAGAATCACTTTCATATTTTCTAAATGTATTGCATTTAACGTTCCTAGGATACAGCGAATATTTTTCCATAATTTCGGTCTAATCTAGTGCATTTTTAATCTATATTTTACGCAAAAAAATCAGGGTAAGGTGTACTGGTTTGGGTAAAATCGATCATGCTGATCGATGTTACTCTCCAGCAATCGATATTACCCAACCTTATATTTACTCTTGATGGGTATGGCGTTATTATTATTGTTATTACTATTGTTATTATTATTATTATTATTATTATTATTATTATTATTATTATTATTATTATTATTATTATTATTATTATTATTATTATTATTATTATTATTATTATTATTATTATTATTATTATTATTATTATTATTATTATTATTATTATTATTATTATTATATAAAAACATTTCATTTCTGGACGAAGGATTCCATGAGCGATAAAGACTGTGAGAGAACAAAAATTATTCATTAGGAATGCGGCTAAAATGTTTGAAGTTTCATGTGGCATCCCCAAGATGTTTTTCCAAAGATCAGGAAGAAGAAATTGTTCATACGATACTAAATCTGTTGAAATTATTTTATGGATTGACTGCGACGTTATGCGCAGCTTAGTTTTTGCAAACCGGAAGCCACTAGCCTCAGCAGGGTTACCTCATGATATAATGACTTAGAAGAGATATGATATTGCGCATATGCCCCGCCCCTTCTCATGACGTCACGTGGTGAGTAACGTTATAGAAGTCTAACTACACACTTAAAACAAAGTCATTCGCAATCAGAAAGTTTCTATAAGTCAGTTTAATGCGGTTGAAGTTACGCCTATATTGTCTTTTTCAGATAATATAGATCGCAGCACTAAATTTAATCTTTTTCATTTTTATTACTTCCAACTCTATGCACTTAAATATTAGTAAAATACATAATTTGTTAAGAGGTTGTGATGAAACGTCAAACCCCAATGCACGACAGCATATTATTGTGGCATTGGACTCACCACTTGACACTATGCGCGTAACAGGTCTAAAAATATGTAGTCTGAATAGCATATCTCTCGTTATTTGTATCATGGGGTTACCGCATCCAACATAGGCGAAATGGATGTTTTTTCAATAATCTAGAGTCACTATTTGACAAATGCCATTTTGAAGTTCATCGCATATATAACGTTGACGAAACGGGTATTTTCAATGTTCACGATCCAGGTCGTATAGTGGCAAAAAAGGAGAAATGCAAGTTGGCGTAATAACCAGCGGAGAAAGGGGACAAAATACTACTATATTCCGTTCACGTTTATATTTAAGAGAATGAGAATGAAAGATGGTTTGGAAAAAAGTGGCCCCGCAGACGCGGCATACAAATGTTCGAAATCTGTATGAATTAAAGCGAGCTGTTTACCGAATGGTTGCAATAGTTTGCAAAATTTGCTAATGCTACTCCAGAGCAATTTATTCTTTGTATATCCTGGACAATTATTCCACTCATTCCTTTTTAGCTTCCTACAATTTTGTGGAAATTCTGACATACCTTTACTATCACTTCCACCCCACAGATCTCACAGTACACATCCTTTGGGTGTAACTTTCTTCAAGCATTTAAAAACTGCTAACCAGCATGCGATAGGTAGATGAAGAGTAGAAAGACAGAGTTGAGAAGTTTTACTAGCTCTAAGCGGTCCTTTCATTCTGAAATTCTAAATTGCAACACAACGTTAAGTAAAATCGGCTTAATTTGATTGTTGTTCTTTAATTTATATTCCAATTTACATTTCACTTTGTAGTTAAATTTACTTAAAGTAGTAATTTCCATTTTTTACAGTTTGTCATCAAGTATTATTTTGCACTATTAATTAATTACATTTCAATATTCAGTATTTGTTTTTAAACTAGATCTCTCTTCTTTTTTTTTTCAGTGCTATACCACATATAGACAATAATAGCTAGAATTGAAACCCTATTTAATTTATATCTCATGCTCAAGTTGCTTATATTCGATCTATTTATTTATTATTTTATATTAATGACTATAAATTAATGGCAATGCATTTTTAATATTTAATTTAGCTGGTCATTAATAATTGTCAAAGTAAGTTACATTACCACTTTATTTTTTTAATAGCTCTTAAGTAGTCGATATTCCCCCACTTTCTCTTATTTGTGAACAATAAAATTATACCTAGGTATAATTTATGGAACTTATTGTAATACAGAAGACATGTATGACTATTTTTGTAAAAAAAGAAGATTATTATAATAAAATAATTGCTCATCTGTTTTCTCCTTCCGATGACGCAAAATAATGTGTGTGCTCACTTATTTATACCAAACATTTGCTGATATAATGTAAAAAATTAAAATATCCATAGTTGGCCATGTGACAACTTGTCTTCTGCGACGTTGAACGAGATATGGATCTTTGCTAAAGGTGGGAATAAATCTTCTTGGCAGGACTCTCCGTCCATAGCGTTAGAAAACCAGATGCCTCTAAAGAAAAAGGTTTTTTGCATGAATGAACAGAAAGGAATTGTTATATATTTCTCTTTGCTGTCTTTAAGGAAACGTATATTAGTTTCACGCTTTAGCGACTGTTGAAGACAGTTCAATTTTCTTTTTCAAAAAGCATTTTTATGTTAGTTCTGTTGACAGTAGGTTATTCTTTTCAAACGCTTAAGGTAACTTTATATATTTAATAAAGCTATATACACGCTTCATATACACCAAAAACACGTTTTGAAGTTCACCAAACAATTTAAAAGTTATGAAGGTTTTAGTGTCTTAATTGAAATACACTGTACAATTTAATGTTTCAAACTTTAGCAACTACAAGAGGCTTATGTCTATGACTAGTATTGCCTCAAATTTTCACAAAATTTACAATGCGTCTGAAAGAGCTAATACAGCGTTGGAACGTGAAGATCATGTCTGAAAACTTAGTGCCTACTATTTTAAAACCTGACCATATGTGAATGTATATCTAAAGAGGCTGTATATAGCAGATCAGTGAACCGGTTAAGCTCTATGGATGTGAAGCTTGTGTCGGGAAAAATATGTAAGAAAATTGAATGCTACCGGAATCGACTACCTGAGACGAGATACTGGTAAAATAAAAAGAGGTAAAGTAAGAAGTCCATGGGTTTTAAACGAATGTAAAGTGGAAATGTTCATTGAAAGTAAATATGAGAGCAGTGCCCTTAAATTGTTTGACCATATAGAATGAATGGATAATGACATAATGGCAAGTAGAATTTAAAGAAAGCATGCGGATTGCAAAAGTAGTCTTGGAAGTCACAAAAAGTATCGCAACGGTTTTTGTAAAGAATAAGACAGCTTTAAGGTCTTGCACTGATTTCATAATGATAACGATACTATGAGTGTATCTTGTGGCAAGTAAATAGTCGGTGATCACATGCGCTGATGGTCCACGTTTACCGACTCAATTGGTATATGGCCAACTCCAGATATTTTAATTGATAACCACTCATTAAGTTACTATAAAACACAATAGTTTTATCAATTAAGATCTAAATATATGTACATCTAGTTTTATAATATTATTAATTTGGACTAGAGCAGTGGGCAGCTTTAATAGTATGTTTCCTGTCTGTACCACCCATCTGGATATTTCCTCATCCTCCATTTTCTAAACTCATCAAACAACAGTATAAATATTGCAAATGGCAAAGAATAGCACCACCTGAAAATATAAATATTTTAAAAGTACAGAATATCACTAAGAACAATATTATTAAGTTTCGGTAAATGTCCTAGGACGGCTCGGTTCTAGATGAACGTGACGGGGAATTTATTTATTGATTTAATACAATACACAACATAGGACTCCCCAAATAAAGAGCTTAAACAAACATAGAAACAAGTTACAACAACAATCAACTAGGGTTAAGGTAATTGAACTTATATAGAAATAGAACAATTATTTAAAGCAAGAAAATAACTTCAACTGGATCACAACTCAATCAGCCGAGCAGCAGATTCAAGAGTGAACTTGCTACACTCGAAAATGTTAATCTGGCGGTGTACATAGCTATACAGGGTGTTTCATTGGGAAAGGTAAATAGTTTAGCACTGGATATTAATAAAGAAATGGACAACATTGATAAAACACCCCGTATCTCGATTATAAGGGGCCAAAGGCTAATTAATTAAGCGTTATCTAGAATCGCCTCAGTTACCCCTATCCGCAGTTAAACTATTTACCTTTCCCAATCAAACACCCTGTATATAGAATACATTCTTTGTACCGGTGAATTCAGTCCCACATTTGTCCTAGGACAGGCAAGCTAAAATAGGTCCTGAGATCTGGAGTTCATACTGGGCGTATGGAAACATAACAAGCTTAAAATATATGAACATTCTATATTACTATGTAACAAATTAAATAAAAATAAAAATGTTCGGGATGCAGCAAGTCCGTTATGGTAGTGAATTTTCATAAGAATAATATATTTAAGT
The DNA here is from genome assembly GCA_964006375.1 of Tillus elongatus. Classification (NCBI taxonomy): domain Eukaryota; kingdom Metazoa; phylum Arthropoda; class Insecta; order Coleoptera; family Cleridae; genus Tillus; species Tillus elongatus. Next base: position 59,867,677 of record OZ023262.1, on the reverse strand, counting down.
GATTTAGGCTTATATTAAAAGTTATAAAACATTACTTTATTTACTTAGGAACAGTAAAAACTAAGGTAAAGAAAGGCAAGCAAAAACATAATCTCCATCATAAATATTTATACAGTAATTTGGATACAAACTCAAACTTAGAAATTGATAGTCAGGAAATATACTCAACAAAACTACAGTAGAAAGCTGAACATAAAAAAATCCTGTGGTTCGTGCATTGAGAGTGATTGTATGCACGCAGAAGGGGAAGAAGAACTCCCAGGTCGAAGAGGGTTTCTGCCCTCTCACCCAAAAACACGGGGGTTCTCCTTCCCCTAATGCATATGCATATAACTACCTGCAAAGCATAAAGCACAGGAAAAATTTCTTGGGAGCAACCCCCAAGAAAGTTACTGGAACTGGCCGAATATGGATGTGGTGCGGGGTAGACAGGGTTTAAAGGAGGCAAAATATGAATAACGCATCCTGTCAAAGTCGATATTTTTTTAAACATTTTCCGCTCATATTTCCTCCCCGCCCAGCACCCCTATTCATTTTTCGTCCCTTAACTTTCCTGGGGGTTGTTTGCAACAACAAATTTGCCTTGTGGCTTGTGCATCCAAGGAGGGTTCTAAATATATTTCTGAATTTTTTTTCTAAGAACCCTCCGTGCAGTGGACTGTAAATTTACCGAAATTATATTCCACAATGTCGCCTATAATGCCTTTTTCAGATAATATCGAATACAGCAACAAGTAAATAAATTCCCTTGCTGTTTCACTTCTTTTTTATTTTTATATTACATATATAAGCACAATATAAGTAAATATAATAAGCCCATACAACACAAGATATTCTCAGAATGTTCTCACAATGTGAGGGTATTATTTTTTCAGAATATTTGTTTCGGAATGTTCTAATAACATTTATGGAATTTCAAACTGCATCTTGAATATTCTGAGTACATTCATTTAATCACATCCTAAGAAAACTCTTCATCCATATACTTAGAATATTTGAATAGATGATTATTCCAAATATTCGCTCAGAATGTGCTTGAGATGTCCTTATAATATTATATAACTTTCTAATTTAATGAAAAAGATAGATGATGATTAGGGTATAGTGGTGAGAATTATAATAGTAACAATTTGGCATGTTTGATTCTGTTACATGTTCAATGTTAAACACATCCGAAAATTGTATATTTAGGCATTCCCTTCTTTAGGCATAGAGCGCATGTCCATGCCACCGAGAAGGGAAGATGGCCGATAGACGTAAATGAAAATTAATGCCAACATGAATGGTCTGTGGTCAATGTTGTATAAGGTTATATTCTAACATAATTAATTAAAAATAATAATGCGACGTAAACACGGAGAACAGTGTGTAATTGCAAACATAAGTCCAGAGTACAGAAACAATTAAAATATGGTGTCAGGTTATCAAGAACTAAAACGCACCCAGTAAAGAAACAAGTTTTAAAGCATCTCCTGTAGTTTAGAATGGCGAAGAGTTCGCCAATTTAAGGATGTCTGTGAAGAAATTTATCAAAAAAGCGTTCGGGAGCTAATCTGCAAATTCACCATAACTACTTAAAAAAAACCAGACCATTTTCTCTTTTGTAACGGAACTTAAGAAGCAACTTGCTACTTATGGATGTATCTGTATAATTATAAAAATCCATATGCAGATTGAACGATCAAAGATAAATTAATTCTGGGCCTTTACGACAAGCAAGTACAACAAATAATTATTAGGGAAACTGATGTTACGCTATCAACAGTGCAAGAATACTGCAAATCTATAGAATTGTCTAAGCAACGTCTCAGGACTCCTGTGGAAGAAGTTAATGCTGTGAGAAGTATCACTATAAAGTGCAGAAAATATTAACCTGAACATATGGTAGGAAGATGAATGTATAATAAAACTTGCAATTTATTTTATTTATAGACATCGTCCCATATTTATTTTCAATATGTATATCCATGTTTTAAATAAGTTAGGTTAGTTAAAAGTCAGTTGAAAAATAGCAAACCTTGTACACAGTCTTCATCTATAATATCTTGTGTTAACTAGAGCTGTCGTGACGACATACTACCTGGTTCCGCACCGAGATGGCGTCCCTGTCGTACATCTCTCAATGTTTTACATTATGACATGTTGCAATAATGTAACTTCCATTGTTTTTTATCTACCATTTATTTAAATAGAATAGCAGTACAGGTCACGTCATCTGTATTTGTCTAACATTGTAGATATTGCATTAGAGAATCTGAAGTGATGTCGAGGATTATTTTGATATTAATTTAGAATAACTTTATTTTTCTTTATTCAAAAGACTTGAAAATTGGTACACGGCCACGTCTGTAGATGTTCTTTTAAGTTGTTAATTTTCGTTTCAATAACTTAAACAATTTGAGAGATATTGCCTTTAAAAAGTATTTTTTAATGTTTTGTTAAGACAAATTGTGCGTCAAGATCTGATGAACGAACTCATCCAAGCCATTAACAAAATAAAGGTAATTCCCAAATTTGGTACAAATCAGTGAAGTATTTTTTGAGTTATCGGTTGGACACATATATGTATATATGTATAAACTTTTCAACTGACCTTGGAAATGGGTTCCAGCGGCCTTAATTCGCGCTTATTTGAAGAAAATTTCCGAAATTATCACCATCGATACCTCTCTATTAGTGAATTTTCGTAATGAATATTCACTAATAGAGAGATCTACTTCATCTACGACAGGCAGTACTAAAGACTCTGCGATCTTTCAAAACCAAGTATAAGCTAACCTGGGACTGCAAAAAATCCTTTAAACCGGCTGGCTATGGACAACAAAGTAAGCTTAATGTAGGTAGCAGGACATCAAGGCATTGAAGGAAATGAGGAAGCAGATAGAGTTTCAAAAAGGACAGCAACAACACTATTCTACAATCAGAGCCCTATTGTGGACTCACAAAATGCCATGTAAGAAATGGACTTGATACATGGGAGAAGAATCAAATACTGCCATACTGGAGGAAAACACCAGGTTTAAGGCAGGCAAAACCGTTCAGCACCATATCAACAGAGACATCTGAACTGTTTCTTGAATTGAATAGAAACGACTTAAGAATAATCACGGGACTTTTCATAGGACACTTGTCGAAAGAGGATAAGGTGCTGCTATCGACTTAATAACATCTACAGTCGCATTCATTCTAGTTTAACTTACCATATGAAACGAACTGGATAAAACTTAAGGTAGTACATTCCAGGTATATATGACAGCATGCAAGCTACTACTGTCTCAACAATCAAACTTATATTCAGAACCATGTTGCCCATTCCTAAAATTATAACATTTTATAATAACTTACATGGGTGTAAAAATATATACATACCTTGGTGAACAATAGAATTAATTCTTGTCTTGCATATAATTAGATCTGCCCATTGAGTTACTACAACAGATATCATAAAAGCTGTATAACATGTATATTCTAATTCTTTCCTCCTGTCATACGACCACTCCTGGCCAAACGAATCCACAAGATCGTTAACATACTGCGTATCCCATTCTTCTCGCAATCCTGTAAAAACAGTTGTAATATAGACCCAAAATATTTTTTTATGTTACTAATATTTCAAATGTAAAACTTAAGATGTTTGTATGTTTGTTACGCAATCACGCATCATAAACGCCTAAACGGATTTGGATAAAATTCGATGAACAGGTAGGCCATGACCTGAACTATTATATATGATACGTTGTATCCAGAAATTCCACCCCTAGGCGGGTGAAATACGGGTTCAAATTTCAAAACCTTAGGAATAAAAAGTATCATAAGCATTTAAAGATCTTCTCATGTATTAATTTTGAGGCGTTTCTCTCAACAAAAATTTAAGTTATCCTGAATTAAAGAAACCTAAAAACCACGACACGCTCCTAAAAGTTTTTTAAGGCGTTGTGTAATGTACGTGGGAGCAATTGACATAACGGATGTCTTAGTTTGTTTTCTTTGAATGTTGGAAAGCTAGAAAATCTGCCTAATAAATTGAAACAGTCAGAGTTGTCTCTTTCAAAATTGTATTAAACAAACTTGAGAACTTTCTTTTGTTCGCAAAATTAACGGTAATATTTATTTCTAGAATTGATTTGTTATTCAAAAAGCTATGTGGTAAAATCGGCCGCCAAAGAGTTTAAGCTTGATTTTAAGTTGTGATCCAAAAAATAACTAAATAAAAACCTTATAAGTTGAATAAAACTTTTACAACTATAACATTTTTGTTAATTTAGTCTAGGGCGAATTATCTATAGATTTGGCATTCTGAAATGACCAACGACTCGATTCTTGGTCACGTAGTCAGAAATTAAATTGCTATTGGTTTGTTGTGTTATTTGAATTCTTATAGCAAAATGGCGCGGTTTATGTCGCGTCATATGTCATATCAATTTATTTTAATTTTAGGTTAATGAGAGAATATGTTGTTTTTCGATTAATAATTTTAGTTTATATGAAAAGCTTGTGAATTAAATCATTGCCGAAAACAACAAAATTGTTTGATCATATCGTGAAATATAAAATAAGTTATGTTAAATTTTTTACACAGGAACAGTACCTTTTCAATCAGGACTGTTAGAAATTGTGTAAATATTGCAAAATTCAAAAATCATTTAATAAATATTATTTATTTAAAATAGCAACTAAAAAATTAATAATGAATATATAAACCTTAGATAAATGATTATCTCAAGCGAAGCGTTTACACCACGTTGAATACACCGATTCTCGTAGGATCTAGTGCCTGGATGGGGGACCGCCTGGGATTACCCTGTGCTGTTGCCTTTTCTTTTAGGTAGTGACATTTCTGTTTTATTCTTATTAGCGAATTTTTATGAAAAAAATCGCTAATAGAGAGGTATCGATGGTGAGACTTTGCAATTTGGGCCCCTAAAGCCCGAAATCAGGGTTCAATTATATTTTTATATGCTTATATATATATATATATATATATATATATATATATATATATATATATATATATATATATATATATATATATATATATATATATATAACTCAAAAACTTATTAACCAATTTTGATGAAACTCGCCAAGAATCTTTATTTCATTAATAGCTTGGATCAATTCCTCAGCTAGCTCTATCAGACCAGTTTTTATAAAAAAAAATACTTTCCTAACAGTACTTATAGGATTAAGTGGATTAGATTGTTGAGTCAGGTAATGAGGTAGTTGAATAGTCTATTGAATTATTGGTCTTCTTGTGTGTTCAAATGATGGTATATTAGGTTTCCAAGTAATAGGGGGGCGAAGACCATCATCCCTCTTATTTATACAATCGAAAGGTCTTTCGATCTCGATAGCTCCACGGATAATTCTGATTTTGAAGTTGTAAACAACCAACTGTTTTGGCATTGTCAGAACTTGTTTTGTGTCCTCTATGAATATGATTGTTCAGAGAACAGGAAAGGTCTTCAGAAGGGCCGTAATAGAAGTAGAGACATAATTGTTTAAAACACTAAAATAATAAGTAAAAGTAGTTTAGTTTAATTCTTTAAGCAAGGAATGTAAATATTGAAATTAATTAGAGGTCAGAATTGTATCGATTGACATTGAAAATATCACATTTAGAATGTAAACAGTAAACAAAGTAAATTGGCAAGATACGCAGGAATGTTGAAGTCAGCAATTTGGAAGGTCGTAAACTAATTAAGAAACAATATAAGTATTATTATTGGTAAATATAAATGAGATTAATTTTAGTGAGTCAAAATGAGATTAGTTAAATGAGTTCTTACGGTGTAGACAGTTAATTTAGATTGCTTAAAATGTAAAGACGCGATACTTGTGATTTAATCATATACATAAAGATACTGTTCAATTAAGATTCACGATGTAACAGTCTACGTTAGGTTCATTTAGTTGTTATTTATAATGTTATTGTTGAAATCTCTGTGAGTTATTCAATTTATAATTAAACCGTTACCGGTGTTCAAATACGCTTAGTTCGATGACCCTATTCCTCCAAATATCCTAAAGCTCCCGTTAATGTGGTCCTTCGAAGCCAAGAGTAGTTGAAGAAGATAGTCCTTCGATGAAAAAGATAACCAGTGCCAGTGAAAATACAGTGCTCACTTAAACCTTATCAAACATCCCAAGTCTCCAAATACCCTTTATTTTATTAAAAATAACCAGGGCAGTACCAGAAGAAGGTCAGTTCCAATGAAGCAAATATACAGGACAGAAACGTCCAGGGCAGTACCAGAAGAAGGTCAGTTCCAATAAAGCAAATATACAGGACAGAAACGTCCAGGGCAATACTAGAAGAAGGTCAGTTCCAATAAAGCAACTATACAGGACAGAAACGTCCAGGGCAGTACCAGAAGAAGGTCAGTTCCAATATAGCAACAAGACAGAAGCATCCAGGGCAGTACCAAAAGAAGGTCAGTTCCAGTCAAGCAGATACAGGGTCAAAGACAACAATACAGGGTTAAAGGCAAGATAGGGGTCACAGGCAACCAATAATCAGAATCAAAGAAGAACTAAGCATCAGACAAGGTAACAAAACCACAAATATTTATTAAATCAATTAAAATTAAGGAAGCAATGGAGGAACTAAAAATAAAAATCACATCGTTCGAGAGAACTAAAATTACGGGTAAACAAATTTATCCAAAAATTAGAAGAAGCAGAAAAAATGGACGATGACGACATACCTATCAAATTTGAAATCATAATAGGAAACTTAGATAGGCAATGGGATAAAATTGAAGATAACATAATGGATTTAAATAAAATAACAGAATCAGAAAATCTGGATAAAGCTAAGCCAATAGTACGATAACGCCATGGTTAAGCTGAAAAGAGCAATTACCAAAGAAGCACACCGCTATTCATCACTGTATCCAGAATTCAAATTACCAAAAATAAAAATACCAATCTTCACATGCAAGTACAAGGAACGGACAGCATTCCAAGAGCGAGTCCAGAAGGTAATAGATTCAACAGTTTAGGAATTCTACACAAAATAGCGTCAAGAAGCAATCATAAAAAATTTAATTTACAAGTTGAAGTTCCATTCGAAAACAAAGTACCAGAGGTAGAAGAAGCCACAAACGAACAAGAAAGATTTAATTTAAATTTAAGTAAAGAGATGCCAGAAGTAGAAGAAGCCAAAAACGAACAAGAAATATTTAATTTAAATTTAAGTAAAGAAATACCAGAAGTAGAAGAAGCTAAAAACGAGCAAGAAATATTTAATTTAAACTCAAGTAAAGAGATACCGGAAGTAGAAGAAGCCACACACAAGCAAGAAATAATTAATTTAAATTTAAGTAATGAGGTACCAGAGATAGAAGAATCCAAAGACGAACAGAAAAGGGTTAATTTAAAAAATTATTCAGATAATCTCATATCTGGAGCCAAATCGACGGCGGAGAAAACTAATGTAAGTAGAGAGAGCAATCTATTAAATTTTGAGGCATCAATGATAAAGGGGAAGAAAGAGTTACAAGAAGTAAAACAATCAGTAGTACAAATAGAAAAAGTCCCAATAGAAACGAATATAGGAAATAAAGAATGTTATATGGAGAAGGTTCAATCTGGAACTGAACCAAAGCAACAAAGAAAAGTAGCACAAACAGAACCCAACAAAATGTTCAAATGGGGTGGGTTTAAGTTAAGAAAATGGTCCAGCAACAAAGCTCAGATGGTTGCCAAGCTGAAAATTCCCAAATTTTGGAGGAGTCAACCAAGGGGGGAAGAAACAGCGACCACATCAAGGGTAAAAGTTAATGGTTTGACCAATGCTTCCAAGAAAGAAACCACGAAACAGTTTATGGGTAAAGTAAGAACGATAAGAAGTACAACCACCCAGGTATTTACACACACTGGGGGGGTATATGGAGGTCAGATGCAGGGACAAGCAAAAATGGGCAAAGGCCACAAAGTATACAAGGGCCATCCAGTAAAAATAGAGGGCTCACGAACAGAGCAAAAGCACAAGGTATATGGGTATAAGGTGCATGTTCGCCAATGGAAGCACATGTTTAGATGGAAGTTTAAGAGGAAGAAATTACACGCAGGGCACATGGCAACAACCAAACAATAGCCGCTGCGTGGTCAAGTTAATTCAAGGTTCAATGGTAAAGCATTCCAAAACGACTCAGGGTCGGCGTGGCTGGATTTTGTTGAGTGGGAAGAGCTCTGCAAAGCAAAGCAGAGACAGTTCTTCAACTCATTCAGCAGGGGAAGCAACCACAAGACAACATGGAGGAGAGACACCAGAAGGAAGACGAAATGACGTATCCAACCCATCACCAGAAAGGGGGAATAAATTATTGGAGCATGTAAATCATTAGTTATTATATTACGATTCTAGAATGGTATACATAATTCTATTATTCTAATTATGTTAAAACACTAAAATAACAAGTAAAAGTAGTTTAGTTTAATTCTTTAAGCAAGGAATGTAAATATTGCAATTAATTAGAGGTCAGAATTGTATCGATTGACAGTGAAAAATATCACACTTAGAATGTAAACAGTAAACAAAGTAAATTGGCAAGATACGCAGGAATGTTGAAGTCAGCAATTTGGAAGGTCGTAAACTAATTAAGAAACAATATAAGTATTATTATTGGTAAATATAAATGAGATTAATTTTAGTCAGTCAAAATGAGATTAGTTAAAATCAGTTCTTACGATGTAGACAGTTCATTCAGATTGCTTCAGATGTAACGACGCGATACTTGTAAACATAAAATACTGTTCAATTAAGATTCACGATGTAACAGTCTATGTCAAGTTCATTCAGTTTGTTATTTATTATTAGTTGTTGAGTTTTTGTGAGTTTATTAAAAGTTAAAATTAAACTGTTACCGATGTTCAAATACGCTTAGTTCGACGATCCTATTCCTCCAAATATCCTAACGCTCCCTTAACAATGATGTATGGCCGGTGTGGATAAGGGGTCGGATTTTCTAACTGCGATGGTGTATTCATATATTCTATTGTGAATACGTCTATTCGTTTGTCCTATATAAATTCGGGAGCAGTTGGAAAAAGTAATTTTGTAAACTCTGTGGGATTCGTTTGAAATCGTATCTTTTGGAGTTTTTATTAGATTAACAGTTTTTGCTCTGTTGTCAATATGGTTTTGATATTATGTGTTCCCAAAATTCGACTGATTTTGTCGGTGACACCTTTAATGTAGGGTAAGAAGATTTAGTGATATTGCAAGGACTCTGTCTGTTCTTGTTGAGGTGTAGTATAGCTGGTTGTTGTGCGTTTATGATGTTTAGTAGTATCTGATTTTTATCGTATCCGTTTTCAAGCAATATCTGTCTTAATCAGTTCAATTCTGTCTTTCAATAAAAATGTTAGCCGGTGCAGGAAAGAGTGGTGAATCCATTTGAGAGCACTTCGAACTTGTCTGTAAAATTTGTTTTTTGAAAAGGAAATAGGTGTTAGATGTGCAATGTTCTAAAATGGCCAGGGTATTGTGTGAAATATTGTGTTTATTTGGAGAATGTCAAGGGTTTCATATAGACGTATATTAGTGAACAATCAAACAAGTTCGAAGCTAACTAGCCAAAATTCTCCAGCCATTAGTAGAAGGAGCTACATCCTATATCAAAAATTCAACCAATTTTATTTACCTTCAAAACAGCACCATTTCTTAAAACGACATACTTGTTAGCTTAGATATTGTTTCGTTGTTCACTAATATACCTCTATCTGAAACACTTGACATTCTCAAAAACAAAAACAGTACTCCACAAGATGTCCTAGCCGTTCTAGAACATTGCACATCTAACACTTATTTCTTTTTCCAAAACAAATTTTACAAACAAGTTGGTGCTCCGGTGGGTTCACCACACAAATCACATAAATATTGGTCTTTTCACCTTTATTTCCCCTCAGGGCTCGCCCGCGTCTTTGCCGCCTCGATAGCACCGCAGCCGTTGGCTTATTGTGCATGCCCTTTGTCTCTACTCCACCCATTCCAAAATCATCGTGCCTTGAACTAGTCTGCACAGCAATTGGTAGGGTGAAGTTTTATATTGCTCTGTCTCCGGTCTATACTGACCCTAGATCAGTTGCCTTTTGCGGTCCAGGGCTTTACACTCGCACAAGATGTGCTGGGCTGATTCCTCCCCCTCGCCGCAGAGTCTGCATGCCAGGTCCGCCTCGAACCGCTCCATTTTATGCAGGTGTTTCTTGACGGCCATGTGTCCCGTTAAAAGTCCTGTTATGTTTCTGAGCTGTCCTCTTCTAAGATTTAGCAGCTCCACAGCTCTCTTTGGACTGGGTTGCCCAATTAACAACTTCTTGTGTTTGATCCCTGGACAATCTGTCCAGTATGCCTTGTGCTGTTACCAGACCCAGGACTTGATGGTTCCCCTGACCGTGCCTTTCAATACGCCCAGGACCAGTTCTGGTTCCATAAATGGTTCTGCTGACCCTCTCTTTGCGAGACTGTCAGCTTCTTCATTGCCTTTGACCTCCGAGTGACCCGGCACCCAGATGAGAATGACATCATTCTGCCCAGCTAGGTCGCTCGTCTCGTCATTCACTTACCAGCGTGGAATTTACCCGTGGGCTACTTAGGGCATTGAGGGCTGCATGGCTGTCTGTGGCTATGAGGATCCGCTTGTTGGTGTAGCCCCTCCTCTTGTTCTGCTGCACACAGTGGAGGATGGCGTACTTTTCGGCCTGAAAGACCGTTGCATGAGCTCCGAGGGGAATACTATGGCTTACCCTTCCGAATAAACACCTGCCCCCGTCCCACGCTCCCCGTCGGATCCGTCCGTGAACCAGACCAGCGCGCCACGTGGTAAGCCCGGCGTCTCCTCCCGCTATGCCTCACGGTCTTGGATTTCCACTGTCAAACTGTTTTCCCTGCAGATTCGCGGGCTCGCGAAATCTGACCTTATTTCAAGCATGGGCTCCTTCACGATCTCCTACATTTTTCAGTGGCCCCTGTAGCCTGAGTGGATCTTCAGTCTACCATTGCAGGCTAGTCTTAATGGTCCAAGCCTGGCCTCCTTTGTGATAAATAAGTGTAGCAGGGGCAAATTCAGCAACACCTCCATGGCGGCTGTTGGGTTGAAGTCATGGCACCTGTGATGCCCAGGCAAGCCATCCCTTGGATCTTGCCTAGTTTTTGTTAGGCACTGGATTGTGTCACCTTAGGCCACCTGAGCAGTGCCGCGTATGTTATGATAGTCTGGCCACCCTTGTGTACAGCCAGTGGGCCATACTAGGTCTTAGTCCTCACGTTTTTCCATATAGCTGCCTAGTGACGGCTAGGGTCATAACTGCCTTACGCAGTATTTTTTCAACATGGCCATTACAGGTTAGCTTAGAGTCCAATACGACCCCAAGATATTTTACCTTCCTGGCCATTGGAATGTTTCTACCGTATAGAGTAAGAGTTCCGTGGCTATCCCACTTTCTCCTCCTCGTAAACGGTTGCTTTCTCGGGGCTTACCCCGAACCCTTGGCAAACCGTCCGCCTTTCGACCACTTTCAGTGCTGTCGGCATGCGCTCCCACACTGACTGTGTAACCTTACCTCGGACTATGATGACAATGTCGTCCGCATAGACCTGTACCTCGTAATCCCCTCCTAAAATCCTCCCTAGCAGGCCGTCCACGACTAGGCACCAGAGCAAGACAGGCAGACCGCTCCCCTGCGGACACCCCACCGCTACCCCCGCCAGCAGAGTTCCTCCTGGGAGTGAGGTGAACACCGCCCTGTCCCTGGGCATGGAACCGATCCACCTGCAGCAGGTCTCCTCTATTCCACTCTCCCTGACAGCTGCCAGTACCGATCCGAACAAGGTGTTGCTGAAGGCCCCCAGCGCCACCACCCTGTTCTCTAGAGTATTCTCCAGTTTTAGCACCAGTTGGTGTAGTGCTGTTTCTGTTGAGATTCCTGCTCTGTATGCATATTGTCCGCAGTGCCAGTCCCATCAAGCCCCGGTTGCTTTCCCAGTGGGCGGAAGCTAACCTGACCTGACCTCCAGAGTTCGCGGACGCTGACGCTGCCGCCCTCTAGCACGTCTCCGTTTCCGGAATAGACTCAAGGCACGAGTCTGTAGCCAAAGCCACTCCTCGAACCTTATTGGTTTCGGCTTTGTTTATGTTCCTATTCTTTATGTTGTTCCCACGAGAATGGGGAAAATACTGTCCACACCATCAGAACCCTCTGTGTAGCGCAAGACAGGTTACTCTGGAGGGTTGCCCGGTGCTCCAGAAGTTGCGTACACGAAACCATCACCCTGGTGCCATCCATCCCTAGGCACGGGTCATGTGACATAGTGGATTGGAGGTTTTTTTTCGACCTCCACGTCTAGCCCCGTCCTGTTTAGTTATCGCCTATTTCTGCGCCCTCCAGATCTTCTTTCATTGCGCCCCGGAAGGACGCTTGGACTGCCGGGGCAGTCCCTCTACTCCTACAGTAGGGTTATCACTGGTGGAGGGACCCCCAGACTCCGCGGACGTCGCCACCCTCCGGTGGGACCCAGCCTCCAGCTTGGGTGTCGGGGACAAGTCTGTGGCCAAAGCTACCCCCTGATCCCCCGTATATACGTCGGTCGTGAGACCGCCATAGTCCACGGACGCTGCGGCCCCCCAGCTCGTTTCCGTTTCCTGAATAGACTCCAGGCACGAGTCTGTAGCCGGAGCCACTCCTCGAACCTCATTGGTTTTGGTTCCATATATATTTATGATCTTCATGTTGTTCCCATGAGAATGGGGGAAATACTGTCCACACCATCAGAACCCCTGTGGGGTGCAAGGCGGGTTACTCTGGAGGGTTGCCCGGTACTGCAGAGGTTCCGTTCACGACACCATCACCCTGGTGCCATTTATCTCTAGGCACGGGTCACGTGACACCGTAGATTGGAGGAGTTGATTTCTACCTCTTTGTCTAGATCCGTCATGTTTAGTTATTAGCAGGGTCACCTCGTGCAGGATGCGGTTCTTCACCGCGCATGACGATCTTGGGGAAAGCTTCATCGAAAGCTCGTTGTTGTCTATATTTCCTCAGCTTGCCCCCTGGAGTCCTTTGGCCCCCGACTTCTCGACCCCCTTTTCACCATTAAACTATACCATTAATACATCACTCTATACAAAATACCCGAGATAATTAATACTCAACATATAACAAATGTAAACAAATAACATGAAATAGCAATGTTCATATTATGTAAGGCTAGATGTATTCTCACAATTAGAACCGTATATCGGTTTCGCTCTACTTAGAGCTCGTCAGTACGGCACACTAACTGCAGCGAGAAAACACGAGATGTAAGATAGGGCTCCCCATCTCGTTGCGGAACCAAGTAGTATGTTGTCACGACAGCTCCAAATAACACAAAATGTTATAAAAATAGAGACCGTGTATAAACAACTAACAATTTTGTAAATTGTCAGCCCTGGCCCATTTCTTCTCTAATATAGGGACCATGTATGTAAGGCTGCATGCTGTGTGGTTGGCTACCATATCCGTATTACTTTATGGGTGTTTTCTCGCTGAAATTAGTATCCCATACTGACGAGCTCTAATTAGAGCGAAAGCCGTATACGGTTCTAATTGTGGTGAGAATACATCTAGCCTTACATACATTGTCCCTATATTAGGGAAGAAATGGGGCAGGGCTGACAATTTACAAAATTTTAAGTTGGTAGTACACAGTCTTTATGTTTATAACATTTTGTGTTATGTGGACCTGTCGTGACAACATACTACTTGGTCCCGTAATGAGATGGCGACACCTGTTTTACATCTCACTATATGCTGTGAGGTTGGCTACCATAGCCGTATTGTTTATGGGAATACATCTAGCCTTACATACATTGTCCCTATATTAGGGAAGAAATGGGCCAGGGCTGACAATTTACAAAATTGTAAGTTGGTAGTACACAGTCTCTATTTTTAGAACATTTTGTCTTATGTGGACCTGTCGTGACAACATACTACTTGGTCCCGTAATGAGATGGCGACACCTGTTTTACATCTCACTATATGCTGTGAGGTTGGCTACCATAGCCTTATTGTTTATGGGAATACATCTAGCCTTACATAGATTGTCCCTATATTAGGGAAGAAATGGGCCAGGGCTGACAATTTACAAAATTGTAAGTTGGTAGTACACAGTCTCTATTTTTAGAACATTTTGTCTTATGTGGACCTGTCGTGACAACATACTACTGGGTCCCGTAATGAAATGGCGACACCTGTTTTACATATCAATATATGCTGTGAGGTTGGCTACCATAGCCTTATTGTTTATGGGAATACATCTAGCCTTACATAGATTGTCCCTATATTAGGGAAGAAATGGGCCAGGGCTGACAATTTACAAAATTGTTAGTTAGTCTCACTATGTGTAATGTTCATATTATCCGAAAACTATTGAAAAGACTTCTACAGCATATTTTAGTCGTCAACGCTTTAAGTTGTAATAATAATTTCTTTAAATTAAAGATAAATTATATCAGAAAAAAAAATATTTTTTAGTACATTTATACAAGCGTGGTTTTTAAACGTTTTTAGTGAATTTTCTTAAAAAAAATTCACTAATGGGGAGATCCAGACTTTTGAATTTTTAAAAAATTTCTTCAAATGAGCGCTAATTAAGCCCCCCAGAACACATATCCGGGGTCAGTTTCAATTTTTATATGTTATATATATATATATATATATATATATATATATATATATATATATATATATATATATATATATATATATATATATATATATATATATATATATATATATATATATATATATATAGGTATGTATCACACCGATAACTCAAAAAATAATGGGCCGATTTTGTTTAAATTTGGTGAATAAATTGCTTTTGCAAATGGCATAGACGAGTTCGTTAGCCAGGAAAATCTGCCAAGGTTTTCCCGGAAAATTTTGTGTTTTCTTTTGAAAAAAATTTATATCTCCGGAACTAACAAAGTAAGGGCAACCAAATTTGGTACACGGGTTTATGTTCTTACATGTAAGTTACCTACCAAAATTTAGCCCTGTATCTTAAAATACAAAAAAGTTATAGGCAATTAAAGAAAAATAAATGGGGGTTTTCCTCAAAACGTCAAAATTGCGATTTAAAACGTCAAAATCAGCCACATTTAGGCAAAGAACTTGAATCTAATACGAGCTATGGAAATAAAATGTCTCAAGAAGAATGTTTTACAAACCCTGAAGTCTTAGTTTCAACCGTCATTGTCCTTCATTTTACTAAAATATTTCCAGAAAATTCATTTCAAATAGACCCTTTCTCTGATGCTTGGCAGTGGCCTTAGCTATAGAGTTTATCGTTTAATGTATATAATTTTTGTCGAATTTTCGTAAAAAATCAATAAAGCTCAATATAGCCGTAATTATAAAAGATATGAAAAAAATTTGTATATATTAATTATAGGGTGTCTTCAGCTACATCTGAAAAAAATATTTCTACAATCACAGGGTGGCCCATAAGTCGTTGGTGATACAATTTTTTTTTAATCAAACACGCCTTATGTTATTGCATTTTCCATCGAAATATAATGCATGTTTGTAAGAAAAAAATTCTGGACGCAGCAAGTGCGTTATGGTAGCGAACTTTATTTGTTTATGTAGAAATCATTGTTTGTGAAATTTTTGTAAAATTTTGGTAATTAGTACCTAATGTTTAATGAATTATTGTAAAAAAGATGTTTTTGGATTTTCGCAAAAAAGTTGTTTACAATTTTTTTTGTAAGTTTTCTCGAAAAGCTTTTTGTAAATAATTATAGGTATGTAGGTGGCTAAATACCTTGAAGAAGTTTGTTGGCCAGGAAAATCGGGTCAGTTTTTCGGATATATTTTAAGTTAGTTTTTGAAAAATATTTGCCCTTTTCCAACAACAAAGTTATTTTGATAAAATGTGGTACATTGTTCCCACTATAGAGGTTATACTGGTTATAAAAATCATTTTTATGAAAATTCACTACCATAACGCACTTGCTGCGTCCCGAGTTTTTTTAAATATATTTTATTTTATCATAATTCTATACAATCAATTATTTATACATTCGTACTTGTACAAAATATAATATACAGGGTGTGTCAATTAAAACATCCCACCTGGAAGATATCGGAATAAAAGAAAAGGAAAAAAAAAGAGCCGCGCCGACTTTGTTTTCAGGGGGGACACATGATAGAGTAAATTTTGAATCCTACCCCTTAGACAGCGGCGTAGGGTACCCTCAAATTTCAAAAGGCACCCTATGTTGAGTAGCACCTCATTTTAAAGTTTTCTCAATTCTGCTCACGATAACATACGGCTTTATAAATTTTGGTTTGGATATGGCAATAAAATCATCAATTAAAGAATAAGACAACATATCAACGAAATAAAGAATGTTATTTAATTAAATGTTGAAATTGTTTTCCCTCCACTTCCATACAATAATAAGATCTTTGCTCCAGTTCCGAACGAACATTTCGGGCGTTATCTGACGACTTTCTTCAACAATTCGCCGATGAAGCGCTAAGTGAGTTGAGTCGTGCTGCATATATTTTCGACTTCAACTGTCCCCTATAGAAAAAAAGTCTAAGCGTGTTAAATATGTCGATCTGAGAGGCCACTCATTTGAACCACTGCGCTCTATCCAGTGATTAGAAAAGTTCTGATTAGGAAAATTACGCACATCTGTGGCATAATCTGGTGGAGCACCATCCTGCTGAAATCACACATCCTCATCTGCCAAAGCGTTGTCATTTTCCAATACTTAAACAATCGTCGGGTAGATACGTGTTTCCAGTAGATCCAGATACATGTTTTTAATTTCATGTCGTCTGTCATTTTCTATAATTGCGGCCGAGATTTCACGATTGTTGGTTTGGGTAGTACGTATTATGCCTGGTATATATTTAGTTTGGTTACTGTTGATGTGTGGTTTATACCTGTTGCATGAATAAATCTACGCGTGGCAGTTAACTACTCTATATGTCAGGCATTGGACTTTAACAACTAAGTCGTTCCAATGCATGCCTTTGGGACTTTATTTTTAATTTGAAAAAAAAAACTGTAAATCTTGTGTACCAAATTACTTAAAATTCACAACACAGGTTTAATTCCACTATTTATAGCCACATGGTAAATCTCATTTCAGTTACTCTGATACTTACAAAAATATAGCGTGTTTTCCCCGATTTTCCGTTCCAATTTTCTTAATGAAAATTCGTATTTTGTCGTGAGCAGAATTAAAATTGAGTTGTCACTCATCATATGGTGCTATTTAAAATTTAAGGGTACTTTACGTCCCTGTCTAAGGGGTAGGTTCCAAGACACCAAAACTTACCCCATCATGTGTCCCCCTTGAAAACAAAGTGGATGTGTCTCGGTTTCCTTTCTTTTCTTTTTAATTCTGATATTTTCCAGCTGGCCTGTATCTTTTCAGGACTCATGTTATAAGTGAAATGTATTTATATTGACAACAGTACTGTTAAATTGAATTTTCTAAAAATATTATTTAAAGATTGCCAAAGTAATACATAATGCGATGAATTAATATACTTAAATGAGACCTAAACTAGGACTTACCAAACAATCTTGACGGCATAAAACCATGCTCCGCCATTATTGCAAAATAAATAAAGAATCCACATAAAGCTTCGATTAAACCTATATGCCCATAAGCCAGGAAGTATAATTTTCCCGTCACTAGTTTATCATACTTAGGATTCCTTGGTGGTCTAGACATTATGTCACTTTCAGCTTTCTCATAGGCCAAACTTATAGCAGGTAACATGTCTGTCAAGAGATCGATGCAAAGTATTGCCATTACACCTGAAAATATTAGAGTTAACAGTAATTATCAGATGAATTTTCGCCGTTATGGAAAACATATCGGTTTCGCTCTTATCGAAGCTCTTAAGTGTATGATATATAGGATTGCCAAAATGCATCTATCAGGTAAAATAAATGCAGACTTGGAGACTACTTCTCTGGCTTCACTGTTGGTTTTCGTTGGTGACGGACGTAGCTAGCGCGTAAGCTAAGTGGAGCAAGTGGCCCTTACGAATTCTGGATGTTCTAGGATGTTCTTCAACGTTTCTGTGACTATAGTTTCGCTGCTTGACAGCATTCTCAGATAGATTAAAATTGAATTAGTACGAAATCATGACAACTACAAATAAAGATCTGTTGCTATGTTATGATATGATGTTTTGATCAAAAAATTTATGAAATTGAAAATAAAAATCACACAAAACACAGATGACAGATGAGGCTTTCAAAATGTCTACGTGATGTATGTCACTATTTAACATAAAAATAGAACTAGCCTATAATAACTATGATAACAGTTACAACAATAAAATAACTAAACAATAACAATTGTGGTATGTCGATATTTTCGTTGTATAGAGACTGCTTTTATACTGTTATTGTTTAGTTACTTTATTGTTGTAACGGTTATCATATTATTATAGGCCAGTTCTATTTTTATGTTAAATATTGACATACATCACGTAGACATTTTGAAAGCCTCATCTGTCATCTGTGTTTCATTTTTATTTTCAATTTGATAAATTTTTTCATCAAAAGATGATATCATAACATAGCAACAAATCTTTATTTGTAGTTGTCATGATTTCGTACTAATTTAACTTTAATCTGTCTGAGAATGCTGTCAAGCAAGGAAACTATAGTCACAGAAACGTTGAAGAACATCCTAGAACATCCAGAATTCGTAAGGGCCACTTGGCCACTTGCTCCAGTTAACTTACGCGCTAGCTACGTCCTTCACCAACGAAAACCAAGTGTGAAGCCAGAGAAGTAGTCTCCAAGTCTGTATGTAGTATGGACAAGTTTCACCAAGTAACGGCAACAACAATCAATGAAGTAAAAAAAATATGAAATATACCTAGCCATGTAACAAATGCGCTGTCATGACAATTCTTTACTGTCAAGCTGCTGCAATTTTTTAACGAGCATTTGTCAAGTTGTGTGTGTAAATCATTTCATGACTTTAGTGAAGCTGTGGACGCGCGAAAATGAGTGACTTAAAATTAGAGCAAAGGGGGTTAATGATGTGCTTGACAAAAGAAAGTACCACGGGATTTTTTAATCAGCTGTAGATAACTGCAAATCATTAATTGAATACGCAACTCGCAAGTGGCCGGAACTATCAAGGTCTCCAGAAGAGTAACCCTCCTGCACGAGTGGCTTGTGAGGTGGCAAAAGTGCCTTGGCCGAAGCGGTGACTAAATACAGTCGCAGCCCCTGAGTTGGAGGTAGCCTGGTAATCAGGGCTCACTACGCGCTTGCGGTAGACCAAGCTGTTTATAACACTATTTTGGAGGGTTATGATAAACACTTCAGTCCCCGACATTGAGCCTCGCTGATTTAAAAACAAAGACCTTTGATAAGCCGTGTTTTTCCATATGCCGAAAAAAGATTCTGTTCAAAGGCCTGTCAAAATGCTGCCCCAACATATGGTTTTGTAGGCACCTCTAATTGTAGCTCTTAAGGTCGAAATGTCAAGCGCAGTCACCATAGGGCGATCACATTGCCTTCTTTTCGACCTGTGGTCGAAGCATAGCCCGACTTCAACTGCTAATCTGCTTGCTGCTTTGAACAAGGATGCTCCTGTTCCTGCGACTGCGTGAGTCTTGACAATACGCAGAAGAGAATCCAAGTTTCTAAGGATCTTTCGGATCACCTCAGGGACCTCTTTGTTGTGTAACCTCTCAAAGTTCAGTAGTGCTCTACCTCCGAGATGTTTTGGAAGTATATTCGGGGAACAGACGACCCCGAATACAATTGTTTATATATTTATGAAAAAGCCTACGGATATATTTATCCAATTGGTAGAGCTCTTCTATTGTCCATTTCATCACCCCAAAGGAGTAACGAATCACTGGAACGGCAAGTACGTTGGTGGCCACCACCGTGTTTGGCCCGGGTCGCCGGAGTCGCTACTTATACCAACCGCGGAGAGCCTCTTTTTTCTTGCAGCGTCCTGAATGCCTGATTGTTCGACACCCAGGTACATATAGGTCTCTCCGGCACTTAGATGTGTTATGATGGTTGTGTCAATGAGCTGCGCATCATTATGCAATGAAACTGTTGTCCATTTATTTTAAGTTGCGTTTTCCTCTTTGGATTATTGGACCTTCTATGAATTAATGCCTTTCTGCAAGGAGGGTAGAAATATTTCACGTACCTAACATTTTATGGTATACGGGAAATTACAGTGACTTGATAGAGACAGTGTGGCCATTAGGTGGTATCATTTTGGGCGATTCGGCCGCCATGTTTTCTCCACATTTAACATTGCGCTTATGGAAGAATAGTAAAAAATTGCAAATAATAATGAATTGGTGCATTTTAGAAGAAAACTGTATAGAACATTTTCGGTAGAGAATTATTTTTCGCTCCTAATAGACTAGTCGCAATGTTTCCTATTTAGATACGAATCATTAAAATTGTTATAAAATAAATTTCCTAGTCAATGGATCTATAGAAACTGTTTATGTTATAAGGTTGGCTGCATTGCCGACAGACCGATCTGATGTGATAAAAAATCCGCCGACTTCTCCAAACACAAAGTGTTTGATTTTGATTACATTCATTATTTACCTGTACGAAGTGGTGGGTACAGGATTTATAGTTATTTTAGCTTGTTCAGTAATCAATTAGCACTTTAGTTAAAGACGTTCAACTTTTTTCAAGACTGGAAATTATTTTCCGGCAGTTGTTTTCTTTTGTCCAAACACAAAATATAAGGTTGAAATTATTCTTTGTTGAGAAAATGTTAAGTGACTGTTCAGATGTAATGCATATTTTTATTTTACCGTGTCATAACCTGAAAAAAAATGTGAACAGGTTTGTTGTGTTCAGGCTAAAATAGTAAGTAAAAGGCTAATTTCAAAAAAATTACATGCTAGCAAAACTAATGAGTACTCCTTCATGACCATTGAATAAAGTTTTATAATTATTTTTGCATTTTCTTACTCTTCCTTGAATTTGTTAATGATTATTATTTGTATAAAGATCATAAACTATGATTTTGTAATGTTGAATGATTCATATAATTATTCATTACCAAATTGTTCTGGTGTTATTTAAATACAAATTTAAATTTGTTTACAATTGATGACAATCCGTCAACGTCACTTCATCAAATCGGTCTGTCGACAATGTAGCCAAACTCATAACATAAACAGTTTCTACAGATCCATTGACTAGAAAAATTATTTTAAAGCAAATTGTAATGTGTTCTATCTGACCAGGAAACATTACGACTAGTCTGTTATGAGCAAAAAATAATTCTCTGCAGAAAAGGTTCTATACAGTTTTCTTCTAAAATGCACCAATTCATTATTATTTGCAATTTTTGACTATTCTTCCATAAGCGCAATGTTAAATGTGGAGAAAACATGGCGGCCGAATCGCCCATGTCCACACTGTCTCTATCAAGTCACTGTACGGGAAATATGATTTACGCCCCCTCTGATGAGCGAAACATTTAACTAGCCAACCCCGGCTGGTGTTAAATTTACAGTAAGTAGATGATTTATTGTTGGTTGGTTGGTTAGTTAATAATTGATTGATCCTACTGGAGAATATTATAAAGCGGTTCTACTGGGAATCGAACCCACGACTGTGGCGTTCAGAACCACACGTTCTTACCATTGGAACAGCCAGGTCATAACTTCAATCTTATATGCGCTAATATTCACCATGCCCTTTTGTTTTTGCAAATCGAGAACAATTCTTCGATTTCATCAAATCAATCCAGCTTTCTTCGCTATATGTGACAAAATTTTTCAATCCACATTATCCCATACAGCACAGTATATTCTCAGAATATTTTTTTATAATGTGAGAGCATTATTTTTTCAGAATATTTGTTTTGGAATAATCTAATAATAGTTATAGAATTTCAAAGTGCCGTCTTTAATATTCTGAGTAGAGCTGTTCAATTAGGTATATTCTAAGAAATTTCTTCATTAATATACTGAGAACATCTGAAAATATATTCAAACATAATTTTTCAGAATATTCACTCAGAATGTGCTTGAGATGTCCGTATAATATTATATAACTTTAAAATGCAACGAAAAAGATGTATGATGATTACGCAATGTCGGTAACCCACTAAGCATGGTAGGTTGCAAATTCTTACTACAAAGTAATATAAGTTATGAAACAAGTTACTATTGTAAAATTTCTGGATGTTAGCTGCTCAGAAATAATTGCAAACTTACATAGGAGACTTTAACATAACTTTCAAATGTAAGGCTAGATGCATTCTCACAACTAGAACCGTAGACCGGTTTCGCTCTAATTAGAACTCGTCAATACGGCATACTAATTGCTGCGAAAATACACCTATAAAGTAATAAGGCTATGGTAGCCAGCCTTTCAACACTAAGTGAGTGGTGAAGCTAGCGTGACAACATACTACTTGATTCCGAAACTAGGTGGCGGCACGTTCACCACTCACTTAGTGTGGAAGGCTGGCCACCATAGCCCTATTACTTTATATGTGTATTTTGCAGCAATTAGGTAGTGTTAGGTAGTATGCCGTACTGACGAGCTTTAATTAGAGCGAAACCCGGTCTACGGTTCTAGTTGTTGTCAGAATGCATCTAGCCTTACATACTTTGTCCCTGTATTAAGGTAGAAATGGGCCAGGGCTAACAATTTACTAAAATTGTTAGTTGGTTGTATACAGTCTCTATTTTTTAACACTTTGTGTTATTTGGAGCTGGCGTGACAACATACTACTAGGTTCCGCAACTAGGTGGCGGCACGTTCACCACTCACTTAATAACTTTCAAATGTAATGCCAGCTATACACGTACCGGCCGGCCTGTCAGTTACGCTTGAACAGACCACAGGTAACCGGCTGCTGAAACGTGAGTGGGGTCGGGATGTCCTGTCAGTGCCGACTGTTCCGGCGGCCTGTGATCGAACGAAAACAATCGTCCAGCCGGTTGGCCTGAAGAGAGTTCAGGCAAGCCGGTACGTGTATGGGGTGAGGCGTCAGGCCGCTGAACACCTGACCGTCCAACCGCGCGCTAAAAGCATTGGGCGAGTTTACCAGGCACCAGCAGCTGCATTCTCATGTGAAAAAAGTCTGGACGCAGCAAGTGCGTTATGGTAGTGAATTTTCATTAAAATGTTTTAGATTGCAAATATGTCTTGTTTAATGAAAACAGGCATCAAATTTGGTTACCAGTATAACCTATATAGTAGAAACAATGTACCAACTCTAAAACAAAAATGCATTACAATTCGATGGAAAATGCGAAAATGCAATAAGCGGTGTTCGATTTAAAAATGAAAATTTGTATCGCCAACGACTTATGGGCCAGACTCTATTCGGAGGTAGTTTTGCTAATCCTTTAAAGTCACCTTCAATTCGTTCAGTAAATTAATGTGCGAATACTTCTTTTTCATCGGCAACCACTTTTTGCACCACACTACACTTTTTTCCCCCGTTTATTATTTGTCTCTAAAACGGCCAATAAGGCGAAAATTGCACGAGCATCTTCATCACTGTGGAAGATTATTTAAGAGTACAAATGAAAATAAGTAAATTTCGACTTATAAAAGATGCTTGCCACGGCCTGGATTCAACTGATGGTGTCGTACGGCTTGCCGGTACGTGTATGGAGGTTTCAGTTCAACAGGCCGCCGGTATCCGGTGAACAGTTCAGGCGTAACTGACAGGCTGGCCGGTAGCCAGTACGTGTATGGCCGGCTTATCAGTTTCTTGCCAGGTTGTTGTTTCCCTTTATTCGTGATCTTGCGCCAAGTTACAATAGTAATCTAGCCTTACATACAACAGTAATGTTGGTGGAAGTGTGTAGATAAAAGGTTATGTTGACTTGCTATTCATAAACCGATGTGCCATTTAGTATTTATTAGTAGGTTATCTGTAAATTTTTCAAAAACAGTTGTTCATATTCAATTTCGTTAA
The DNA here is from genome assembly GCA_964006375.1 of Tillus elongatus. Taxonomy (NCBI): domain Eukaryota; kingdom Metazoa; phylum Arthropoda; class Insecta; order Coleoptera; family Cleridae; genus Tillus; species Tillus elongatus. The sequence continues at coordinate 59,843,696 of OZ023262.1, read as the reverse complement.
AAGTTATAAGACATATTTGCCACAGACTGGGTAAATGTGAGATTGGGAGAAGTAAACCCATTAGTGGCGTGCGGTCCACGGAAGCAAGGGAAGCATTGCTTCCCTTAAAATAACAACTACATACCTAAACCGCATTATTTAAAATCCCTTTTGTATTTTAAATATTAAATTAAAAATTCTGAGACTAATTTAATTATCAAAATTTTTATTTCGCAAGCTCACACACATAATTATTTATTATGCATCATACTGTATTTGTATATACGCTCCTAGCAAGGACGTCATCCCAGTAAATGCCACCGCATGCCGACAGCATGAACCTGATCTGATACTACGAGTGGATGCAATGACTTCAGTTAAATACACGTAGTCAGCAGGCAACTTTATAAAAGAATCCCCGGCTCGGCGCGATGTACGCGTGTTTTAGAACGTGTTTGCTACGAAGACCGGGTGCGCGTATTAAGTGAATGTGCCTCATTATTTAGTAGATATAAGCAGTTGACTAAGTTAAATACATTGGCATTTTATGATTATTAATATGGCTGCAAGTAGATCAGCTTTTAACAGCGGAGACGGTGGGGGTGGAGATTTACAAACTTTACATACAAGTGGTAATAATAACTGTGATTGTATTCTGTGTTTTTTGATAACTAAAGGATTTTCAGCTTTACTCTTTGCTGAAAAACTTGCTATTATTAATAAAGGTAGGCCGAAACCTACTCTAAAAAACTTGAATACAAAAATTAAAACATATACCTATTCGACATTTTAACGCGGAAAAAACTTATAAACAATATGAATGGTTAACGGGTTGTGAAAACAGGAATAAACTGTTTTGTTGGTCTTGCAGTTTATTTGTGACTGAAAAGGGGATGTGGAATAAAAGTGGGTTTTCCGCCTTGAATAATCTACATAAACTAGTACAAAGACATGTTATGTCTAAAGCGCATTTACAGACCATTTTAAAATTAAGTGTCTTTTGAAAAACGCGAATTGAATACGCCGTTGACAAGCAGATAGAAATTAGTCATCGCCAACACAATGAACTGGTTGATAAAAACAGAAACATATTAAATACTTATTGATGTTGTGTGTTTTCTTGGTCAGCATGAATTGGGCTTCAGGGGTCATGACGAAACAACTACATCTGCAAATAGAGGAAACTTTCAAGACCTAGTTTCTTTAATAGCCAAATATGACATTTGTTTAAAAAACCACTTGGAACAGTCTAAAGTTTTTAGCGGGACATAAAATCGCATTCAGAATGACTTAATTTCGGCTGCTGCCACTATTATTTTGAACAGAATTAAATCTGAAATTAAACAGACTCGCTTCATTGCTATCGTTCTAGATGAAACAACCGATGTAACTAATTTAAGTCAACTACCTGTAGTAATATGCTACGTAAAAATGGATGGGAGTGTAAAAAAAAGATTTTTAGGCTTTAAAAATGTGACAAAAGATCGTACCGCAAACGCTCTATATAAAATTGCGCTTAATATTATGAAAGATATTGAGGAGGCTGATAATAAATTAATTACCCAAAGCTATGATGGGGCTGCTGTTATGGCCGGACATTTAGGAGGTCTTCAAGCTAAAGTGCAGGAAACGTTCTCCATTGCTCTATTTGTACACTATTGTGCTCATAAATTAAATTTAATTTAATCCCAATCTAAAAATCATATTAAAGAATGTAAAGTGTTAAATGGCTGCTTTTTTCCAAATCTACGAAGCGCACACAAGCCTTAGACTCAATTGTTAAAAAAACGTTTACCCAAAGTAGCTGTAACCCGATGGAACTACAACGGCAGTCTTGTGTTAACTATATTTGAACACCGTGAATCGTTAATTGAACTTTTTGAAAACATAATGCAAAATAGCAACAATTGGGACGCAGTAACAATAAATAGTTCTAGAGGATTTTTGGATGGTTTGAAAGGAGACTTTAATTTTAACCTTTTACTTTACAATTGAATTGGGAGAAGTGGAGCCACGAAGAAAGCGTCTGCGCACTGATAATGTGGGAGACCTTCAAACTTCTTACCGCCGCCTTTTCTACGAAATTATAGGTGAAATTCAGCAGCAAATTAACTGCAGATTTGATTATTTCAGTGACCTGAAATTTCTTGAAATGTGTAATTTTGGAAGATTTAAAGGGATGCCTCTTACAGAAGATTCATTCAAATCATTATATCACCACTATGGACATTATTTTGACAAAGCCTTATTACGATCAGAACTTAGTCATTTATGAACCCGATGTTATTGACACAAAAACTAACGCGAGTTAACTTTTAACTTTCTTAAAACAATCAAAATTGGAAAATGCATATTCTGAAGTGTTCAAATTATGTGAATTAGTATTAACAATTCCTGCTACTAGTGCATCTTTAGAACGAAATTTTTCTACATTGAAACCTATCAAGAGTTTTGTTAGGAATTCAACAGGACCGGAAAGACTTTCCCAAATTTAAATTTTGTCAGTTGAAAATAAACTCGTCCAGGAAATGTCCCAGAATCCACAGTTACATGACATTATTAACGAATTTTCGAAAAAAGAAAGAAGAATTGAGTTACACTACAAATAGGTAAGTTTCTGAGAATTGTTTCCCTTATTTGAAATGTCACCGCACGCCCCTGAAACCCATAAAAGTTGACTTTAGTAATAAGATTGTAAAAGCAAAATTTATGGAGGCCTATAAAAGGAAAACATTGAATACTCAACATCTGGGATATGAAAATGATATAAATATATATGTTGATCATGATCTGACAAGAAGAAATTTTGAATTGTATAAGTCTGCAAGGGAATTTAAAAAGACCTACAGCTACAAATATGCGTGGGTTGAAAATGGCAATATATACATAAAGAAAGAGGACGGTGGTAAAGTGATACTCATACAGGACAAAGAATGTTTTTAAAACTAGAGTCGAGAAGTTCACTGACTGGAGACATTTTGACAATTGGATACATGAATATTACAAGATTAGAAGTTTACGGCATAAACTGGAAGTCAAATGTTACATTGGACAGCACAATACTAAATATCTTGATCTTAACTGAAATATGGATTTCCAGTCCTGAACATAAATACTACATACAGACTTGGAGACTACTTATCTGGCTTCACTGTTGGTTTTCGTCCAAGTTTGTATGTAGTATGGACAAGTTTCACCAAGTAAGGGCAACAACAATCAATGAAATAAATACTACAACATTGAAGGATACTTAGCAGTATATGTTTCAAGAGGCACACGTGGAGGTGGTGTTCCAGTCTTTATGCGGGAACATTTCAGATATGATGTTATTAAGGCGTCCAGTAAAAATCTCCGTCCGTGTTAATCTAAGCGATATAAACTTAGAAATCTGTGTGATATATAGACCACCATATTACAGTGAAAATGAATTTATTCGTGAATTTGAAGAATTTTTGGCACCTATAAGGATAAAGGCTGTGATAGGTAGTTGGTGACATGAATGTTGATTTACTTGATGGTGAGGACAAATATGTGAAGAAATATGTAGATTTAGTGCGCCTAAACGATTTTAGAATAGTAAATGTAGTCATCGAAGGATGGAAAATTCTAACTACTTACTTCTAACGTGACCTTTTATACTTTACGAGTATAAAAGGTGGTGTTAGTAGGTTTATGTTAATTTTACAGTATGTACTGAATAAAGTGAAACGCGAATCCTGGGAATCGAATCCAGTGCCCTTCCGTTCAGATACAGACGTTCTTATCCCTGGACCACCGAACTTCTATCTCATGGTTTTGCGTTTACTTAATTTCTGCATCGTTTTATAAATTTGGAGGTAGTATATCTATTAAAAAAAAAGAATGTTCTTATGAGTATATGCGTGGATATTTTCAGAAGAATCATTGAATTGATCGTGAAACATTTTCAAAATATATTGGAAGCTTCTAGGCACGTGATAAATAATGTTCTGAGAACTTTATTAGTATGACATATTCTGTCCAATTCTCATGTTGATGGAATGTTATATAAATAAATTTGTATCATTATAAGAATGTTCTGGCGATTTTATATATTCTTCCAAAACATTCCTGGTAGATTCTCAGAATGTTTGTGCTGTCTGGGATCAAATACTTATGTCAAGTCTACAGATACAGTTAAAGTATCTCTATTATTTTTAGGGTTCCTTTCTTATATCGTCGTAAGTGTTACCACCACTTTTATAGTTCCTCGTCCGGGTCTAAATCATAACACATTCTTCACCTAGGGACTACTCAATTTGGCTACTTCTATTTACAGTGTGATTGGTAGAATCTTTTCCACATGATTCTGTTTATTGTCTTGTGTAGAATGCATGTTTGCGTTTATAGTTTTTTGGAATAGCACGAAAATAACAACCAGCACACGGTATAATTCCTATACCGTACTGATTCTTATACCGTACTGACGAGCTCTAATTAGAGCGAAACCGGTCTGCGGTTCTAATTATGGTGAGAATATATCTAGCCTTACATACATTCTCCTTATATCAGGGAAGAAATGGGCTGGGGCTGACAATTTACAAAATTGTTGGTTGGTTGTACACAGTCTCTTTTTTATACTATTTTGTTATTTGGAGCTGTCGTGACAACATACTACCAGGTTCCGCACCGGGATGGCGACCCTGTCGTACATCTCACAATGTTCCAGGAGGCTAGATACTATAGCCGTATTACTTTATAGGTGTGTTCTCGCTGTAATTAGTATACCGTACTGACGAGCACTAATTAGATCGAAACCGGTCTGCGGTTCTAATTCTGGTGAGAATACATCTAGCCTTGCACAGGACTAATGATATAAAATAGACGTCATCTTTTCATGTAACTGGGAGTGCAGTTTAATTTAAAACGTTTTAAGTTAAAGCGTTTTTTTGAAGGCTTTTTTAAACAAATTTGCTGAGCAACAGCATGTTTTCTTGCCGGACATGTCAACTGTTACTAACCTGTGTATGCTTACAGAGGTCACAGCCAGTGCTGTGGATGGAGGGGAGCAATTAGATGTCATATTTACAGACTGTGCTAAGGCCCTTGATAAGGTTGATCATGGCTTACTTGTTATGAAGCTGGGGGACTTTGGCTTCTATTTGAATGCCTCTAAATTGATGGACTCTTATCTTACCTTGAGAGCTCAACAAGTTAAAATTGGTAACCGTTTATCAGGGAAATTTGTGGCTACTTCTGGAGTGCCCCAAGGTAGTAACCTCGGACCTCTACTGTTTGCCATTTTTATAAATGACTTGCCAAACTGTGTGAAGCATTCCGAAAGTCTTTTGTTTGCAGATGATTTTAAGATCTTTAAACACATATCAGAACCTAATGACTGTGACAGTCTTCAAATTGACCTGAATTCTATTGTGTAATGGCTCATTGACAATAATATGTTTATAAATATCAGCAAGTGTCAGGTAATGACTTTTACACGTAAAAGAAAGTACCGTAAAACGGGGTTATTTGGGAAATTTTTTAAGGTTTTTTGGTTGTAGATTCCAGGTGCATGCAGCGATATTTGCTTTCTGATTTATTTTGGAAAGACATAGGTATAGGCTACCTTCACTGCAATTATGACACCCCTACTATCACGGTGGGGGTCTATATATTTTTTAAAAGTATTTTCCCAAATAACCCCATGCGGTGGTGATATTTGGGAATTGCCTCTAAAACATGCATTAACCGAATAACGCTGTCTGTTGGGATATTTGGGAAGCAAATTGAACTTTTAAAAAAACAAAATACTCGATGGTTTTTTATTTACCATCATTCTTTATAAAAGAAATACATATAAAAAATACATATAAACGTTTTTTGTGAAAATTAAAACAATTCTTTTGGTAGAAAAAAACTAAAAAAAATATTGCACTTTTTAAGCACCTAAAAACTTAAAAAAAAAACTCAAATGAACGTAAATCGTGACAAATTTTCACGAAACACATAAAATCGTCGGCTATCAGATCCATCTACTTTGGGTTCTTGTAATTTCTTAACAATCATGTCTAATGAAATCACATCGGTATCTTTGGATGGAGGTTTTTTAAAATTATCAGTCTTACTAGATTTCTTCAAAAAATCGACTAGGAACGTTTGGCCTTCCTCGCCTTCTTCGACGGCCTCAATTTGTCCCACGTAGTGGCGAGTTTTCTTCTTCGTTTGGTACTCTACTACGACCCACTGACCAACCGCTGGGATTTCTTCAGGCAACCTGTTCATATCTAGCTGGGCCAAGGGTAAGTCGTCGCTACTATCAGAGTCGAATTGAGATTCTCCAACTTCTCGTTCTTCTGCTTCAAATCCATCATCTTCAAGTTCTATTGGGTAACGTTCTATACCTTCTTCAAGTGAATCAGTGTCGTCATCAAGGGTGAATATATTAGGGTCGTTGTTTTCTTCAGCTTCACTTGAAGAAGAATCATCGATCACCCGTCTCTTTTTTGCTGTCTTTCCTTTCGTTTGCTTCAAAGTTGATGGTGAAGCAATATCTTCGGCTCCGATGCTTTTTCCTGGCTCTACGGAGATCCTTTTGCGCCTGGCTGGTTTTGAAGTGCTAGCGAGGTCAGGAGTATTGCCCCTCATTTCACTGAGCAGTGATATAACAGAATCTGACACTAGAGATGCGTTGTCTCCTGTTTCCTTTTGAGGCAGTCGTTCCTTGGGTCTATTTGGATTTAATGGATAAAGACTAGTTTTGTTAAAACCGGAAATTATGTTTTGGGAACCCTTTCCATTTTCATCTAGTGCTTGCTGAAGTTCCGTCAACAATTTTGGAAATGCATCTTTAGTTAGTGTCGTCGAGCGTCTTCCTGCTGTTTTTTTCCAATTGGTAAGGATTGATCTCCAATATTTTTTCAAAGGGGCGTAAAACGCTACGTCGAGAGGTTGTAAGACGTGGGTCGCATTGCTTGGTAAGCAAATAAACTTTATATTCAGTTCTTTACAGGCATTCAGGACTTTTTGTGAGAAATGCGACGACAAATTATCACCCACTAATATTTTCTGACCTTCTTTGTCTTTGCAAAATGGAACAACTATGGAAAAAAACCAGTCCTCGAAACAAACGGAGTCGAACCAGCCACTTCGTGAGCGATTGTACCTGGTACCGGAAGGACCTCCCGTGGTCCAACTATCCCACAGATGTTCTGCCTTATATACTACATAGATAGGCAATAGTTGACCATCTGCTGTGCCGGCATACATCAGGCTGATGGCAGTTTTCGTCGAATTTATGACACGTTCTGGATATTTACTGCCACGTTTCACAATATATTTTTTGGCTCCAGGATTGTCTGTTAGATTCGTCTCGTCGTAGTTTATCAGTAAAGAAGAATCTGCTGTTTTTAAAACTTGTTCAGCATTTTCAAAAAAACGATCAATCGTGTAATGGGAGAGTGCAGCCCGTTTTGAAGATATATTCGCTGATAGTCTATTAGATACTTGATCCTTATGACGATTAAGAAATCCTGCAACCCAATCCTTCCCTGGTAAATTATCCCTTAGACGCCCTTCCTGAACTCCCTTCTTGTCAAGGTAAGTTTTCATCAACAGTCGTAGATCCAGTGAATCAAAGGGAAACCCCCATGATGCCACCATATTAAGATGATGAATTATTATTTGCTCTTCATCCTCTGAAAATAGAGTGGGGCGTCCAGGTTGTTTGTAGTTAATATTTTGATCGAGGACTCGTCGGCCAATAGTGGATTTTGGTACCGAATATCGCTCGGCAGCTTGTAAAATAGTTAGTCTCTTTTGTTTTACTGCTTGGACGGCCTGCTCTAATTTTTCTTTTGAATAAGACATATAAGGTCGATAGTTCTTCCCATTTCGACAATTTGTGAGCGTTCTTTTGTATTTACGCACCATACTGGCTACCTAAAACAGGTTTTTAGCAAATTAAAAAAAGTTCCCAAGTAACCCCGAATTGGTGTCCCAAATAGCCCCTTTTTCAAAAAAAAAATCGCGAAAAAATAACGTATTTAAAAAAAAACAATAAAACTTGTAAGTTGACATAACCTAACATACAACTTTTTCCTACTATACTAAAGTTATGTCTCGTGTTCACTTAAACGGCTCTACATGTGAAAGTTGGACACCCAAATTATTGGGACAATTTTGTACATAAATTTTGAAATTATTGTGTGACGTTACTTACACGTGATATGCTTACCTTTATTGCACAACACTATCTGCCATATGTTGCTCACACACTGCTAGCGATTCAGCTGTTGTGAGACGGCTTAGTTCCTTACAGTGTTGCCAAATATATAATAATTGGAGAATTCCCTAGTTACCCGCCAATTCCCAAATAACCCCGTTTTACGGTATATTGAATATGAGTATTCAATCAGAAATTCTGTTTTAGTAAGAAAAAAAAGAATGTCAAGATCTTGGAGTTAGTCTGCAGACGAATCTAAAGTTTACTCGGCACTATGAAAATATTGTAAATAAAGCTTATAAGCTACTAGGTTGTGTAATTAGAAATACCAAATATTTTAAGAGGAGTTTTATGGAGTCAGTTATAAGGTTGTATAATACTTGGGTAAGACCTCAGTTAGAGTATGCCTCTATTATCTGGGCACCACAAACTAAAGTCCATGAAGACATGATTGAAAGAGTTCAAAGACTTTTGAGATATTTGTACTCGAGAAAATACAGTGTCTACCCGTTCAGGGTCAGCTATTGCAGAATGTTGGTGGAGTGTGGCATGGTAAGGTTAAGTGTGAGACGAAAACTGAGTAGTGTAGTATTCATTTTCAATATTGTTAACAACATAAAATATAAACGAATTTCCTTAATTAATAAAATTGGCTTTCTGGTTCCAAAAATTAACTTAAGAATAAGAAACCAACAGTTGTTTTTTTGTTCGCCCTTATATAACTGTTCACCTATAAATAGAATGTTACATGAGTGTAATGGAATAGTACAAAAATTTGATATAGACCTAATGAACACTAGTGTGAAAAGTATTAAATGTGAGGTATTGAGTGACAATTTCGATATCTCGGAACCTGTCTAGTGGGTTCATTTTTGTTGATGAGTTTGTCTCTCTTTTTAGTTTTTTTTTCTTCTTTTATTTATGTGTAGGTTTAGCCAGTAACTCTTACCTGTAATTACTATCACTAGTGTTTGTAGGAGTATATATAAATAAATACTTACTGCTTCATAATTGATATTACAACTTACCTAATTGTTGTGTCCTAATATTGTTAATCCTCACCCTCAATCTCCCTGAGCCCATACCACCCCCTCCCCCTCGTCACAGCAACTAGAGGTGCAGAGAAGGCAGTGGTAACCAAGTGAGAGTTGTCATGGAACATCAGAATTGTGACAACAAAAATAATAGCATGAAAAATCCAGAACTGTCATATCAAAATTCAGAAGATACAGATCACCAATCAATTGTAATCAAGCGTCACGAATCAAGCCCAGCAGCTATCAGTCTACCCGTCTCAGTCTCCCATTGTGAGTCACCTTTTGTTGTATTGGTATTGGGTCACAACACCCGCATCTGTGCCCGTCAACTTAGTATGCCTCGTACACGCACCCGTGTCGCCGTGTTAGGTATAGGAAACTCTGACACTAGTTCCACATGCGGAATAGCGCAGTGTCGCATCCGCTCTCGCATCTCGCCTGTTAGTGAATTTAAAGTAGACACTATAGTGCTTCCCAAAATATGTGGTAACCTTCCAACCACTCCATTCTCCCCTAAAGGGTGGCCACATCTTCAGGCCCTTCAACTTGCTGATCCCCACTGGCACAAGCCGGGTTCCATTGACATGTTATTGGGGGCCGACATCTATCCACAGCTAATCAATGGTGGGCAATTCCTTCCGCCTCTAGGTGTCGAAGCTCCTCTTGCTATAAATACTTGCTTAGGTTGGGTCCTCATTGGTGCAATTTCCGGTTCACCACCCGCCACAGTAAGTTCTTTTTTCACGTCGTTGGAGTTCCCAGTCGAAGAAGCTTTAAGGAAATTTTGGGAAGTGGAAGAGGTTCCACCTGAGCTGCACTTATCCGAGAATGAGAGATTGGCTGAAAATCTTTTCACAGCTACGCATGCTCGTGACTATAATGGTCGCTTTAGCGTTCGCCTTCCTTTCGTTACAGAGAGACCCACCTTTTCAGATTCAATAAGCCAAGCAGACCGTAGACTAGCATGTCTCGAAAGAAAATTACAACGCCAACCCATCCTCGATGGTCTGTACAAGGAGTTTATGATGGACTACCTCACGTCGGGACACATGTCTCAATTAACGATAGCGCCACCAGAAACTGAGTCCTATTTCATCCCCCACCATGGTGTTACCAAGGTTGACGGTAACACCACGAAGATTCGAGTAGTCTTTGACGCCTCCGCCAAAGACTCAGCCGGTGTATCCCTTAATGACACCCAGCTCGTTGGTCCAAAACTTCAAACTGATATTTGTGCGGTTTTGTTGCATTTTCGCCTTCATAAAGTCGCATTTACCAGCTATGTCAGGCAAATGTACCGCCAGATCCTTATTGCTGAGGATCATCGAAATTTTCAGCTCATTAGATGGAGATTTTCGCCAGATAACCCTATCCAAACGTATCGATTGAACACTGTGACCTATGGTGTCTCGTCATCCCCTTTTTTGGTCATCCGCACTCTTCATCAATTAGCTGATGAGGGAGTCAGTACTCACCCCCTGGCAGCTCAGGCACTTCGTTCAAATCTCTATGTTGATGACATCGTGTGCGGTGCGAGCTCTATTTCTACTGCTAATGAGTTGAAACCACAACTAGTGGATCTTCTAAACAAAGGTTGCTCTGAATTAAGGAAGTGGTCCTCCAACAAACCGCAACTGTTGGAAGGTATTCCTACTGCCCATTGTCGAACACATCCTCTAAGTTTCGAAGAGAATGTTAACGCAGGAGTTAAGGTCCTTGGTTTGCAGTGGAACGCCTCGGTAGACACCTTTTCATTCGGAGTCAAAGCAAATACCTCATCTTGTTCTAAACGCTGTATCTTGGCAGAGGTCGCCCGCATCTACGACCTTCTTGGTTTTCTGTGTCCTGTCACACTGGTTGCAAAGAAACTTATTCAGCAGCTCTGGATATTGGACATCGACTGGGATGAGCAACCACCCGTCGAACTTCGCCATCAATGGCTTCAGTATCAGACCGAGCTTAGCTGTCTGTCTCAAATCGAAATACCGCGTTTCGTTTTTCATTCTTATCTTCAGGCTTGTGAATTACACGCCTTCTGTGATGCATCTGAAACCGGATACGCTGCGGTTATATACGTTCGAGTCATTGACGAAAGAGGAGGCGTTTCTGTGAAACTTCTCATCGCCAAGTCCAAGGTGGCACCCGTTAAGACCATCTCAATCCCTAGATTAGAATTGTGCGCCGCTTTTCTACTATCAAACCTGATGTCCTTTGTTCTTCGCACTTATGAATGCCTGTCTTTCGATAGAATCGTGGCTTGGAGTGACTCCACTGTCGCACTCAACTGGATCCGATCGTCACCTCACAGGTTCAAAACGTTCGTTGCTAACAGAGTGAGTCACATCCAAGAACGGGTTCCTCCTGAATGCTGGCGACATATCCGGTCGGAGGATAACCCCTCCGACCCTGCTTCTCGTGGTATCCTCCCAAGGTCGTTGCTCTCATGCTCGACATGGTGGGCGGGGCCCTCTTGGCTAAGTTCATCCTTCGACTTCTGGCCCAATGACGAGTCCCGCAATGCTCCAATATCCCACCTCGAAGTCGAGATAAAGAAGGGAGCCTTCCTTGCTCACCGCGATTCGAGTTTCACAGATGCAATGCTAGCCCGTTACTCCTCACTTCGTACAACGCAAGCAATTATGGCATGGTGCTTCCGCTTTGTTCGTAACTGCAAACAACCTAACAAGTCACAGGGAAATTTGTCAGCGCAGGAACTCCAGCAATCTCTTATATTTATCGTCAAAACTGTCCAATATACGGTGTTTAATGCAGAAATTAAATCTTTGCAAGGTGATGGAACCTGCACCAAACCATTTCGAAAATTGTCACCCTTCTTGGACCAAGAAGGCATTCTCCGCGTGGGTGGCAGATTGTCACATGCAGACTTACCCTATGACGCAAAGCATCCTATGCTTCTACCCAAACGACATCGATTTACGGACCTGCTTATACAAGAAACGCATGTTCGTTATTTTCACTCTGGAGGCAGCACAACACTGCATCTGTTGCAACAGAACTTTTGGCTTCTAGGTGGGCGGCGCACCATTCGCGACCAACTCTCAAAAAATCAATGCTTCCGTCTTAAACCGGCCACCATTGTCCCTCAAATGGGCGCTCTTCCTACAGCCCGGGTAAACCGAGCTAAACCATTCAGTGTGACCGGCGTAGACTTCGCTGGTCCATTTCAGGTCTTGCCACGACGAACCCGTGGAGGTCGCACGTTCAAGTGTTACTTATGCCTTTTTGTTTGTTTTGCCACGAAAGCGCTACATCTTGAACTAGTTTCAGACATGTCCACCGATGCTTTTCTAGCTGCGTTACGTCGTTTTGTAGCCCGCCGGGGAAGATGTTCCTCTATTTACAGCGATTGTGGTACGAATTTTGCCGGTGCGAACCGAGAGCTAATCAAATATGCTCAGATCGCAACCGAATCGGAAGCCATTACCTGGCATTTCAACCCCCCCCTCTTCACCACACTTTAGCGGATTATGGGAAAGCGGTGTGAAATCGGTAAAAACACATATCTTTCGGGTGATAGGTAATCAAACTCTGACGTTTGACGAACTAAACACTCTCGTTATTTAGATAGAATCATTGTTGAACTCACGGCCGCTTTGTGCGTTGTCCGCAGATCCTAATGATCTAAATGCGCTAACTCCTGGCCACTTTCTAACCTTGGAACCACTAACTGCATTTACTGAATAGTTAAATTGGTAATATTGTAGAATCAAATTGTATTATCACTTGTAGTTATTACAAGTCTGTACATACAAAGAACAGTTCCTCTGGTCCTTCTAACGCTAGCCTTTTCTGAACCGTACATTTGATAAATAAATACTTACTGCTTCATATGTGATATTACAACTTACCTAATGGAAGAGGAATGTTAAAGAGAACAAATGCCAGGAAAGGTAAAATTTCTGGAACGTTTGATGCTAAAGTATACGCTATAGATTTCTTTAAGTTGTCAAAAATCCTACGTCCTTCCTCTACACCTATTATTATAGAGGCAAAGTTATCGTCTAAGAGAATCATGTCTGCTGATTGTTGAGATACCTCAGACCCAGATATACCCATTGCTATGCCGATGTCTGCTTTCTTAAGTGCTGGAGCATCGTTAACACCGTCACCAGTTACAGCCACTGAAACATATATCAAATGCGTTATTATTTATAAATGTACTTATATTGAGCAAAATTGTTGTTTATTTTTATCTTTTATTTTATTTTATTTATTTTGCTGATGTATTTAACCCTTGGTTAGGCGCGTCACTTAACGTAACGTGCTTAGGCGCGTGGGTCCAGCAGACACCTCGCTAATAATCATATTGTTTGTCGTTGTTGTCTAAGAACTTATAATGTAATCTTTTTATATTAATTGATATAAAGCTTAATAAACCTATTTTAGAGAAGGTTCTTGTAAAAAACGGGATATTATACACCATTCTTTGTAAATACAAAATTATCAAGCCCATTTTCCATTAGGTGCCTCCCTTTTATTAACTAGGTATCTGAATCTACCTCTTGTTCGTCTTCTTCTGGAGCTCTTGCAAACATTGCCGACACAGTCTTTTCGTATGTAGACGCAAATACAAAAATTTATTACACCTCTCGCAAGAATGCTGAGTCTTACACTTCTTTTGTGTGGTACTATAGCAAAGGCTGCAAATTTTTCGCTTGGTAGTTTCACTTGGCCATGGTTGAACTTCTTCAGCAGGTTGGTCCGGTTTTTAGTGAATTTTCATTAAGAAAATTCACTAATAGAGAGGTATCGATGGTGAGACTTTCGGAAAATTTCTTCAAATGTGCACGAATTAGGGCCTTTGGAACCCATTTCCATGGTCAGTAAAAATGTTTATATATATATATATATATATATATATATATATATATATATATATATATATATATATATATATATATATATATATATCTGTGTGTGTGTCTGTGTGTGTGTGTGTATCCAACCGATAACTCAAAAAATACTTCACTGATTTGAACCAAATTTGGGGATTACCCTTATTTTGCTAATGGCTTGGATGAGTTCGTTCATCAAATCTTAGCGGCAAATTTTTCTTAGTAAAAAATTAAAAAATATTTTTCAAAACGCAATATCTCTCAAATTGTCTGTGATTGAAACGAATATTTACAATTTAAAAGAATATAGTCGTTTGATCAAAGGAAAATAAAGTTAATCGAAATTAATAATAAAATAATCCTCGACATCATTTCAGATTCTGTAATGCAATATCTACAATGTTGGACAAAAACAGATGACGTTATATGTATTGATATGCTATTTAAATAAATCGTAGATAAAAATCTAAAGAATGGAGGTTGTCGCAGGTTATCAGCCTGGACAACGTTATAAGAGATACGACAGGGACGCCATCTCAGTGCAGGACCAGGTAGTATGTTGTCACAGCTCTAGTTTACAGAAAATTTTATAGATAGAGCTGTACAATCAACTAAGAATTGTGTAATGTCAGCCTTGGACGATTTATTTCCTAATACCAGGACAAAGTTTCAAACGCCGTTAATTTTAGCATGCGAATGTATACTATAAATAAAAAAATTTGGGACGCAGCAAGTGCGTTATAGTAGTGAATTTCCATAAGAATTGTACACTATTAGTAAGATATATTATTAAAACTAATTCTTTAAATTTAAATGGACCTTGGAGATCGGTTTTATAGTCCCAGTTGGCGATTATTTGAAAAAAATTTATATTTTATATGGAGTTAGAAAATTAAAATTTGGTCTTAGATATAATATGTAAGTACTGAAAGTGCCTTTAAAAAAATTGTGTTACAAATTTCATTAAAGTTACAAAAGTTTATCAGACAAAAATAATTATTTACCAAGGGAATGTACCTGTCTAATTATAAACATGGCAGGTATTTTTCCTTATTAATTGCTTGGATGGTTTTGTTTTAGTCAACCCATTCAGTTTTTGTAAACAATAAACAACAAAAATCTGGACGCAACAAGTGCGTTATTGTAATGAATTTTCATAAAAATGTTTTTAATAGCAAATATGTGTGTTTTTTTAAGAAAGCAGGCATCAAATTTGGTTACCAGTATAACCAATATAGTAGAAACAAGGTGCCATGTTTAACTAAAATAACTTTGAAAATGTAAAAAAATTTCCGAAAGTAAACTTAAAGTGTTCCCGAAAAAACTGGTTTCTTGGTCAATCTTATAGGTTAATAGCAAATTGAGTTATTCCAATTTGAAGCATTTAAAGAAGATTCTTTACCATAACGCACTTGCTGCGTCCCGAATTTCTTTTCTTACAAATATGCATTATATTTCGATGGAAAATGCAAAAGGCGTGTTCGATTAAAAAAAAGAGAATTTGTATCACCAACGACTTATGGGCCAGCCTGTGATTGTAGAAATATTTTTAAGATGTAGCTCAAGACACCCTATAATTAATGTATACATTTTTTTCGTATCTTGTATAATAACGGATATATTGAGCTTTATTGATTGTTTACGAAAATTCGATAAAAATTATATACCATTTAAACGATAAACTCTATAGCTAAGACTACTGCCAAAACACCAGAGAAAGGGTCTATTTGAAATCAATTTTCTGGAAACATTTTAAATGAATTTAAAATGAAGAACAATGACAGTTGGAGCTAAGACTTCAGGCTTCGTTAAATATTCTTCTTGAGACATTTTCTTTCCATAGCTCGTATTAGTTTCAGGTTCTTTGCCTAAATGTTGCCAATTTTGATGTTTTAAATCGCGACTTTGACGTTTTAAGGAAAACCTCAATTTATTTTTCTTTAAATACACATAACTTTTTGTCTTTCAACATACAGAGCTAAATTTTGGTAGATAATTTACCTTTAATGATATAAACTTGCGTACCAAATTTGGCTGTCCTTACTTTGTTATTTCCGGAGATATATTTTTTTTCTAAAGGAAACACAAAATTTTCCGGGAAAACCTGGGCCGATTTTCCTGGCTAACGAACTTATCCAAGCCACTTGCAAAAGGAAGGTATTCACCAAATTTATTCAAAATCGGCCAATTATTTTTTGAGTTATCGGTGTGACTCATATATATATATATATATATATATATATATATATATATATATATATATATATATATATATATATATATATATATATATATATATATATATATATATATATATATATAAAATTTTCAATTTTCGTCAAAATATTTCAAATCCGATAGCTTAATAAATTTCCGCTTAAGCAAAAATCTTCAATCTTGGAGCATAGTAACACCTATGTAAACGCACGTGGCTACTAAATGAAAAAAAGAACATAATGAGCTTCGCGGATAACTACAAATTTGTTTGAAAAAACCTTTTCTGTTGTTTACTGTTTGCAAAAACTGGATGGGTTGACTAAAACACATCCATCCGAGCAATTAATATGGAAAATACCTGTCATATTTATAATTTGACAGGCACATTCCCTTTGTAAATATTTTTTTTCTGAAAATATTTGTAGCTTTAATGAAATTTACAACACAATTTTTTAAAGACACTTGCAGTACTTACAAATTATATCTAAGATCAATTTTTAATTTTTTAGCTCTATATAAAATATACATTTTTTCAAATAATCGCTAACTGGGACTCTAAAATCGATCTCCAAGGTCCATTTTAATTTAAAGAATTGGTTTTAATAATATATCTTACTAATAGTGTACAATTCTTATGAAAATCCACTACTATAACGCACTTGCTGCGTCCCGAATCTTTTTTTTTTTTGAGGAGGACTTGTAGTTCATACGGCAAAGTTGTCATAACTGACCTTCTTTGTAACTGACGAGTTACTAACCCTAAAGCTAGCTTTTTCATGTAAACCCATTTAGGAATATATTCCATTTCATTTCCCAAAAAAATAATTTTCAAGAGTTGATTCCGGCTACATTCAGCGCATGGTAAAAAATAGCCATAGGCCATCTTCTTGTGGATCGTGCTGTATTGTATGTAGCGCACAATTTATTCAAGACATCTACACCCGACTTACTCTTGTTATGAAAGTCGATTATTTCTGGTTTCTTATCTTCTTCAGTAGATACCGCAGAACTAGCTGTATGGAAATTTGACATCAATACAACAGTCTTTTTTTGTACATACGACACCAATATTTCTTGTTTTGTGTACTCACAGAGAGTGTCGTATTGGTTTCTCGTTTTGGAAACAACGAAAGCAGAAGGTGTCTCTTGTCGGTTTTTTTCTTACAGTTCCGACATAGGATAATTTTCTTTTCTCCAGCTCCTTGACAAGGTTCAAACTTGTGAACCAATTATCGGCAGGTATATTTCTACCACTTCCAAAAATTGGCTCGGACAACCTCAGTAGAGTATTTTCAGCTGAATTATCTTTCTTATACGGTCCTTCTGGCTGCTGACCGCAGTAAATCTCCATATTGTACGTGTAAAACTGTTTTGCATCGCTTAGACAAAACATTTTGATACCATATTTACTGGGTTTTGACGGGATGTACTGTCTAAATCCACAGCGTCCCCGGAGAGTCGGAAGCATTTCGTCAAAGTGACATTATATCCAAGATGGTTATGTGATTGAAAATAACTAAAAATTTCTCTCACTGGAGCTAATTTATCTGTCACTTTCCTGTTAGACCTGTCATCAAACCCGACACATCTGATAAGAAATCTAAACCTCTTTTCCGACATTGTCAATCTGAATATGTCTATTTCAAGACCATCAGTTGACCAAAAATCTGCAAGAGTTTTATGACCGCCCCGAAAAACTTCTACCAGATACAAAAGATCCATGAATGCCTCAATTTCTATTTGATCACTTTCTTTGCATTCTCTTGCACGGTAAAATTTTTCTTCTATACTATTTATATGCAGGTTGGTTTTTTCGACAAGCAAAGTCAAAATTCTTATATCAAAAAATAGCTGGCAACCATCTAAAATATTTTTCTCGTTTTTCACAGTTTGACTAACAACTCCTGGAAGCTTTACCAGGATATTATGCGGAGGTGTTTAAGAAATTCTCTAGAGAGTTTTCCTCCATTGGGAACCATCTAGGCCTGTAACAATTGGAACAAGTCTTAGCTATAATCTTCACACATATTATGTGCGAAATTTTCATCAAATTTAGCGACGATAAATAGTATTATTGAATGCTTATTTCAGTATTTTTCCACGATAATAATTTTGAAAGATCCAAGTACAATAATTATAGGCTTACGGATGATATAAATTGAAATAAAAAAACTCGGGACGCAGCAAGTGCGTTATGGTACTGAATTTTCATAGAAATGATCTGGCACAAAATATTTTATTATAACTTTTTTTTCTTGTAAAATGGAAATTTAAATTTTGGTGTATAGTTTACTTTTTATATCGTTAACCTACCTACCAAATTTGGTTATCATAGATTTTTTATTTTTTAAGATAAAAATTTTTTTCAAATGAAAACTCAAAATTTGTTCGGAAAACCTCGTCAGATTTTTCTGATTAACGAACTTGTCAAAGCCATTTACAAAAGGAAGGTACATGCCAAATTATATCAAAATCTGCCCATTATTCTTTGAGATAAAAATTTTTTTCAAATGAAAAGTCAACATTTTTCCGGAAAACCTCGTTAGATTTTCCTGACAAACAAACTTGTCAAAGCCATTTACAAAAGGAAGGTACATGCCAAATTGTATTAAAATCGGCTTATTACTTTTTGAGAAAAGAATTTTTTTCGAATGAAAACTCAAAATGTTTCCGGAAAACCTCATCTGATTTTCCTGACTAAGGAACTTGTCAAAGCCATTGACAAAAGGAAGGTACACGCCAAATTTTATTTAAATCGGCTTATTACTTTTTGAGATAAGAATTTTTTTCTAATGAAAACTCAAAATTTTCCCGGAAAACCTCATCCGATTTTTCTGACTAACGAACTTATCCAAGCCATTTACAAAAGAAAGGTACGTACCAAATTTTATCAAAATCGGCCTATTATTTTTTGAGTTATCGGTGTGATACCTATATATATATATATATATATATATATATATATATATATATATATATATATATATATATATATATATATATATATATATATATATATATATATATATATATATAAACATATAAAAATTGAAACTGACCCCGGATATGGGTTCTAGGGGTCCTAGATCGCGCTCATTTGCAAAAAATTTTTCAAAATTCAAAAGTCGGGATCTCCCCATTAGTGAATTTTTTCTACGAAAATTCACTAAAAGGTCAATAGAAATCAACAACTGGCTCTAACTTGCTGCTGTAAAAGTTATCGCTTTCCTCTGTCCTATCAACTTCCCCTAATTCTCTCTCATCGATCTCATTATCCATGTCCGAATCAACTGACCTGGTTTCCAAGTGACAATCCGCCTCAGAGTCCGATTGACACGCCTCAGATTCATCTTCAGGTTCGTCAGATATAGAGTTACCATCAAAGTTATCTTCTTTAAAAACAAGTTGATCGAGTTCCTCGATATCCTCGGGATTAATCGGGTTGTACATTTTTTTAGACATTTTTGAAAACAAAAATCCTATGATAAAAAATTCTTTATCCTGTAATATTCACTAACACTGAGAAAAACAAAATCCAACTGTGCGGTGGCAGAACGAAAACCAAAACACACACTGACCATTAGGATTATTCGCGCTGACTGGTAAATGGTAAAAGCCTGGACGCAGCAAGTGCGTTATGGTAGTGAATTTTCATAGAAATGATCTGGCACAAAATATTTTATTATAACTTTTTTTCTTGTAACATAGAAATCTAAATTTTGGTGTATAGTTTACTTTTTATATCGTAAACCTACCTACCAAATTTGGTTATCATATATTTTTTATTTTTTAAGATAATTTTTTTTTTCAAATAAAAACTCAAAATTTTCCCGGAAAACCTCGTCCGATTTTTTTGATTAACGAACTTGTCAAAGTCATTGACAAAAGGAAGGTACATGGCAAATTTTATCAAAATCGGCATATTATTCTTTGAGATAAATTTTTTTTTCAAATGAAAACTCAAAATTTTCCCGGAAAACCTAGTCTAATTTTCCTGACTAACAAACTTGTCAAAGCCATTTACAAGTGTAAGGTACATGCCAAATTTTATTAAAATCGGCTTATTACTTTTTGAGATAAGAATTTTTTTCGAATGAAAACTCAAAAGTTTCCCGGAAAACCTCGTCCGATTTTCCTGACTAACGAACTCATCCAAGCCATTTACAAAAGAAAGGTACATGCCAAATTTTATCAAAATCGGCCCATTATTTTTTGAGTTATCGGTGTGATACATATATATATATATATATATATATATATATATATATATATATATATATATATATATATATATATATATATATATATATATATATATATATATATATATATATATATATATATATAAACATATAAAAATTGAAACTGACCCCGGATATGGGTTCTAGGTGTCCTAGATCGCGCTCATTTGAACAAATTTTTTCAAAATTCAAAAGTCGAGATCTCCTCATTAGTGATTTTTTTCTAAGAAAATTCACTAATAAAAAAGACTGTCGGGACTAGGCGCGTAGGTCGCCTCTACGGCCGCTACGTGGGTGCGGCTTTAAAATACGATTGTAAACAAACCCTTATTAGATGTGACAAAGGTACAATCCACTATCTTAAATGGTTTTTATTTAAAATATAAGCGAAATAAAGGCGCAGTAGTCTGTTGGACCACCACGTGCGTAACCGCGGGTTAAAAAAATTTGAGGGATGACACCCCCGTTTAGGAGGGTAAAGTTTGGCCTATACATTTTGCGTCAAAAGTTGTCCCACTCACAAGCCAACTTAACGTGTTTCAGGTTTTTTCTACAAAATATTTCCCTGGCAGTTATGGCTGCCAGCTCGTTTTCAATGGGCCACCATATATATATATATATATATATATATATATATATATATATATATATATATATATATATATATATATATATATATATATATATATATATATATATATATATATATACAGGGTGATTGCTGGGAACTGCTCATTAGAAGTTTATGACCTTCTCATCCGATTTAACAGCTGAAAATTTGGATACGGCCATTATACGATATTCCCATTCTGACTAAAATAGTTGCACTACTCTAGCACTTCCGGTTATACCGGAAGTCGCTACCAACTTCGTTATTTTAAATGAAACACTCTATACATCTTAGCATTTACAGAAAGACGATCCATTTTGGGATAGATTTTATGTAGTACTTTCTGCACCTAGCGTTATTAGTTTTTGAAATATTGGCGATTTTTGAAAAATATTTGTTATCACAGCTCTTTTTATAATTTGATATATCCTTGTAAAGTGTAAATCTAGAAAATATATTTTTGGACAACAGATTGCTGGTAACTATGTCTTGCAAAACTATTGGAATGAAAATCTATTTTTTATACAGGGTGTGCGATAACATCCTGACAAAATATCGAAATTCAAGCGGGTATAACTTGATTTTTTCAAATGGAACACCCTATATATTTCTATTCTAAAGCATTTTACAGACATAACTGCAACTTTTATTAACTATGTCCTATACCTAAATAGCATAATTTCTGAGATATCCACCACTCCAACGGGGAATCTATATTGGAATTTATACATGAGTTTGTTTATGGAAATAGGAGGCTTTTGTTGCAATGTCAGGCGATAAAACTGAAATTTGACACATAGTTTAATTTAGTGACAGCAGTAAAATTAGTAACTTGCTCGCACGATGGGAAGTAGAGTACGCTACAGTAATGAAGATATCATGAATATATTTATTATTCACGGTGACTGCAATAGAATTATTGAAAGAACATGTCGTACATTCAATGAAAAGTTTTCTAACTCGGCACCTTTAAACAGACACCGGTTCAAGAGGCTTCAATCAAAATTTTCAAGGTATGGAAATATAACATCAAGACGAGTAATTTGTAGGGGCAAACTTGAAGATGAGGAAACGTGCCAAGTCACAGTTCTTGCATACTTTCATGCAATGCCAACAAATTCTATAATAAATGCGTCTAGTGACTTAGACATGCCTTACTGGATCATTCAACGAGTATTGAAGAAGCACAAAATGCATAATTTCTCTTTTATTCCCGTGCAACACCTCCGTGTTAGCGACTACGAGATGCGGATAAATTATTGCGAACACCTACTGATACGAGTGCAGGAAGATCCTACATTCTTGAGCAAAATAATCTGGACTGATGAGTCTAACTTTGGCAAAGAGGGTTTGCGAAATATGAAAAATCAGCATTACTGGGCAGCTGAAAATCTGCATATGACACGAACTAGGAATTTCCAGCAGAGATTCAGTTGTAATGTTTTCTGCATGATAATGGACGACCGAGTGTGTTTTCATATTTACTATGGCACGCTCACGTCTGAGAAGTATATTCAGATCCTGAGAACTGTGGTGATGCCATTTGTGGAGAGTCTGTCTGTAAATTCATCACTCAATTGTTGGTACCAAATGGACGGGGCTCCAGCGCACAATACCATAGGTGTATATCATCAGTTGAATGCTATATTTGATGACAGATGGATAGGCAGAAACGGCCCTTGGCACTGTCCAGCAAGATCGCCGGACTTGACACCTTGTGATTTTTATATGTGGAGTATAATAAAGTCCAAGGTTTATGAGGTGCATGTACAATCTAAAGAGGAACTAATCCAATGCATAACGCAAGCTTTTACCAAGTTAGATCCAGAGGAGATACGAAGAACGACCACCGCTGGAGTACATTCAAGAATTTCAGAGTGTTTGAACCAAAACGGAGGTCACATTGAACAATTACTTTGAATTTGTCAGCTCTGGTTCCATCACAAGTTGTTTTCTTTTCCCCGTTCACTGGATATAATCTAATCTAGCGTAACTTTACTCTATAAATAAGAATTAAATTCATTCAATGTTAGTGTATGATTGTCATGTTACTTTAATAGTTCTGCTATTACATTTTTACAATGATAAAGCCATAATAAATTGACGTTCTTTTTTTAACAGAACTTGCTAAATGTTTGAGCTAGGAGGAATCTGACAAGTGCGTTGGACTCTGGAGGACAAACTACACATGGGTGGGTGGTTTTTAATAAGGGTCGTTGGACAGGAAACTAGTTTTTTGGGAACATTTTATGTTAATTGCGAAACATTTTTATACATTTTCAAACAATAAAGTTATTTTGATGATATATGGTATATTGTTTCTACTATATAGGTCATACTGGTAACCAAATTTAATGCTTGCTTTCTTTTAAAAAACACATATTTGTTATTTAAAATATTTTTATGAAAATTCACTACCCTAACGCATTTACTGCGTCCAGACTTTTTAATATTGTTCTCAGATTGTCAGCGTGTCATCATGAATATAAAAATAAACTAGATAATCCAACGCCATGAAAACATTGGAATTAAAATTCTCTGCTGCGATATTAAATATATCACTTCAGGAAACTAACAATATCTCAGAAATTATGCTATCTAGGTATAGGACATAGTTGATAAAAGTTGCAGAGTTATGTCTGTTTAATGCTTTTGAATAGAAATATACAGGGTGTTCCATTTGAAAAAATCAAGTTATACCCGCTTGAATTTCGATATTTTGTCAGGCTATTATCGCACATCCTGTATAAAAATAGATTTACATTCCAATAATTTTGCAAGACATAGTTACCAGCAATCTGTTGTCCAAAAATATATTTTCCAGATTTGCACTTTACAATGATATTTTAAATTATAAAAAGAGCTGTGATAACAAATATTTTTCAAAAATCGCCAATATTTCAAAAACTAATAACGCTAGGTGCTAAAAATACTACATAAAATCTATCCCAAATTAGATTGTCTTTCTGAAAATGCAAAAATATATAGGGTGTTTTATTTAAAATAACGAAGTTGATAGCGACTTCCGGTATAACCGGAAGCGCTAGAGTAGTGCAACTATTTTTATCAGAATGGGAATATCGTATAATGGCCGAATCCAAATTTTCAGCTGTCAAATCGGATGAGAAGGTCATAAACTTCTAATGAGCACTTCTCAGCAATCACCCTGTATATATATATATATATATATATATATATATATATATATATATATATATATATATATATATATATTGTTACACAACTATTGTTTGAGAAAAGTTGTAGAACACCAGCCGACTAAGGCGATTAAACAGGGGTTTCTTCGGGAGCGCAGTTCATAAACGCATTGACGTTACTTAACAAAAGATAAGCAACGGCGGGCACGGTTCTTTTCTGGATGGGAGACTGGTTTGGGATCTGATCCGGGTCTGATAAAATTGGTAGATCGAAGAACACTTGCTGGGAAAGAGGATAATCCCAGAGTCATATAAGCTCATTATCAAAGTACTCTACTACACGCTGTTTTGTAATTAATTATTTTCTAAGCAGTTGGGTATTAAACACATAAACTAATAAAGGCTAAATAAATAATATTACCTATTTCTCCCAACCTTTGACAGCTCTCCACAATATGCAGTTTTTGTGTTGGTGATGTCCTGGCAAAGACTATTTCTCTAAAATTGTGCAATACATAGTCAAGCTCTTGATTAGACATGTCTCTCAAAGCCCCTCCATGTATCACGATGGCTTTATTTTTCACTGGCGGAAGAGTTTCGATAATGCCAATGTTAAAGGCGTCAATTACTTCATTTTCTCTTATTATACCAACCTCTCTGGCAATGGCCTTAGCAGTAATCTGAAGACAAACACAAGTTACTATGTGTGTATAGATAGGTATAATGAAAATATATAGCTATAAATACGTGTGGAAGTATGGTATCAGCGACAAAAATTTCAACATTTTTTTTTCGCTTGAACGTCGTAAAACGTGTCAAAACATATAGAAAAAAGTCTGGACGCAGCAAGTGCGTTATGGTAGTGAATTTTCATAAAAATGTTTTTAATAACAAGTATGTGTTTTTTTTAAGAAAGCAGGCATCAAATTTGGTTACCAGTATAACCTATATAGTAAAAACAATGTGCCATGTTTCAGCAAAATAACTTTATTGTGTGAAAATGTACAAAAATTTCCAAAAGTAAACTTAAAGTGTTCCCGAAAAAACACGTTTCTTGGTCAACCTTATGGCTTAATAGCAAATTGAGCTGTTCAAATATGAAACATTTGATCAAAATTCGCTACCATAACGCACTTACTGCGTCCAGAATTTCTTTTCTTACAAACATGCATTATATTTCGATGGAAAATGCAAAAATGTAATAACATAAGGCGTGTTTGATAAAAAAAAAAGGAAATTTGTATTACCAACGACTTATGGGCCACCCTGTGATTGTAGAAATATTATTTTAAGATGTAGCTCAAGACACCCTATAATTAATATATACATTTTTTTTTCATATCTTGTATAATAACGGATATATTGAGCTTTATTGATTTTTTACGAAAATTCGACAAAAATTATATACCATTAGACGATAAACTCTATAGCTAAGGCTACAGCCAAGCATCAGAGAAAGGGTCTATTTGAAATGAATTTTCTGCAAATATTTTAGTAAAATGAAGGACAATGACGGTTGAAACTAAGACTTTAGGGTTTGTAAAACATCCTTCTTGAGACATTTGATTTCCATAGCCCGTATTAGATTCAAGTTCTTTTCCTAAATGTTGCCAATTTTGACGTTTAAATCGGCACTTTGACGTTTTGTGAAAAACCCCAATTTATTTTTCTTTAAATACCTATAACTTTTTTGTCTTTTGACCTACAGAGCTAAATTTTGGTATGTAGCTTACCTATAAGGATGTTAACCGGCGTACCAAATTTGGTAGCCCTTACTTTGTTAATTCCAAAGATATAAATTTTTTTCGAAAGAAAATACAAAATTTTCCGGGAAAACCTGGACCCATTTTCCTGGCTAACAAACTTATCCAAGCCATTTGCAAAAGTAATTTATTCACCAAATTTAATCAAAATCGGACCACTATTTTTTGAGTTATCGGTGTGATATATATATATATATATATATATATATATATATATATATATATATATATATATATATATATATATATATATATATATATATATATATATATATATATATATATATATATATATATATATATAAACATATAAAAATTTAAACTGACCCCGGATATGTGTTCTGGGCGGCCTAATTAGCGCTCATTTGAAGAAATTTTTTCAAAATTCAAAAGTCGGGATCTCCTCATTAGTGAATTTTTTTTAAGAAAATTCACTAAAAAACATGATTTGGGAACGAATTTTTCTTTTTATCTGCCGGTCTGTATGTGTGCCTGTTTGTAGCCACGATAACTTATATCGTCTTCCGACTTGGTATACAGGTAGCACCCGATAAATGAACGGTTCGGATTGTTTTTGGGTAAAATCACTTCCGGGGGTAAGGGGTGATTTGCGGAAAATTAACATTTTTTCGTTAAAACTCGAGTAGTATAACGTTTTAGGATTGGTTTATTAGAGAACCTTCAATTTCGTCAAACATCTGGTATTCTGTGCTGAAATTTTATTTGGGGTTGAATGTGTGGAGGTGTAATATGGGTGACAGAATTTTCAATTTTTTTTGCTAGAACGGCGTAAAAAGTCTCAAAACATATAGAAAACTTAATTATGGAACGAAATTTTTCTGTCTGTCGGTCTATCGGCCTGTACGTCTGTCTACTGGTAGGCGCAGTAACATTCGAACGAATTGAGGTATTATTTTCGAATTTGGTATCCAGTTAGCAGACAACAAAGGAACGCTTCGAATTGTTTTTGGGTAATATGGCTTGAGGGGGTCATTTGTTGAAGTTCGATATTTTTTCGTTAAAACTCGAGTAATATAACGTTTCAGAAGTTTATGGGTACAGGAATACAAATATTTTCTTTGTGGTCAACTTATATACCCTAAATTAATTTCATGATAGTATCTTTGTGAAGAGAGTAGATCATCACAGCTATGTGGAAGTAATGATTCAATTTGCAGCACTATTTTTATTGTAAAAGGAAAAGAGTGAGTGTCAAAACTGTACTCTGTGGAACACCTACGTTAATTTTCAGTTGTAATGAATGCAATCAATTACCATCGACATTAATATCTAGAACTTGAAAGGCCATCTTTACGATATAACTTTATTAGAGAGTGGTAATGTTAAAATTTTAACTGTATATATTGTTTTGTTATCGGACAACAACACTTCGTATCAGAAATGCACACATAGCAGCAGTACAATGATTAAATTTATAAAACGCATATAAGTGTATCTTTATTTTAATACTTACGGGATGGTCTCCAGTGACCATGACGACCCTAATTCCTGCCGATCTGCATCTGTCGACAGCATCAGGTACCTGTGGTCTAGGTGGATCTATAAGAGACATGAATCCTACGAAGCGCATGTCTTTTTTGGGAAAGTTAGCTGGTTCAGCGCAAAATTTATAATCCTTAGTGTAAGATGCGTCTAACATTAAGTCACAGAATCCTAGTACGCGTTCACCTAAGAAAACAAATAATATTTAATCTACCTAACCGTACCTATAAAGTTTATTAAGTTAAACTATAGTTAAATAAATAAGAATAACAAATATAAGCAACCTTATATAACAGAAAAAAAATACCTTATTGGTTATTGCACCATCTCAATATTTTTTAACAAAGATAAATGTACCTATTTGAATTGCTCAGAACTATGTACAGGGTGATTTTTTTAAGTGTCTCACCCCTGTAATTTTTTTATTACCAATGATATCAAAAAAATTCCAACGCCATCTAACAAACTATCATGCGATGAGTTAAAATATTGCGACGGAAAAACAATTGCACATCGCCTTCATAGAAGTCCGTGGCCAACGTTGATTTTCTTAAATGGAAAGATAGGCCTCAGACACATACAGTCGATGCAGAATCGAAATCTGCGTACAACGATGTCACGCTCGCATTTCTCAGTCGAGCCGTTTCGGAGACATGACGTCACAAAATTTCAAAATATTGCTGATTTTTTTAAGTGTCTCACCCCTGTAATTTCTTTATTGTCAGATATATCAAAAAAAAAATCAAAATAATGTAACGAAGGTTTTGCAAAACACCCTATGTTATATTACGAAGTTAATTGATTTTGGTTAAACCTATAGTTTCAATGGTTTTTTTTTCAGTAAATGATTTAATTTATCACGTTACAACATTTTTTTTCATGTCTCCGAAACGGATTGACTCAGAAATGCGATCGTGGCATCGTTGTACGCAGATTTCGATTCTGCATCGACTGTATTTGTCTGCGCCCTATCATTCCATTTGAGAAAATCAACCTTGGCCACGGATTTCTATGAAGGCGATCTGCAATTGTTTTTCTGTCGCAATATTTTAACTCATCGCATGATAGTTTGTCAGATGGCGTTGGAATTTTTTGGTTATCTCTCATAATAAGGAAATTACAGGGGTGAGACACTTAAAAAAATCAGCAACATTTTGAAATTTTGTGACGTCATGTCTCCGAAACGGCTCGACTGAGAAATGCGAGCGTGACATCGTTGTACGCAGATTTCGATTCTGCATCGACTGTATGTGTCTGAGGCCTATCTTTCCATTTAAGAAAATCAACGTTGGCCACGGACTTCTATGAAGGCGATGTGCAATTGTTTTTCCGTCGCAATATTTTAACTCATCGCGTGATAGTTTGTTAGGTGGCGTTGGAATTTTGTTTATATCTTTGGTAATAAAAAAATTACAGGGGTGAGACACTTAAAAAAATCAGCAACATTTTGAAATTTTGTAACGTCATGTCTCCGAAACGGCTTGACTCAGAAATGCGAGCGTGGCATCATTGTACGCAGATTTCGATTCTGCATCGACTGTATGTGTCTGAGGCCTATCTTTACATTTAAGAAAATCAACCTTGGCCACGGATTTCGATGAAGGCGATCTGCAATTGTTTTTCTGTCGCAATATTTTAACTCATCGCATGATAGTTTGTCAGATGGCGTTGGAATTTTTTGGTTATCTCTCATAATAAGGAAATTACAGGGGTGAGACACTTAAAAAAATCAGCAACATTTTGAAATTTTGTGACGTCATGTCTCCGAAACGGCTCGACTTAGAAATGCGAGCGTGGCATCGTTGTACGCAGATTTTGATTCTTCATCGACTGTATGTGTCTGAGGCCTATATTTCCATTTAAGAAAATCAACGTTGGCCACGGACTTCTATGAAGGCGATGTGCAATTGTTTTTCTGTCGCAATATTTTAACTCATCGCATGCTAGTTTGTTAGATGGCGTTGGAATTTTTTTCATATCTTTGGTAATACAAAAATTACAGGGGTGAGACACTTAAGAAAATCAGCAACATTTTGAAATTTTGTGACGTCATGTCTCCGAAACGGCTCGACTCAGAAATGCGAGCGTGACATCGTGGTACGCAGATTTCGATTCTGCATCGACTGTATGTGTCTGAGGCCTATATTTCCATTTAAGAAAATCAACGTTGGCCACGGATTTCTATGAAGGCGATGTGCAATTGTTTTTCTGTCGCAGTATTTTAACTCATCGCATGATAGTTTGTCAGATGGCGTTAGAATTTTTATGATATCTCTGATAATAAAGAAATTACAGGTGTGAGACACTTAAAAAAATCAGCAATATTTTGAAATTTTGTGACGTCATGTCTCCGAAACGGCTTGACTCAGAAATTCGAGCGTGGCATCGTTGTACGCAGATTTTGATTCTGCATCGACTGTACGTGTCTGAGGTCTATCTTTCCATTTAAGAAAATCAACGTTGGCCATGGATTTCTATGAAGGCGATGTGCAATTGTTTTTCTGTCGCAATATTTTAACTCATCGCATGATAGTTTGTCAGATGGCGTTGGAATTTTTTTCATATCTTTGGTAATACAAAAATTACAGGGGTGAGACACTTAAAAAAATCACCCTGTACTTAATACTGTCAGGTCAGTGTTTGTTTAAAAGTAAATTGTAAGATGTATCGTATTACCGACCTCTCATGTGTAACTAGGAGACCCTAATAAAATGTTCGGGACGCAGTAAGTGCATTATAGCAGTAAATTTTCATAAGAATTGTAAGAACCTCGGTGGTTCAGGGGTAAGAACGTGTGCCTCTGAACCGAAGGGTACTGGGTTCGATCCCAGGGTACTCCTTTCACTTTTTCAGTACAAACTGTAAAATTAACATCCGAGGTTATGGCATTGTATTTGAGCAAGTTGAATGTCTGCACGTTCCGCCCTTCGGAGGGGGCGTAAAGACGTCGGTCCCGTGTCCATGCGATGTTGGGCACGTTAAAGATCCCTACCCTCCTTACAGAAAGGCAGGGGTTCGGCAAAATTTCCAGGATAGTGAGGTGAAACTGCTCCCTGGCGTCGGTGATTGGCCATAGTCGCGGAAATAGGCTGACGTTAAAGAAACAAAACACACATAAGAATTGTACACTATTAGTAAGGTATATTATTAAAATTAATTCTTTAAATTTAAAATGACCTGGGAGACCGGTTTTAGAGGTCCCAGTTAGCGATTGTTTGAAAATTTCAATTTTCTATGGAGGTAGAAAATTATAGTTTGATAGAGATATATGTAAGTACTACAAGTCTCTTTAAAAAATTGTGTTACAAATTTCATTAAAGTCATAAAAGTTTTCTAGAAGAAAATTAATTGTTTACAAAGGGAATGTATTTGTCAAATCATAAATATGGCAGGTATTTTTCCTTGAAATTGCTTGGATGGTTTTGTTTTAATCAACCCGATCGAATTACTTTGTGAAAACAAAACAACAAAATTGTTTTTTAACTTGTAGTTATCCAAAGTAAATTTATTATTACAAATTAGTTAATTAGGTATAAAAATAGTGTAAGATAATAAAATTGGCTGGCGATATAACTTGATGCAAATTTATTGTTTATAGATCTCATAAACACCACTAGACATAAATTTAAAAAAAAGTCTGTGGCTAATGGACCTAACGGTCCGAGGCCAAACCAAATTACAACAACAACAACAACAACAACTTGTAGTTATCCGCGAAGCTCATTATGTTATTTTTCTTTAATTTAGTACCCAGGCTGCGTTTACATAGGTGTTACTATGGTTCAAGATTGAAGATTCTAGCTTAATAGGAAATTGAGTTATCGGATTTCAAATATTTTTACAGAAACTCTCTACCATAATGTGTTTGCTGCACACAGAACTTTTTCAACACTTAGTTTTTAGTCCACTCAAACGAAACAGTTTCTGCAAACAATAAAACAAAAATGGTTTTCTAAAACAAATTTATCGTTGCCTGTGAAGCTCATTGTGTTATTTTTTAAATTTATTACCCACGCTGCTTTTAGATAGGTTTTAATATGTATCAAAATTGAAGATTCTAGTTTAATGGGAAATTGAATTATCACCATTTGTAATATTTTTACGAAAATTCGATACCATAACGCACTTGCTGCACCTAAACCCTTTTCAATATTTATTTACTATTACCATACTCTTTGAAAATGAAATAAATAAATATAAACAATAAAAAATTTTGAAATTAAAATTTTAATAATTTACACTGAACATATGTTTATAGTCATAGATTAAACTACTGGATGATATTATGTAGTTTCATTTACCTCAAATTTTCCATATACGACATGAAGAGTAAGTAATGAAAATTCACTAAAAACTAAAAGTAAACAATAAGTACCTTATTCTCAGATTCCAAGGTATTAGCTGAGTCTTATTATTTGTTTATGACGTATATAAACAAAGAAGAAGAAGGATACCTCGAATTCGACTACTCAAATTGAGAGTTTGCAAAATAATAAATGACAATGACAAATAGCTAACTGGCGTTGTCAGATTTAATTAGGAAATGGCGATGGGTTTTAAATACCTTGAATAATGGGAAGCTTAATATTTATAGATAATAAAACGTAGTTCTAGATTGCCTTTAAACAAATTGAATCACTCTCATTAAAATGTTTATTTATTAGTATATATTTTTCTGCTATCTTCAAATTCAGATGACAGTTTTGGCAAATGGCAACCCCGCTGATTGTTTATTATAACATATGTCGCCTGTTCGTTTGAAGTTTAATTTGGAGGATTTGTTTGCAATAGCAGCGTAACCCTGATATATCTGTCTGGCCTTTGCCCAGTTTCACAAAGCTCGGTTAAATATTTAACGGATGATTAGTTAATCAAGGCTTCAGACGACCAATCACAGACCATGATTCTGATTTTTGCCATGGCATCCAAATATTTTGAAGCTGTGATTGGTTGTATTAAGAATTGATTAACTAACCGGCCGTTAAATATTTAATCAAGCTTTGTGAAACTGGGCACTAGTCTAACACTATATCCACCCATTCAGAGTTAATTTCAGGTTATATCGTAAATTTTTTATTTTTTATTTGGTTATAACTTAGAATTTACTGAACCGATTAAGTTCAAATTTTGTAGAGAGGACAACTGATATGATATCTACGTGCACGTAAAGTTTTAGTTTCATACTTCTAGTCGTTTAAAAGATATTGCTTTTTTAAACAGTTTTTCGCATATTTTTTTCTGAAAGTATGTGAGTGCCAAAACTGTCTAATGAACTTATCCAAGCTATTAACAAAATGAAGGGAATTTCCAAATTTGGTTTCGATTGGTGAAGTATTTTTTGAGTTATCGATTGGATATATATATATATATATATATATATATATATATATATATATATATATATATATATATATATATATATAAACTTTTCAACTGACCTTGGATTTGGGTTCTAGGCGCCCTAATTCGTTCTCATTTGAAGAAAATTTTCAAAAATCTTACCATCGATACCTCTCTATTAGTGAAAATTCACTAAAAACAAAATACAATAGAGTGCATCCCAAGAAACTTGATCACATTTCAAGCAACATAACTGGAAGTTTTGAAAAAAAGAGAGATGGGACAAAAACCGACTTCCAGGGTGCTTGTCCAATTTTTTTCACACATTAAAAACAAACAAAAGCGAATCATCCGTCTCACATCGAAAAAACCTGCATATTGTCCAATAGAATACCCTGTATATTTTTAGTTGTTTGAATGCAGCATCTCATTCTGAGTTCAACGATGTAGCGTCCTTGATACTTAAAAGCAGGCGTTTTGGTTATTGGCAAATTTATGCAGGACCTAAAAGCATTTCATTGAATTGCAAAGGTGGCTGAGAAAATGCAACAATGCTCTTTTCACAACTGTATGATTTATAATCAGCTGGTGTCGAAACAGTGACAGTACGCTTGTATTGTTGAACCTATTATAACTTTTTTAACGTCGGTCTATTTCCGCGATTATGGCCAGTCACCGACGCCAGGGAGCCGTTTCATCTCACTATCCTGGATATTTTGCCGAAGCCTGTAAGGAGGGTAGGGATCTTTAACTTGCCCAATATCGCATGGACATATGACCGACGGCTTTACGCCCCCTCCAAATGGCGGAACATGCATAACCTCTGTTGATGTTACTTAATGTTACAATATGTACTAAACAAGTGAAAGGACAACCCGGGGATAGAACCTGATGACATTTGGTTCAGAGGCACACGTTCTTACCACTGAACCACAGAGGCTCTAAAGTCTATTATAACTTGATAATTGAATATTGTTGCTATGAAGAGAGTGCATTTATTTTAAAACTTGTTGATAAAAAATGGTTTTGTAAAGTTCAGTGTTCGAGAAACAAGTGATATGGTGCGAATATATTTAGTAAACAATCAGAGTATTTACTGCCGCTCGTAGAGATTATATAAGGAGGTTCCCCGGGCGTAGAACTCTTTTAAAAGGTTGTCTACAACATCATCAAATACTGGGGGTGTCTCTAATGTTAAAAAATGTTATAACCATTTATCTGTCCTTGCTGAAGAAAATCAAACAAATGTGTTAGGTTGTTTTAAAGCGTATCTGGAAAATTCAATAGCAGCATGCGATTTAGGCGTCTCTCGTTCTTCCATACATAGAGTTTTCAAAAAATATAACTTCAAGGCGTTTTCAATGTCCAAAAGATTAGTGACACAGGCTCCCGTAGAAGACTGCAGTTCTGCGATGAATCTACAGCTCCTTAACGAAAATAATGACTTCTTAAAAAATATTGTGGACCGATGAGAGTTCTTTTTTCACCAGATGAATTGTCAAAAAAACTCGGGACGCAGCAAGTGCGTTATGGTAGTGAATTTTCATAAAAATGTTTTTATTGCAAATATGTGTTTTTCTTTTAATTTAAGAAAAGAGGCATCAATTTCGGTTACCAGTATAACCTATATAGTAAAAACAATGTGCCATGTTTCATAAAAATAACTTTATTGTGTGAAAATGTACAAACATTTCCTAAAGTAAACTTAAAGTGTTCCCGGAAAAACTCGTTTCTTGGTCAACCTTAAAGGTTAATAGCAAATTGGGCTATACAAATATGAAGCATTTGATCAAAATTCGCTACCATAACGCACTTGCTGCATCCGGAATTTCTTTTTTACAAACATGTATTATGTTTCGATGGAAAATGCAAAAATGCAATAACATAAGGCGTGTTTGATTAAAAAAAAAGACAATTTGTATCACCGACGACTTTTGGGCCATCCTGTGATTGTAGAAATATTTTTTGAAGATGTAGCTCAAGACACCCTATAATTAATGTATAAAGATATTTTTCATATCTTGTATAATAACGGATATATTGAGCTTTATTGATTTTTTACGAAAATTCGACAAAAATTATATACCATTAAACGATAAACTCTATAGCTAAAACTACTGCCCAGCATCAGAGAAAGGGTCTATTTGAAATGAATTTTCTGGAAACATTTTAGTAAATTGAAGGACAATGACTGTTGAAACTAAGACTTCAGGGTTTGTAAAACATCCTTCTTGAGACATTTGATTCCCATAGCCCGTATTAGATTCACGTTATTTGCCTAAATGTTGCCGATTTTGACGTTTTATATCGCAACTTTGACGTTTTGAAGAAAACCCCAATTTATTTTTCTTTAAATGCCTATAACTTTTTTGTCTTTTGACCTATATAGCTAAATTTTGGTAGGTAACTTACCTATAAGGATGTAAACCCGCGTACCAAATTTGGTTGCCCTTACTTTGTTAATTTCGGAGATATAATTTTTTTTTGAACGAAAACACAAAATTTTCCGGGAAAACCTAGGTAGATTTTCCTGGCTAACGAACTTATGCAAGCCATTTGCAAAAGGAATTTATTCACCAAATTTAATCAAAATCGGACCATTATTTTTTGAGTTATCGGTGTGATACATATATATATATATATATATATATATATATATATATATATATATATATATATATATATATATATATATATATATATATATATATATATATATATATATATATATATATATATATATATATATATATATATATATATATATATATATAAACATATAAAAATTGAAACTGACCCCGGATATGTGTTCTGGGGGGCCTAATTAGAACTCATTTGAGAAAATTTTTTCAAAATTCAAAAGTCGGGATCTCCTCATTAGTGAATTTTTTTAAGAAAATTCACTAATAGACGGTATTGGTCATTGAATAATCCACATAAAATATGCGAAACATCAAGGTAATCAGTCCGTTAACGTATAGTGTGGTATAGATAATACTCATATATTGGGTCAAATACTTATTGACATACTGGTGATAAGTATTTCAATCTACTGCAATCTTTTATCCAGGAAGCTATAGACGAACTACTTGTGAATGTAGTTGAAAATCTGATTTGGAAACAAGATAGAGCTCCACCTCACAATACAAACCTATAGAAATGAATGGATTGGCAATAATGAAACCATACGCTGGCCACCCAGAAGTTCTGATTTTACGATTATGATGTTTAGCGAATTTTCATTAAGAAAAATTTGCTAATAGAGAGGTCACGATGAAAAGCTTTTGAAAAAAAAAAAATATAAATTGAAACTGACCCCGGATATGGGTGCACATTTGAAAATTTTTTTGCAAAGTCTCACCATCGATACCTCTCTATTAGTGTTTTTTTTAAATAAAAATTTACCAATAGATACTTCATTCTGCCTTACCCTGTATCAGGACAAAATAAATATAGAGAAATGAAATCTTACCCTTTTCTGCCAAAGATGTACAGGCCTTATCAGAAATTCTTCTATATTCATCCGTCATTTCTTTAGTTTCATTATTTATAAAAATAGTTGAACACCTTGCAATTATTCTCTCTGGAGCTCCTTTCATCGTTAGAAGACAACCACCACTGCTTAAGGCATGAATACTGATCTAGAAAAAGGAAATTTAAATAAAAATAAGTTAATATGGCTAATTATAAATAATGCCTTGTGCTCTTGTCATCTTAATAGGTTTTATATTACAGCAGACTTTTAAATGATTGCAATTAAACAAAGATCTTTAAAATTGCAGAGAATGTGAGCAAGGTTACTTTTTCCAGGCAATAAAATAGCTTATGCAGAAATGTACAATAAATAACATCCTACCACCCAGAGTTTTAGAAAGCTTATGCGGGGGGCGGTTACACAGAAGAGACAAATGTGTGTCAAATTTAATTTACTACTACCTGCCACGCCATCCCCATAGATGGGTAGACACGCTAGAAACTCTATGCTACTAACAATATTTCTCCATGCACTTCTGTTCTGACATGCTACTTTTGCTTCTTTCATTTTATATTTCTCCTATTACACAAATCTCTGATATCTTTCTCCTTTAATACCACCTACAACATCCAACCAAGCTTTCCTGGATATTCCACAACCTCCCTTACTATCCACCGACTCTCTATAAATTAGACTTGACATTCTATCATTATTCGTTCGTTTTATGTGCCCAAACTACCGAAATAACCTTTAATGCTGTCCCAGTATTACCATCATAGCCAGTACCCGGCAGTACCGGCATTTCCAGATATGAGCTTGAATGAGGCTCATTTGGAAACAACCCGTTTCTAATTCAGTTCCTTTAACGACAACTTACGACCTTTACTGGCGAGATTTTTTTTTAAATTTCAACCACACCACGAAGGCTTACAGCCTAAATACTATCGTACCGTGGGTGTTGACAAGGAGGAAAGAGGCAACTTGTTAGTTCTGGACTTGAAGGTTTGGAGGAGAACGAAAAACATGTGCCGGCAAGGAATTCCATAAGTTGGAAGTCCTCGGGACAAAAGAGCGGGCATAACAAGATGTTCTATGTCTGGTGACCTGGACAGTAAAAGGGTACATTCGCTCTGTTTCCCTGGTAGATCTGTTGGGGGCACTAGGTGGGGGAACTATGGAGGAAAGCTCCTCTGAGCACTGCCCGTGCAGATATATATAAAAGAGAGAGAGGTCACAAACGGCGCCTCGGTGGGCAAGGGATGGTAGCCTTTGGGTGAGGGTAGGGTCACCGATGAGACGTATATCTCTCTTTTGAATTGAGTCCTGGATGGCGAGTGTAGAAGCGGCAGCTGCACCCCAGATGTGGGAGCAGTATTCGAGGTTTGGCCTTATTTGTGCAGTATATAAGGTATAGAGATTAGCTGGTGAAAAGTATTTGCGAGCCCGGAAGAGAAAACCTAATTTCTTAGCAGCCGCTTTTGCAATTAATGTGGCATGTTGGTGCCAATTAAGATTTCGATCCACAGAAATGCCAACAAGAGAAAAGGACTCATTACTTTGAATAACTTGATTGTTCATTGTGATGGATCTAGGGCTGGTGTATCTCTTATGAGAAAGAAAGAAGACTGAGATTTGGTGGGGTTGAATTGTACAAGATTTCTATTTCCCCAGTCAAATATTTTTTGGAGATCCAGGGAGACAGGACCTTCCATGAGTCTGCGATCCTCATCTAATTGGGCTAAAGAGACAGGCTTAGAATATTGTATATTTGAGTGGAAGGTGCTGTCGTCCGCGTAACTGTGAACTGGGTTGGATGTGCTAGAGAGGAGGTTATTGATGTGGAGAAGAAACAAAGTAGGGGCTAAAGCTGAACGTTGAGGAACTCCTGCATTAATTGGATACAGTTTAGAGGAATGGCCAGCCACAACAATAGAAATGATCCTGTTGGAGAGGAAGTTTGCTGTCCAGGTACAAAGTTTTGGTGGTAGGCCATAGGCCGGAAGTTTATTAATCAGCGCTGCATGCCAGACCTGGTCGAATGCTTTAGATATGTCTAGAGCAACAATCTGGGATTCACCGTGTAGTTCCATAGACTTGTTCCAAGAATGGGTGACGAAGGAAAGGAGGTCGGCAGTCGATCTGCGCTGACGGAATCCATACTGACTGTCGTGGATTAGACTGTGTTTTTCAAGAAAATTTAGTAATTCGGTGTTTATATACTTTTCCATCACTTTAGAGACGACTGAAAGGAGAGAAATAGGCCTGTAGTTGCTAGGAAGCGCTTTGGATCTTTTCTTGGGGATGGGTTGTACTCGAGCAGTTTTCCAGTTACTAGGGAATATGCCTTTATTGTAAGATATCTGAAACAGACGAGTCAAGACAGGAGCAAGTTCTGGTGTGCATTTTTTGAGAACAATTGCTGGGATCTCGTCAAGGCCAGAGGCTTTCCTGGTATTAAGAGAAGGGAGCATCTTTCGTACCTTTTTAGTTTTGAAAATGATATCCGTCATTTTATGCGCGACATTGGGGACTGTTGGTGGTTGAACATTTGGAGGTGGGTTGAGAGTAGAATTGCCGGCGAAAAACGAAGCAAAAAACTCAGCCTTGCCCAAGGCGGTAGAAACAATTTCATCCCTTGAGACAAGAGGTAGGAACGTGCTATTACAGAAATTATTCCCAATAGATTTAGCAAGAGTCCAGAAGGGTTTCCCGCCGTTGGAGCTTAAGAGGACTTTGTTGTTGATGTGGTTATAATAATTAATGGTTATTTCATAAGCAACTTGATTTCCAGTCAATTCTGCTGTCAAATCAAATATTTACAACGATTAGGTTAGTTTTTGATGCCGCGCTGTATATTGATCGTTGGCTCTGCGTCATTTTGTTAACTGAGCATTCCTGCCTGAAGCTCTGGCTTTAATGTGAGTCATCCTTTGCACAAATCTTGACGAATCTTCATAGAAATGATCTGGCATCAAATGTTTTTTAAAACTTTTTCTTCTGTAACATAGAAATAGAAAAATGTGGTATATAGTTTCCTACTAATATCGTTAACTTACGTACCAAATTTGGTTACCACAGCTTTTCTATTTTTTCAGATACAATTTTTTTCCAAAAGAATACCCAAAATTTTCCCCGAAAATCTAGTTCGATTTTCCTGGCTAACGAAATTATCCAAGCCACTTACAAAACGAAGGTACATGCCAAATTTTATCAACATCGGAGCGTAAAAAAGTTGAAACTGACCCCGATATGGGTTCTAGGGGTCCTAGTTAGCGCTCATTTGAAGAAATTTTTTCAAAATTCAAAAGTCGAGATCTCCCCATTAGTGAATTTTTTCTAAGGAAATTCACTAAAAGGATAAACGGAACATTCAAAAATCAACTTGTAGCTAGGGTCCTATTTCAACATGTTCTTAGTTGAAATTTAAAAAAAAGTTTTTTAAACGGGCGCTTCTTGACTGCTTAAAAAATTTTCAATGTTTTATTCAAGACCCTGTATGAAATTTATGTGAATCACCTGATGTTTTACAGAACAACGGGCTAATAGTAAAATGATCGTGATTTCAAACGATTTTAAGAGAATTTAATTTTATTACGTTATGATAATGTTACATCAAGTTTCAAAGGGGTAAAATTTTTGGCTTGTGACGCTGTGTTGAGTGTTGAGCAGATTATATGTAACAGTCCAGAAGCACAAAACAAATAAAATGACATTTAGACTGAGTGAATGCTAAAATGCCAGATTAGCTACTTTATATTTTTGTAATTACATATAAAATTATGTTCTGTATCCGTGATATTCTTTTGATAATATATCTATAACCATTAGAGCCCTAGGCGAGACCGGGACACCAAATGTAAGAGGGTAGATTAAAGTTTATGATCCCAATATAATTTTAATAGCTTTATCGGAAAAAAACAATCATTTTAAAAACTACCCCCACCGGATACCAAGAAGTAGAAGGCCGGGGGTAAAGATTTAGTTTGGAATGGTTTGAAAGTAGCACTTGAGTCAATTATTCGAGATGTCATATTTTGTTGCTCTATCTTAAATGATCTTTGAAATATTTCAGAAAAGATCCTCCACCCCCTCCCGCGCTGATTGACCCTAACCCTAACAAGAATACCTTGAAAACATTGAAACAACCGGCAGTAGGATACACTAACGATACCACGACAGCTCCCTGTGGTTGACCTGTAATCTTGTATAATAATACTACAATTGAAAATGTCATAGGCAAAATGCAGACATACACAACATTTTACGCACCTGATATTTGGTTGTTGAACTAAATGGTATCTCTAGAAGTTTCGGATTATTTCTCCTAAATTCACTCGGTGGAGCAGGAACTTTAGATAATTCTGCAAACTTTAAGATTGCTTCTTCTGAGGCGTCACCTCTTACTTTTCTCTGCAATACTGGTTTATTTTCTTCTCCATGAATGAATTCAGCCCTGTTGCACAGGGTAGCGCACCTCATTAGTGATCTAAATCCTGAAATTTTAAATTTAAACATTATCTACTAAAGAAACAAATATTTAATTAGGAACTTTTATTTAATATCCCGGTAAAGAAGATTGTCCTAACACTACATCACATCCATCAAGGCATGCTAGAGGTACTAGGCGACTCTGTTTCACTTATTATATGGTCAACACGTGGGCCTGGATAGCTGAATTTAAGCATGGAAGAGTGGAAGAAGCAGTATTGAAGATGATTGCGGCAGTGCCTTCAATATCGACCACTCCAAATAAGGTCTACGAAATTTGGGACCTGATTTTGAGTGATCGCAAACTGAACGTCCGGGGAGTTCCTGAATTTGTGGGAATTTTCTATGAGTGAGCGTAAAACATTATTGTCATTGAATTAGGATTTTTAAGGTGTCGGCAAGATGTGGTGCTTTCACATACATATACATATACATATACATATACATATACATATACATATACATATACATATACATACATACATACATATATATATATATATATATATATATATATATATATATATATATATATATATATATATATATATATATATATATATATATATATATATATATATATATATATATATATGTTCAGCAAGACTTCCGCGGTCTTTAATGTGAGACATACTTGGTCCTCGGGTTGAACCGCGTCCAGAATTTATGAAAACTCGACGTTTAGGCTCCTGTTTTGGAGCCATTTTCAAGAGGTAAAGGAAATATGTAAGGACACTCTAAGGCCTCAATCTCCCTACTCCTTAGAGTGGTGGACAAAGGTGGGTAAAGGAAATATGTAAGGACACTCTAAGGCCTCAATCTGCCTAC
The DNA here is from genome assembly GCA_964006375.1 of Tillus elongatus. Classification (NCBI taxonomy): domain Eukaryota; kingdom Metazoa; phylum Arthropoda; class Insecta; order Coleoptera; family Cleridae; genus Tillus; species Tillus elongatus. The sequence continues at coordinate 59,802,022 of OZ023262.1, read as the reverse complement.
TCCTTAGAGTGGTGGACAAATATGGGTAAAGTAAATATGTAAGGACACTCTAAGGCCTCAATCTGCCTATTCCTTAGAGTTGTGGACAAAGGTGGGTAAAGGAAATATGTAAGGACACTCTAAGGCCTTAATTTGCCTACTCCTTAGAGTGGTGGACAAAGGTGGGTGTGGTACACTAGGATTGACAATAACACACAACGTTCTATAGTAACACAATAGTTTTATTAATATATATATAAATGTCTCGATACACAGTGAGTTATTCTCTATCTTCACTAGGCCGCGTTACATTCAACAATGAATATCTTTTCCCAACCTTCGTGCTTCGTTCTCAGTCCACGTTATCTCTTGGTGACTCATTATGCTCCGTAACCGGTCGCCACAATCCCTCCTTTTTCTTCAGCTTCAGTGGTGGTATCCTTGTAGGTGTGATGTCGTCCTCGTGCTCGATAACGGAGCGACCGGCTGGTGTGGAATGGCTGGAGGCGGCGTGATCAGTTGAAGAGCTAGTTGGGACAAAAGTTAAATGTTTGAAATATTCTGCTGATTCTCCCGGTACTTTTTTTACATGTGTCGTGTGGCGTTTAAATGTTTTCCCATCTTTATTTAGCGTAACTTCATTCCCTTTTCTTTCTATCACTTCATACTCTTCGTCGCGAAATCTACCCTCTAGTTTATTTGCCCTCGCCATGTTCTGTACTATTACTTTATCCCCCGGCTGTATATCGCACTCTTTTGACCTTCTAACCTTATCTTCTCTATCCTTTCCTTTTTGCTTCATAATCATATCATTGTCTTTGGCTTCTTGATCGCCCTCGCTCTTTACAAGGTCGGATATAGAAGGAATTTTGTCACGAATATTTCTACCCAATAGTAGCTGTGACGGCGACTTTCCTGTTGTTCCGTGTGGTGTGACATTGTACATCAAAATGAAGTTTCTTATTTCGGTTCGATAGTCTCTTTTATTAGCATGCGCAATTTGAAGTCTCTTTAGTATTGACTTATTTGCATTTTCGACTTCGCCATTGGCTTGGGGCCAATACGGTGGAGTTCGTATTAGCTCAATGTTGTGACTGTTACAAAAATCTACAAATTCTCGGCTCACAAATTGTCTCCCGTTATCTGCTCTGATGCGCCTTGGGAAACCCAGTCTTGAAAACATCTCTGTTAAATGGTCGATGATTATGGATGATGTTGTGGATTTTAGAAATTTGATCTCTTGATATCTGGAGTAATAATCGATTATAACCAGTACCATATCTCCGTTTGGCAGAGGCCCCATCAGGTCTATGGCCAGACATTGCCAAGGCTCTTCTGGAAACTTGTGGCGTGACATCGGAGGTGGTTTGTTAGGCTGTGATACCAAGAGACAGTCTCGGCATTTTTTTACGAATTGTTCCGTATGTCGATCTAACAATGGCCACCAAACCTTTGCACGCAGACGCCTTTTCATGACTGTTTCTCCAGGGTGCCCTTCATGCGCTAGTTCTAAGACTGGGTTTATTAACGATTGGGGAATCACGAGACGATTACTTCTCAACAGGACTGAATCCATAGATGATAGCTCTGATTTGAACGGGGAGTATATGTTTTTATCTGCAGTGGGCCAAGAGTTGTTATTAAGTTTGTTTATTGCTTCTGTTATTTCTTTATCTATCCTGCTTTCCGCAATAACTTGTGATATCTTCAACGCTTTGGGTGTGCTTCTTTCTATCACTGAGAAAATGTGTCTTTCGGTTCCAGCATCAAATGACTTTTCGTTTTCTAACTTGCAGAGCCTTGAAACTGAATCTGCAATGTTAAGTTTACCCGGTTGATACTTAACTTTAAATTTAAAGGCTTGTAGTCTAAGTAGCCATCTCTCGATGCGAGCCGGCGGTTTTGATGTTGGTCTAAATATAGTTTCAAGAGGTTTGTGGTCCGTAACGAGTTCGAATTCTAGTCCTGCTAAATATAAATGAAACCGTTCTACTCCCCATACCAAAGCTAAACTTTCTTTTTCTGTCTGTGAGTAGCGTCTTTCAACGTCCGACAGACTTTTACATGCGAATGAGATTACTTTAGGGTTATCCTGCTTATCCAGCTGCAGCAAAACTGCTCCTAGAGCTACAGGACTGGCATCTGCAATAAGCCGGGTACGCCGCTGTCGGTCAAAATATGCTAATGTTGGGAGCTCGGCTAAGTAACCCTTAAGCGTATTGAAGTGCTGTTGGTGAATATCCGTCCATACGAATTTCTCATTAATTTTCGTTAATTGGCGCAAAGGCTCTGTTGTCGTTCCTAGATCGGGAATAAATTTTCCGAGGTATGTCACCAAGCCCAAAAAGCTACGTACTTCTTCTTTATTTTCCGGTGGACGAAAATCTTAAATGGCTTTTACTTTCCTCTTGTCGGCATCTATACCTCTGTTAGATATCTTGTGACCCAAAAAGTCTAATTCTTGCACCTTTATTCGGCACTTTGTTTTGTTTAGTGCAACATTGTTTTCCTTGAGGACATTTAGAACCTCCTTAACACATGTGTCGTGTTCTAATTCAGAAGATCCAAATATAATTATGTCATCTAAATAATTTAAGCAATTTTTACACGATGATAGCATCCCTTCAAATATTCGCTGGAATATTTCGGGTGCCGAATTGACTCCAAACATCAACCGTTTATATCGGAACATTCCTTTGTGAGTAATGAATGTTGTAATAGGACGACTATCTGGGTGTAACTCAAGTTGGTGATAGGCGTTTAACAAATCGAGGCGTGAAAAATAGTTTGCATTTCTGAGCTTAGTTAAGAAGGAGTCAAATGTCGGCAAAGGGTAGTTCTCTCTTTGGATAGCTTCGTTTGCTCTACGCATATCAACGCAGATTCGAATGTCTCCGCTGGACTTAAAAATAACAACTACCGGTGATATCCAGGCGCTAGGTTCCATTACTCTTTCAATTATGTCATTTTGTAAGGCCTCGTTCAGCTTGTCTTCGACCTGTGATTCGACTGCGACTGGAACTCTTCTTACTGGTTGTTGTACGGGTTTTACGTATGGGTCTATGCATAGTTTTACTAAAACATCTTTTACTTTGGAAAACGGGGTTGTTTTCTCTATTTTATTTACATTAAGTCCTAACTTTAATATTCCCAATTCCTTGGCTGTATCTTTTCCCACTATGGAAATGTCTCCATTTGTTACCACGTAAAAAGTTGTAATGAGCTCACGTTCACCTGGGATGTTAATTGTTGTTGTGAATCTGTATTTAATTTCGAGTGACCTACTAGTGCCATATGGTTTTAGCGAATCCGTATTCTTTGTGGTAAGATCCCAAATAATTGCGTTATGTGAAGAAAGTGATTCCCAGTCAGTTCCTCTTATTATGTTGGCCTTTGACCCCGAATCTATAAGCAACACTAATTCAACTCCACCTACTAAACATTTCACCAAGTCGTCGTGCGAATCATCTTGGTTGGACTGCTTTGCTTTATGGACACTAAAACAGTCAAAATTATTGCTGTCATTTCCTGTTGGGTCCGCTTCCGTTTCTTCAGTATCCACAAAATTTACCCCCAATCTAAATCGTTTACCACCTCGGGGAAACTTGGACTGGAATGGTCTTTTAGGTGTTTCGCGCGTTCTACAACAGATAGCAAAATGACCTTGAAAGCCACACTTTCGACATTTGACTTCTTGGGCCGGGCATACTTTTATATTATTATTATGGTTAGTTTTCCCACACCTCGAACATGGGTACACTTGTCTGTTGTGCTTTGTTCCAATTTTGTTTACTGTCAGAGATGAGGCACTTTGGTCACTTGAACCTGCACTCATAACCGTTGATTGGTTTGCTATTTGTTCGTGCACCTGACACAGATCAATAATTTCATCGAGAGTGCGTTCCTTTTCCAAAAGTTTCCTTTTCAAATCTGGTGAAGCCCAACTATCAATAATTTTATCTTTCATGTTTATTTCACTAGCTTCCATAACACTACTACCGAAAAAACAACGCTTCGCCTGTTGTCTTATCTTCAACAAGAATTTGTTAAAGTTTTCACTTTCGTCTTTCTTGATACCTCGGAATACATGGCGTTCAAATGTAGAATTTTGTTTGGGAGAAAAGTAGTCTGATAATTTATCCACTAGTGTTTTAAAAACGTCGACATTTTCTTCCGTATTGACTGACCCAATAGCTCCTGGTAAACTATAAGCTACCTCTTGTAACTGTGGACCGCCCAGGTGCAAAAGTTTGTTTCTCTTCTTTACAACATCGGTGATGTCTTCTGAGGCTAGGTATAGATCTAGCGCTCTGAGCCATTTCTCCCACTCCGCTCTAAGTAAAGCCTTGTCGAGGGTATCGCATAAGAATGGTCTGATTCCTGTCTCTGCCATAGTTGACTAGGAAAGAAGAAAACAAAGAATAAAGAATCAAAAGTATGTTATATCAATTTCCATGCGCACGCGAGAAAAACCTAAAAAGCTCTCAATCCAAAGTACGGCTTTTTCTGTACCAATTTTTTTTTTTTAATGACATATTATGTAATATTTAGATGTCTAAATCGAACACTTTATGGGTTACATGAGACCTAGCATAAAGTTAATATAAACATTACTTCAAACAAGAATTTTCTCCGTTTAACATACGTCATCAGTTGGCAAAAACATTCGGTTAAATAGGTAGCGCGACACAATAAAGCAAAATATAAACAAAATAAAATATAGTGTCGTAATGGTTAATATTTGTTTAAACTTGCCGATATTGTTATTATATACGTACATACATAAATACAATTAAATGTACTTTTAAGTGATTTCATTCAGCTGATTTTGTTTACAATATAATTCCCAATAAATTCAGAGTTCTCATTTTAATAAAACATGTTTATCAAGTCGCATTTATCTTATCTCGATTTGTCGTAGGAATATGTAGTAAATATTTCACTAAAATATAATATCATTTCTAAATATATATATATATATATATATATATATTTTTATTCGCGTGCGCATTCTTATTGTAAAAAAAAGCAAACTCATGATTCATACTCGTTGGTTCATAATTGGGAGTCTTTTATACACACATATATACACATATATGTACACACATACATACACACATATTTGGCTCACAGCCATCCTCTGTTTAATTTTCTCTCTTTCTTTGGTGCTCACAGCCCTACGTTTTTTTTTTCTTTCTTTGGTGCTCACAGCCCTACTTTTTGGTGCTCACAGCCCTACTTTTTGGTGCTCACAGCCCTACTTTTTTTTCTTTCTTTGGTGCTCACAGCCCTACTTTTTTTTTCTTTGGTGCTCACAGCCCTACCTCGATGCCCACAACAATACACATGCATCCCGTAGGCATCGGAATCCAAGTTAATATTAAAAATGTAGTCATGTTTAGTGTGTCAAAAAAAAACATCTCATAATTAAATTATTATCTCTGTACAGTTAAGAATTCTTACCTTTATAATTAGACGTATATAACAGGTTTAAAGAATCCTCGTCGCCACTTGTGGTACACTAGGATTGACAATAACACACAACGTTCTATAGTAACACAATAGTTTTATTAATATATATATAAATGTCTCGATACACAGTGAGTTATTCTCTATCTTCACTAGGCCGCGTTACATTCAACAATGAATATCTTTTCCCAACCTTCGTGCTTCGTTCTCAGTCCACGTTATCTCTTGGTGACTCATTATGCTCCGTAACCGGTCGCCACAGTGGGTAAAGGAAATATGTAAGGACACCCTAAGGTCTCAATCTGCCTACTCCTTAGAGCGGTGGACAAAGGTGGGTTGGGGTGTTGTAGCTCGATTACGGGGCCTCAATCTGCCTACTCCCCAAATGTCGCCGGAGATCGTCTGTGAGGTCTCAATGTGTTCAATCCTAGGCCTCAGAGAGATCTGGCAGTTCGTTGCAAGTCTTTTCTTATATATGTCGTTCCGTCAACCTGCTTCGTTATCAGTGGAAGTAGTGGGGTCACCGTCAGTTGAGTGGGGGGCTTTGGGCACGGTACTTAGAGGATGAGGAGGATTAAGAGAGCCAAGAAAGATGATGGTCTTCGCCTTCCGACTACTTGGAAACCTATTATATCTTCTTTACAACACACACAAAAAGAAAATAAATTTCACAGACAATTTTATTTCCCCATTATCTGCCTCAACAAAAGCCGGTGACCCTCTGAATCCTCCTCATCCTCTAAGTACCGTGACCAAAGCCCCCCCACTCAATTGACGGTGACCCCACTACTTTCACTGTGTAGTTGTGAGCTGAGCTTTAATGTATAAACATATAAAGTGGGAAAGCGAAATCCACTCATTTGAATAAATTTTGTCAAAAATCAAATGTCGCGATCTTCTCATTTAAATATATATTTTTTAAGAAAATTCACTACTAGTTAGAGAAAATATGTCATTAACATAGCTGTTGTTACGTCTGCTAGTGATCTGAAAATCTTTGATATTAGTTGATTTTAATCAACCCAACAGTTTTCTGGTTCTTTACTGGTTCTGGCTACTTCATCTATAATTTGATGTTTATCTAATCTGTGAAATAAGTCTCTCTCCTCGTTCATGAATGGGCGGTTGGACAAAATATCTTGGCTTAAAGTCGGGAGAAAAAGTATAATGAAGCAGATGCAAATAGTTATATGGAAATAAATTAATTATCTGTGAAATATTTTCACCGACACAAAATTATAAATGTTTCTTCCCCGTTTTTTTGGCCCCCCTAGCCCGGGGGTACTCGGCATTCGCCGACCGGCCGACCTGGCAAATCCGGGCCTGCCTACAGGCTCACAAAACCACATACACTCACGCCCCAGGCTGAAATAATATTGTGGAATTTAAGGTGGTTGTGACGGGAACGTCAAAAGATGCCATGCTCGTACATAGCGGAGGGCGCATCTTCTTCAAATTCTTTCTTTGGTAAAATTGAGATATCATCTTCAAATTTGGTATCCAGTTAGCACTCGACAAAGGAACGCTTCGAATTGTTTTCGGGTAAGATCACTTCAGGAAGTAGGGGATAGAAGAGAGGTGATTTGGAAAACATTGACATTTTTTTGTTAAAACTCAAGTAATACAACGTTTCAGAAGTTTATGGGTTCAGCAATACGAAGATTTTCTCTGTAGTCGAATCACGGATTCTAAATTCATTTCATGAGGATATCTTTGTGAGGAGAGTAAATTATCACAGCTATGTAGAAGTTATGATTCAATTTGCAACACTATTTTAAGATTCTGTCCACGATCACATCCATGATAAAACTTTAAAATCTAGATTAACCAAACTAAGGATATATATATATATATATATATATATATATATATATATATATATATATATATATATATATATATTATATATATATATATATATATATATATATATATATATATATATATATATATATATATATATATATATGTATATATATATATATATATATATATATATATATATATATATATATATATATATTTGCCAGTCACCCAATATTTCATCTGAAAACTAAAGTGATATCTCTCGATTGCAATCCAATAAATGAAATCGATAATACATTTCTTTTGCAGCGGAACCTTAACGGTTGTTATAACAAAAGGTAATATAGAATCACTCAAACTTCTAATAAACTAGCTTTCACCAATGATAATATGCCTCAAAAAACTCATCTTGAAAAAAGTTTGGGACGTGGCAAGTGCGTTATGGCAGCGAATTTTTATTAAATGCTTCAAATTTGAATAACTTAACTAGAAAGACGATTGTGGTACATATGCCTTTAGCGGGCAACACACCTGCCAAATTTCATCAAAATGGCTTTGTTATTTTTTGAGATTCAAATTATTTTTTTCGAAAAATCAAATTTTTATAGAAAAACTGGTCTGATCAGGCTGGCTAACGAACTTGTCTGCGGTCTTAATAAAATGAAGATGAGTTTCGTTCAAATATGTTTAGTATTTTTTGAGTTATCGCTCGGATACGTACATATACATATAAGAATACAATATATATATATATATATATATATATATATATATATATATATATATATATATATATATATATATATACATATAACAATTTTAACGGATCTTGGTTTCGGGTTCTAGGGGCCCTCTTTACACATACGAAAGAAGTCTAAACAACATACCAGAAGGACCTGAGAACTTCCAGCTTATTATGATTACACGTTAATTTAAGTTAATTCAATTTATAACATATATTTACTACAAAAAAATTCACACTGTAATTACTATAATGGGTTTTTCAATAGGGACATAACAATTTTGTATTTTAATACCAATAACGGACCCTTAAACTTTTTTCAGGAACTGTCAACGTCAAAACGCCAGTCAAGGTCTACATTTTTATTACGGTGAAGTTCACGGACAAGCAACGGAAATTATAAAAAAATGTTACCGAAATTGTGAGTCGGTGGTCGCAACTTTAGGAGCGCCTACTCCAATTTTTCATCCCACCAGACAGGTTGCGCGTGCTATAGTAGATAAATTCGAGTTAAGTTATTAACTATTGAATGTTCCTGTCCCAGTGAGATAACGCACCGGTCGAAGTACCAGATATATATCAGCCGTAAGTCTTTCAGTTCAAAATGAGCCAAATCGGTCGATTCCACACTGTTCACAGTAATTGGGAATCTCTCAAACCACATTGTGGTGAATTTTGCGTTAAGATCTTGGCCTACACCCTTACAAGATACAATTAACTTGGGAATTAAAGCTTTTTGTTCATTTGAAACGCCAAAACTTATCCGATTGGGCTCTGCAAAAATTTGAAGAAAATTCTGAATTTCATCGAAAAATCATGTTCAGCGATGAAGCTCATTTTTGGCTCAATGGCTCAATAAACAAAATATTGCATCCACAAAAAGTGAGCGTGTGGTTTGGATTTCATGCTGGAAGTGTGATTTGACCATATTTTTTCGTCGATGATATCCCAGACAGCACATACACATTCTGAGAATATACCAGGAATGTTTGGAAAAAATATTCAAACATCCCCAGAACATTCTTACAACGTACTACAATATATATTCATAGAACATTTTATGAACATGAGAATTGGACAGATTCTGTCATATTAATAAGGTTCTTAGAATGTTATTTATAATATTCTTAGGAGCTCCCAGTATCTTCTGAAAATGTTCCACGAACATTCAATGAATCTTCTCAAAATCTTCATACATATACTCATGGAACATTGCGCTTTTAAAAAGATATACAGGGTGTTTCGCATAAGAAACGACACAGAGCAGGGGCATGTAGGGGAACCTACAATATGGTGATTTAACGCAACAAAAATCAATATCTCAGTAATACTTCAACTTAGAAAAACCAAATTTGGTACACGTTTTGGGTGTACCAAGAGCATTATTCGTTGGTGAGTAGAGTTCAATCGAAATATTTCAAAGAGCTGAATAATGGTGATGCACCCATAAAATGTGACAGAATTTCTTAACATATTGGAGGATCTAAAAAATTATTATTTCATTTATAAAACTTTTTTACTCATGTTATTTTTCAAAAAACGTTTGTCGTTTTTAAGAAAAACCCGAACAACTAAAGACACATATATTATTAATGTTACTTAAAATCATCAAAAATTCAATAGATGTATGTGAAATTATCATATTGAACAATTTCTATAACTTATCGATAGCAATTTTTTTATTTATGTTGTTTGAGTTGTCTGTTTTCTAATAAATTATACTTATTCACACTTTTTTCCTGATTGTCAAATTTAACCTATACATAAGTTTATTGGCAAATATTGAATTTTCGATGATTGATAAAATATGTTTCTTTACTTATTCGTGTTTTTCTTGAAAACAACAAAGTTTTTTGAAAATAACAGGAGTAACAAAGTTTTAGAGTAAAATTCCTCATAAAATGAAATATGTTCTTAAATCTACCAATCTGTTAAAAAATTGTGACATTTTAAGGGTGCATCACCCTTTCAAATGCCTTAATTGAACTCTACTTACCAGTGATTAATGCTCTTGGTACACTCAAAACAGGTACTAAACTTGGTTTTTCTAAGTTAAAGTATTACAGAGATATTGATTTTTTTTCGATATTTGAAACCCCACTGAAGGCCTATAACTTCTCAGGGGTATAACTTAATATAGGGGTAAGTTGCGTTAAATCACCATATTTTAGGTTTACCTACATGCCCCTGTCCTGTGTCGGTTCTTATGCGAAACACCCTGTATACATTTTTTGAACTATACAGAAATTAAGAAAATGCAAAGATATTAAATAATGGATTTTTGTTCAAAATTTACTGATTTTCCAGCACTTAACTGGCCTTTTATATATTTTCGTATAAGCAAGCCCGATTGGCTAGAATTTGAACTTCAATCACTCACCCTTGTTTAGGTTACAATATTGTTCCAGTAGCTACACACATCTGCAAACTCAAGTTCAGATACGTAATAAGTCAACAATTCGAGTATTGCACATTTATTCAGATTAAGTATGTACTTATAACAAATACAAAGGCATGTCTGAATAAAATATTAATAAAACAATTAAAATTTCAATAACATAAAAATCAAATAAATGAAGTTACAGTTTTAGGAGTTAGGTGTACCTAATTCGTAAGATGATCCAGTCTCAAACAAAATTGACGAACCCATCATGAGTGTGAAATACAGGAGATGCTTTAAAACTTGTTTCTTTACTAGGTGCGTCTTAGTTCTTGATAACCTCACACCATGTTTTAGTTGCTTCTGTACTCTGGATCTATGTTGTTTGCAATTGCACAGTTCTTCGTGTTAACGTCACATTATTATTTTTAATTAATTATGCTAGAATATAACCTTATACAACGTTGACCACAGACCATTCATTTTAACATTACTTTTTATTTACGTCTAGCGTCCATCTTGCCATCTCACTGCTCGGCGGCATGGACATGCGCTCTATGCCTAAAGAATGGGTTGCCTAAATATACAATTTCGGATGTGTTTACCATAGGCAGGTAACAGAATGAAACATGCAAAATAGTTACAATTATAATTCTCACCACTATATCGTAATCATCATCTATCTTTTTCATTAAATTTTAAAGTTATATAATATTATAAGGACATCTCAAGCACACTCTGAGCGAATATTCGGTATAATAATCTATTCAAATATTCTCAGTATATTTATGAAGAATTTTCTTAGGATGTGATTGAATGAATGTACTCAGAATATTCAAGATTGAAGTTGGAAATTCCATAAATATTATTAGAACATTCCAAAACAAATATTCCGAAAAAAGAATGTTCTCACATTGTGAGAACATTCTGAGAATATCTTGTGCTGTATGGGGTCAATGCAGTTAGCTATCGTGCCATGTTGGAACACTATTTTGGGCCATAAATGGATGGGTTTGACATCAGTGATATGTGGTTCCAACAAGATAGTGCCACATGCCACACTGCTGGTCAAATAATTGATCTATTGAAGGGAAACATTGATAACCGTATAATCTGTAAAAATGGTCTGGTCTAATGGGCACCTAGCTAATGTGACTTGGCGCCTTTTGATTTCTTTTTGTGAGGTTACGTTAAGTTTTTGGTTTATACCAACAAGCTAACAACGTTAGAGTAGCTCAGGAACAATATCACACACGAAATTGCCAACGTTCCAGCCGATATATGTGGAAGAGTGGTGGAAAATAGGCTCCAAAGAATCGATCACTTCCAACGTGCTCCTGGTGGTCATATCAAAGAGATCTAATCCCATACTAAAATGTAACATTTGTACTTCACGCAGAATACATTTCAGCCCAATACCTCAATTATTCTGTGTCTTTATTGAAAAACCCATTATATGTTATCGTCATTTTAATATGATTTAGGATAGTATTGTTTAGTTAATTTATTCATATATATTCATTATAGTTTTTTATATTTTATATTTTAATTTTTTTATAATTATCAACAATTATATATTGTATTTCCGCTAATAACCTAAATGTTTGATGCGGATTTTTTCTTAAATTAAAAAACTACTACATAAGTTACTACCTTCATTATGTTTATAGCCTTCAGCCTCTTCTTGTTGGGTAGACGAGTCAGCGTCCACTATTTTATTATCGCACCAAAAATGACATACACTCATTCTATTTTGAGTCAGTGTACCAGTTTTGTCAGAACAGATGATCGAAGTTGATCCTAATGTTTCTACAGCTTCTAGATTCTTAACCAGACAATTCTTCGATGCCATACGTTTAGCCGTTACTGACAGGCATACCGTTACGGTAGCCAAGAGACCTATAACAAATAAAATTATAATTGTTTAAATTGAAAATCATGGCATTTTCGGAAATTACAGCAAGAATTTAATAGAGTGATTCTAATTGCGAAATATCATACAAGATCATGTAACACTTTCTGAATCTGTTGCTTCAACCCACTTGGATCATCACACAATATTGTTGCTCCCGTATCCCGCAGCTGTGGTAAGAGAGCATGTTGCCAAGTTCATGGAACGGAGTAGCCCGTGTAAAAACCACAAGACGACAGATGTTTGAATCCTGCATACCAATGAATAGGCAGCGGTTCGGCATGCACCTATTTTTGTAGCTGCAAGTTGGATACACCTTATGATGAGCTAATGATAAAAACTGATAGTCGTACGTTATCTAAAAAAAAATCGGGACGCAGAAAGTGCGTTATGGTAGTGAATTTTTATTAAATGCTTCAAATTTAAATAACTCAATTTTCTATAAACTTAGAGAGTTTAATTTTAATACATAGGAAGGTCTTTCCTAAGGCAAGATATCCACAAAATTTCATTAAAATAACTTTGTAATTTTCGGAGAAAAAATTTTTTTTCGAAAGAAAATTTAAAATTTGAATAACTCAATTTTCTCTAAACTTATAAAGTTGAATTTTAGTACATAGTAATATCTTTCCTGAGGCAACATATATAGTAAATTTCATTAAAACAGTTTTGTTACTTTCGGAGAAAAAAATTTTTTTGAAAGAAAACTCAAAATTTTTCCGGGAAACCCCGTCCGATTTTTCTGGATAACAAACTCATCCAAGCGATTAATAAAAGAAAGGCACTTGCCAAGTTTTATCGAAATCGGTTAATTATTTTTTTAGTTATGAGACGGATGCATATATATATATATATATATATATATATATATATATATATATATATATATTATATATATATATATATATATATATATATATATATATATATATATATATATATATATATATATATATATATAAACATAAAAATTAAACCTATTTACAAATGAACTTTAATAAGATATTATGCTGTGACAATACCTCTCTCAAGCAGTGGCGATTTCTCCTAGTGAGCTAGGTGTGCGCCGCACACCCTAAAATATAATCAAAATATGCACAGTTATATATGTTTTATTTCTTTTTCCCTTAGTCTTAATACACTACATATTTTATGACAATCGAATTAATTTACTTATTTGATTTCATAAATAGTCGGTTAATAGTGACTTGGAATGAAGTAGATTCCACGTTTCTAACATATTCAGAGAATATGAGTAGATCAATAGCAACTGGAAATGAATTCGGTCAGTTCCCGACCCACGTGTTTAAAATAGTGAGGAAACTACCATTGATTTTAACACTGCAGTGAGCTATAAAAATTTGATTAACTCAGTTTTTTATAATCTTAGAAAGCAAGATATCCATCAAATTTCATTAAAATGACTGTAATTTTTGGAGAAAAAAAATTGTTTCAAAAGAAAATTTAAAATTTGAATAACTCGGTTTTCTATAAACTGAGAAAGTTGAATTTTGGTACTTAGTAATTCCTCTCCCAAGGCAACATATATAGTAAATTTCATTAAAAAATCTTTGTTATTTTCGGAGAAAAAATTTTTTTTTGAAAGAAAACTTAATTTTTCCGAGGCCAGACCGACAGAATTCACTGAGGCCGATTATATAACTATGGCGAGGGAAGAAGCATCATATACGGGCAGGTTAAAAGAAAGACACTTGCCGAGTTTCATTGAAATCGGTTATCAGTTATTAGACGGATACATATATATATATATATATATATATATATATATATATATATATATATATATATATATATATATATATATATATATATATATATATATATATATATATATATATATATATATATATATATATATATATATATATAAACATATAAAAATTGAAACTGACCCCGGATATGGGTTCTAGGGGTCCTAAATCGCGCTCATTTGAAAATTTTTTTGCAAAGTCTCACCATCGATACCTCTCTATTAGTGCATTTTTTAAAATAAAAATTCACTAAAACAGCGGCTTAAACTCAAACACAAGGTCCTGAAATGTTGCCCAGGTTTCCTCGTCTTAGATTTTTAGGCTTATCTCGGTTGAAGCTGAGAACACACAATAAATAAAGTTTTCCTTTACTCAACAAAGAGGATAATATCAAGCATATTTTCTGCAATCGATAAAGTAAATGCAGGAAATTTTCAATAGGTAAATACCGTGAACTCAAGATTCATTAGTTGTTATGACAGCATTGGTATCTGATAAATACAATAAGAGTGTCGACGATGGTAATACAATGCGTAAAGGACCGCATTATGTTACTGTACGTAACCGGTGAACGCTATTATCAGCTCAACATATGCATTCAAGTCAACCAAGATGTTTTCAGAAACACCACCGTGATATGTCACAATAACCCCTCAAGTCTTCAAACTGAGCCTAGTTGTTTTTTTAACAAATAATTCCAGCTGCATTGACATGGGTAGTTTTTTAATGTAACAGAATAACGTTTCTTGTATAGGTTTCCCAACAGGCTAATTTGGGCTTTTAGAGTCAGAATGTCACGTTTAGTGACCAGAGGTCGACAACGTTGGCTTCTCCCCAATATAAGATCAAAGCACAGTCGACCTGGTAATATGCTAGCTACCTTGTACAGCAATACTTTTGTTCCTGCGACTAATCAATCGCTTACCAGTTGCTGAATGTAACCCGAGCTTTACATTGTAGCTTATCTTTAGGACCTCTAAGACGTGCAACCCATCTAAGCTTGATCATTCTATTAATCCATTTTCTAGGTCCATTTTTACAGAAAGTTATTTTACAAGAGAACTGGATTCCTTTTTCTTCATGTCCCTCCACCGCAACCTTAGGTTAATTGTGGCTCACGTCTAATTGCTCAAATTTCATTCATCAAATCTAGCTCCCTGCGGGAGTCGATCTTTTCTTAGGGTAAAAGTTTGTTGGACAGGTGTACTGACATTTGAGTGAAGTCGCTTGCCCGTTTCGAAGCTCAAAGAGAGATAACTTCTCTTCGAGTTCGTCTGGACCCGACATACGAAAGTGTTTGACTCGAGGCGGTATCATGAAGTTCTGCACCCGAGCAGCATCCAAGTGAGGTCATTTGCCAGTTTCGAAGCTCACAGAAGAGCCTCAATCTCCAGTTGTAATCCACCCCTAGAGATCTCAGCTCTCCTCCGGGTTCGTCTAGACCCGACACCCACCAGTGCTAGACTCAAGGCGACACCACATATAGTTTGGCTCCCAAGCGAGGTCATCCGTCCGTTTTGAAACACACAGTGGGGGCCTCGAACTCCGTGTATATACCATTCATTAGAGATCTTACCCCCAGGGTCGTCTGGACACACGGCACTTGCCAGCGCTCAACCCAAGGCGGTATCATCAGGAACCCCGCTCCAGAGTAACATCGAAGCCAGGTAAATTGCTCATTTCGAAACCCACAGTGAAGGCCTCAAATTCCGGATGCATATCACTTCCTAGAGATATTCACCTCCATCTAGGCTCACCTGGACCAGACCTCCCGCCGGCGTTTATCCCCAATTAGTGGCCTCGTACGACAGGGAGAAGTTACCTTGGGCCTATTCTTTTAGTTCGTTTCCAGACCCACAGGAGAGTAGTTAGTAAACCAACAAAATTTTTCTTTTTGGTCTACATCCTGCAAATGTCTTTGAAGATGTGCCAGGATTATTAGTGAAGCAAGGTGCGGGGTACTGTACAGAGCGTAACTTATGTTATCAGGAAATATAATCATTGATGAAGCCATCATGAATTGCCCTCAAGGAATTTGCTCGATGTTTGGAAGCTGTTATCCACCGGAGTTCCACTTTTGTCAAAATATTTTAATTGTCTGTCTTATTCTTATAATAAAATTAACAAAGGATTGAATGATGCCTATTTTTTGTCTAGTCTGGCAAATTAAGTATTTAGAATCATTATGTTAAAAATATATGTGCGAGAAACTTCTATATTTATATTCTGTATTAAATAATACAATTACAGTATGTTTTTATGAGATCTTGTACATTAAAAAAGTATTTTAAGATAGTAACTATATTTTACCTATGCTACTGAATAGGTGTTACTTAATCAACTCAAATCTTCTAATAACTAACACAGATAAAGGTACACTTGGCAAAAAAAATCAAATTATTGCTGTACATAGCAATCATAACAGTGATACATTTCAAATAACTTTTATTATTATTTTTCGCAATCACCAAAAAAAACGTATATCTTTTATTTGGTTATTCTGATATATGATCATAAAATATTTTTTAAGATGTGCCTCAAACGCATAAATTGTTTTTTCTCCACCTAGATTGACTAAGTCAGAATTTTAGCTTTCGATGAGCACTGGTAAGTACACTTGGAGAACCCAAATAACCAAAACATATTTTTTTAAACCTGACGATCGTCTCACTAACCAAGTTAACATCAGCAGAGGATGCAGAATCCTAAACGTTTGACGACTACAACTGTGTTTATATTCTGTGCAGGGCCTCGGCCTCAGATACTTGAGGGTGGTTCAAACAAACTTTTACTGTTTACTTATCGGAAAGTCCCCTTCTTTATTCCCACGTTATGTCGGCATCTTTTGTAAAGTGCTCGATTAATAAGCTATACATATGCGGAGGTGATGAATTGATACAATTTTTATTGCTACTGTATTTAGTTATATATAGGTACTTTCCAAAGCGTTTAGCTGTCCTTGTTGTCTTACATTTTCGATTAGTTTTAGGTTTTCTTTATCTATGTGGTGATTATTATCCCAAATATGTCGGGTCATGCTTGATCTATCTACAGTACCCTATCTCAGTTGTGGTAAATGTTCTTTAAATCGAATGTCAATAGATTATTTGGTTTGCTCAATGTATTTAAGGTCACAACACAACTTATTTCATAGATTCCCCGGCATTTTAGTATATTATCCCTGTCTTTTGGGCAACCCAGCAAATTTTTTTGTCGAAAATGTTTGTTGCAAATTGGTTTCCTTAAAAATGCTATCTAGACACCTCGTAATTTGCAGTTCGAATAGTAAACAAACAAAGTTATCTTCCCCTTTTTCTTTTCTAAAAGTCATTGATTCCGCTAACATTTTCTTTGTTTTCTGTTTGTTAATTATTTTCTCCACTAGGCAAGCAGTGTATCTGTTATATTCAGCCACATTCTTAACATATCCTAATTCCTTACTATATATTTATTTTTACTCACATAAAAATGTATTAATCTGTTTACTAAAAAAATCAAATTAGTTATTTTTGTGCGTACATATGATGTGAGTCATTCGGCATGTAACTTAGAGTGGTGGTTTCTTTCCTATGAACATCTAATAGAATTAGATTCGAATAGAATTCGATTCGATGTCCATAGGAAGGAAACCACCCATCTTAAGTCCATTCTGAATTCTATTCAATGTCCATAGAAAGGAAACCACCACTCTTAAGTTATATTCCGAATGACTGACATCATACGTACATACATCATACACAACCCACTAAGAATGGTAACCTACAAATGCTTATCACAACGTTACATAAGTTACCATTAACCAAGTTACATAAGCTTGCAAAATGTCTAAGTGCTCGCAGCCAAAAAAACAATACAAACTTAAAATGAAACTTTAAAATAACTTTCAAATGTAATAGCTCCTTTGTCAGTTTGTTGTTTTAGTGAATTTTCTTTAAAAAAATTCACTAACGAGGAGATCCCGACTTTTGAATTTTAAAACAATTTCTTCAAATGAGTGGTAATTAGGCCCCATAGAACACATATCCAGGATCAGTTTGAATTTTTATATGTTTATAATATATATATATATATATATATATATATATATATATATATATATATATATATATATATATATATATATATATATATATATATATATATATATATATATATATATATATATATATATATATATATATGTCCAGAAAGATTTCCGCGGTCTTTAATGTGAGACATACTTGGTTCTCGGGTTGAACCGCGTCCAGAATTTATGAAAACTCTACGTTTCGGCTCCTGTTTTGGAGCCATTTTCAAAAGGTAATGGAAATGTGTAAGGACACTCTAAGACCTCAATCTGCCTACTTCTTAGAGCGGTGGAAAAACGTGGGCTGGGTTGGTTTCAAGAGAGGTAAAGGAAATATGTAAGGGCACTCTAAGGCCTCAATCTGCCTACTCCTTAGAGCGGTGGATAAAGGTTGGTTGGGTTGTTGTAGCTCGATTACGGGGCCTCAATCTGCCTACTCCTCAAATCTCGCTGGAGATCGTCTGTAAGGTCTCAGTGTGTTCAACCCTAGGCCTCAGAGAGATCTGGCAGTTCGTTGCAAGTCTTATTTTATATATGTCGTTCCGTCTACCTGCTTCGTTGCCAGTGAAAGTAGTGGGGTCAAGGTCAATTAAGTGGGGGGCTTTGGTCACGGTACTTAGAGGATGAGAAGGATTAAGGCAACGAACTGCCAGATCTCTCTGAGGCCTAGGCTTGAACACACTGAGACGTCATAGACGATCTCCGGCGAGATTTGGGGAGTAGGCAGATTGAGGCCCCGTAATCGAGCTACAACAACCCAACCCACCTTTATTCACCGCTCTAAGGAGTAGGCAGATTGAGGTCTTAGAGTGTCCTTACATATTTCCTTTACCTCTTGAAACCAACCCAACCCACCTTTTTCCACCGCTCTAAGGAGTAGGCAGATTGATGCCTTAGAATGTCCTTACACATTTCCTTTACCTCTTAAAAATGGCTCCAAAACAGGAGCCGAAACGTCGAGTTTTCATAAATTCTGGAGGCGGTTCAACCCGAGAACCAAGTATGTCTCATATATATATATATATATATATATATATATATATATATATATATATATATATATATATATATATATATATATATATATATATATATATATATATATATATATATATTATCCAGGAAAATCGGCCCAGCTTTTCGCGGAAAATTTTGTGTTTTCTTTCTAAAAAAAATTTATAACCCCGGAAATCTCAAAGTAAGGACAACCAAATTTGGTACCCGTATTTGTATCGTAAAGAGTGAACCATGTACCATTTAGGTTTCTAAGTTTAAAGACAAAAAAGTTATGGGCAGTTAAAGAAAAAAATTGGAGTTCTCCTTAAAACGTCAAAGTCGCGAATTGAAACGTCAAAATTGGCAGTGTTTAGGCAAAGAACGTGAAAGAAATACGGATTGTGAAAAGAAAATGTTGCAAGAAGAGTGTTCTGCGAACCCTTATGTTTCAGTTTCAACCGTCATTGCCCTTCATTTTACTAAACTATTTACAGAAAATTCATTTCACATAGACCCTTTTTCTGATGCTTGGACTGTTGGTTTAGTTAAGTTGATGCCTTCGCTGTAGGTTTAGTTAAGTTTATCGTCTATAATTTTATGAAAATATGATACATGTTTGTAAGAAAAAAAGCTGGACGCAGCAGGTGCGTTTTGATAGCGAATTTTCATGAAATCCTTCAAATTTCAATAACTCTATTTGCTATTAACGTAAGGTTTGTTGGCTAAGAAACCAACATTTAAGTTTATTTTTTGCGCTTTGATTTCGGTCATGAGATTAAGAAGCACACTATAGAATAAAAGTGGAAGTATTTTGGTGTGGTGATATTTTGAATTCTAAATCTTTATGATTTATTCTTAGAAGTTAATGAGGTCACATATAGAAACTACACTATTTTAATTCAGATTCGGCAGGAACTGTTCAAAATATAAATATTTATCCACTGGCAAAGTAGCAACTAAAACACTGAAATGCAAAGTAAATATTATTCAAAATGTAGATACAAAAATTAAAAGGATGTGCGCTATTTATTATTAAACATAATAATTTATATTAATAAGGAATTTACAGAAAATACAAATAATAGCGTCAACGAAAAGTGGCTTTTCTCATTTAAAATGTATTATTGTTATCAGAGAAAATAACAAAACAGTCTGGACGCAGAAAGTATAGGTTATAAGCATACTTGGAGTATTGGAGAACCCAAATCACCACAACACATTAAAAAAAACTGACGATCGTTTAGCTAAACAAGTTAGCGTCATCAGAGGATGAATAACTCTAAATATCTTATATACACAACTCTATTTATATTCTTCCGCAGGTTGCCAGTCACTAACTATTTAGGGAGGTTCAACGACACCAACATTAACATATTTGGTTTGGCGGAAGTATCTGTATTCTTTTATTATCTATCGAACGTGTTGCTGTCGGTATTTATTTTATAAAGCAATGTATCAGGATACTGTTCATAGGCGGCGGAGCGAGATTCATACATTTTTTTTATTATTACTATATTTAGCACTATATATTCTTTCGAAGGCGTTTAGCTGTCCTGGTTGTCTAACATTTTTTATTAATTTTTGATTGTCCTCATTAACGTGGTGATTATTATTTATTATCCCAAATATGTCGGGCGACGGAAGATCTATCTATAGTATCGTATCTTAATTGTGCTAAATGTTATTTGAATCTAATTCCGATAGATCTCTTTGTTTGTCCGACGTATTTAAGATAACAATGTTTACAACATATTTCATATATTTCCGACATTTTAGCCGTACTATTCTTGTATTTTGGGTTACATAGCAAGTTTTTTAAAGTATTTTTTTTCGAAATTGTTAGTTGCAAATTTGCTTTTTTTACAATGCTATCTAGACCCCTCGTGATTAGAGATTCAAATGGTAAGCAAAGTTTTTTTTCGGCTTTCTCTTTTCTAAAAGTCGTTGATTCCGCTAACATTTTCTTTGTTTTCTGTTTGTTAATTAATTTCTTTACTAGATCAGCAGTATATCCATTATATTCGGCCACGTTCTTAATATACCTTAATTCTTTGGTATATCTATTTTTATTTAAAGGAAAAATAGTTAACCTGTTTACTAAAAATGCCAGACTGGCCATTTTTGCCCGTGCGCATGACGTGAGTCATTCGGAATGTAGCTCAGAGTGGTGGTTTCCTTTCTGTGGACATCGAATTCTAAACTGTCTTTATTTTTGATAACTAGTACATTTAGAAAGGGTAATTTATTATTAATTCCTAATTGGTGGGTATATTTTATAGGATCAAATTTATTGTTTAATTTGGCAATAAAATGTTTTATTCTGAAAATCTTTGTGTTAAACACTGAGAAAATATAATCTACGTAACGAAACCACATTATAGGAAACTACCTACTTTCACTTTCAAGATCTGTTTCAAATCTTCTCATGAAAAGGAATAAATTGCGATAGCGGGTTGCCCATTGCCGTGCCTTGGGTTTGCTATCACCATTTATTGCAGACCGTTTCGTGAGAAGATTTGAAACAGATCTTGATAGTGAAAGTAGGTAACTTTCTAGAGTGTCGTTTCATTACGTGGATAATATTTTCGCAGTGTTTAACACAAACATTTGGAGAATAGAAGAGTTTATTGCCAAATTAAAGTATCAATTTGATTCTATAAAATTTACCCACAAATTAGAAATCAATCATAAATTACCTTTTCTAGATGTACTAGTTATCAAAAACAGAAAAAACTTTACAATTCCATGTCCATAGAAAGGAAACCACCACTCTAAGCTACATTTCGAATGACTCACATCATACGTAGGCACAAAAAACTGCCAGTCTGATTTTTGTAGTAAACAGGATAATTAATTTTCCTCTAAGCAAAAATAGATACATCAAAAAATTAAAGTATATTAAGAACGTAGCCGAATATAGCGGATACACTGCTTGTTATTAATGGAGACATTGATTAACAAACAGAAAACAAAGAAAATGTTAGCAGAATCAACTACTTGATTTTGATCTGAAATACGTCGGACAAATAAAAAGATCCATTGGAATTAGATTCAAAGAATATTTAGCACAATTAAGATACGGTACTATAGTTATTCCGTCGCCCGACATATTTGGGATAATAATCACCCCGTTAATCAGGACAATCTAAAATTTAAAAAAAAGTTAGACAACCAGGACAGCTAAACGCCTCCGAAAGTGTATATATTGCTAAATATAGTAATAATAAAAAATGTATGAATCTCGCACCGCCGCCTATGGACAGTCTCCTTATATATTGCTTTATAAAATAAATACCGACAGAAGCACTTTCGATAAATAATAGAAGAATATGTACAGCCATTTCCGCCAAACGAAATATGTTAATTTTGGTGTGGCTGAACCTCCCTAAATCGTTAGTGATCAACTATCTGCAGAAGAATTGAAATAGAGTTGTGATATAAAATATTTAGAATTATTCATCCTCTGATGACGCTAACTTGGTTAGCGAAACGATCGTCAGGTTTTTTGAAATATGTCTACACATATACACTCATATATATATATATATATATATATATATATATATATATATATATATATATATATATATATATATATATATATATATATATATATATATATATATATATATAGGGGGGGGGGGGTGCCCACAATGGGTAGC
This sequence comes from Tillus elongatus, assembly GCA_964006375.1. Taxonomy (NCBI): domain Eukaryota; kingdom Metazoa; phylum Arthropoda; class Insecta; order Coleoptera; family Cleridae; genus Tillus; species Tillus elongatus. The sequence continues at coordinate 59,779,238 of OZ023262.1, read as the reverse complement.
AGTTGAATGACCTACTTTCTGAGAGAATTTGAAAAAAACTAAACATTACCGATTGTCATTCTTGAATATCTCCGTTACCGTTAATGATACAAAAGAGATTAAGCCCTCATTTTGTAGGTATTTTTTCGTAAAATAGAATAATGTCAACAACACATCCATGGCATGCTTGGTATAAAAAAGATATCACAAAGTTTCATTTTTTAAATGGCAATCATAGTTGGCTGTGACGTCTTTCAAAAGCCAATTTTTCTCTGATTTCAATAATATAAGGTCTAATATGGTTATTTCCATTAGTTTGAGATTTATTTAACAAAAACTATTTATTATAAATTATTTGAAAAATTATGTAGCAAGCAGGCTGCGAATACATCCTATTCGATGTAACTATTATGCCAGTCATGTATCTACTAGAGAACTTTTTTTATGAGTAGATGAATTTTTTATCACTGTGTGTGTGCGTTTGTTTTTTTTTAATGTCGGTCTATTTCCCCGACTATGGTCAATCACCGACGCCAGGGAGCAGTTCTACCTATCCTGGAAATTTTGCCGGAACCCTGCGTTTCTGTGAGGAGGGTAGATATCTTTAACTTGCCCAACATCGCATGGACACGGGACACCCCCACCGAAGGACGGAATGTGCAGACATTCAACTTGCTCAAATACAATGCCACAACCTCGGTTGATGTTAATGTTACACTATGTACTGAAAAAAAGTTATTACTTTAAGTATAACAAACGAATTAAATAAGGTATTATATTAGCATAAAAAGAAATGTTATTTGGAACACCTAAAAAAGAAAAACAAAGGAAAAGTAAATCTGAACAAAACTTATCTACAGTAAATGTTAAAAGTGTCTACCATCTAAACACTTCTGGCACCTACCTCTCTGGACTTTTTTCATCGGCTGGTCACGAATATTCCTTACAGAGGCGTGAATATTCTTTTTTTGTTCTTCAATGTTCTCAGTTTTTTCTGATATACTTTATTTATTAAAGCCCCTCCCCCTACAAAAAAAATCGAGACGCGTCAGGTTCGGAGATTTCGGCGGCCACAAAATAGACACTGCCATTCCTATCCAGCTGGGAAAATGTTTCGTTAGATATGCTGACACATTTAAAAAATGGGCAGGGGCACCATCGTGCTGAAAATGTGTTAGGTTCTGAATCGTACTCGGAGTTAAATTGCAGGGGCGTGCGGTGACATTTTAAATAACGGAAGCAATTTTCAGAAACTTACCTATTTGTAGTGTAACTCAATTCTTCTGCCGTTTTTGGCAAATTCGTTAATAATGTCATAAAACTGTGGATTCTGGGACATTTCCTCGACGAAGTTATTTTCAATTGACAAAATTGAAATTTGGGAACGTCTTTCCTGTCCTGTTGAATTCCTAACAAAACTCTTGATACGTTTCAATGTAGAACAATTTCGTTCTACAAACGCACTAGTAGCAGGAATTGTTAATACTAATTCACATAATTTGAACGCTTCAGAAAAATGCATTTTCCAAATTTGATTCTTTTAAGAAAGTTAAAGGTGCACTCGCGTTAGTTTTTGTGTCAATAACATCGGTTTCATAAATGACTGTAAGTTCTGATCGTAATAAGGCTTTGTCAAAATAATGTCCATAGTGGTGGAATAATGATTTGAATGAATCTTCTGGGAAAGGTATCCCTACATCACTGAGATGATCAAATCTGCAGTTAATTTGCTGCTGAATTTGATCTATGATTTTGTAGAAAAGGCGGCGATAAGAAGTTTGAAGATCTCCCACATTATCAGTGCGCAGACGCTTTCTTCGTGTCATTTGTTTTACATTGCAATATGTTAAATATATTATCTGAAAACGGAAATATTTCCGAAAATATATTAAGTAAAAAATTAAAATTAAAGTCTCTTTTCAAACCATCCAAAAATCCTCTAGAACTATTTATTGTTTCTGCATCCCAATTTTTGCTATATTATATTATGTTTTCAAAAAGTTCAGTTAACGATTCACGGTGTTCAAATATAGTTCACACAAGTCTGCCGTTGTAGTTCCATCGGGTTGCAGATACTTTGGGTAAACGTTTTTTAACAATTGACTCTAAGGCTTGTGTGCGCTTCATAGATTTGGAAAAAAAGCAGCCATTCCACTTAGGGTAGCAAAAAACACCTTACATTCCTTAATATGATTTATGGGATAAAATTAAATTTAATTTATGAGCACAACAGCGTACAAATAGAGCACTGGAAAACGTTTCCCGCACTTTAGCTTGAAGACCTCCTAAATGTCCGGCTATAACAGCAGCCCCATTATAGCTTTGGGCAATTAATTTATAATCAGTCTCCTCAATATCTTTCATAATATTGAGCACAATTTTATATAGAGCGTTTGCGGTACGATCTTCTGTCACATTTTTAAAGCCTAAAAATCTTTCTTGCTCCCATCCATTTTTACATAGCGTATTACTACAGATAGTTGACTTAAATTAGTTACGTCGGTTGTTTCATCTAGAACAATAGCGATGAAACAAGTCTCTTTAATTTCAGATTTAATTCTGTTCAAAATAATAGTGGCAGCAGCCGCAATTGAGTCATTCTGAATGCGATTTGATGTCCCGCGAAAAACGTTAGACTGTTCCAAGTGTTTTTTTTTAACAAATGTCGTGTTTGGCTATTAAAGAAACTAGGTCTTGAAAGTTTCCTCTATTTGCAGATGTAGTTGTTTCGTCATGACCCCTGAAACCCAATTCATGCTGACCAAGAAAACACACAACATCAATAAGTCTTTTTAATATGTTTCTGTTTTTATCAACCAGTTCATTGTGTTGGCGATGACTAATTTATATCTGCTTGTCAACGACGTGTTCAATTCGCGTTCGTTTCAAAGACACTTAATTTTAAAATGGTCTGTAAATGCGCTTTAGACATAACATGTCTTTTTACTACTTTATGTAGATTATTCAAGTCGGAAAACGCACTTTTATTCCACACCCCCTTTTCAGTCACAAACAGACTACCAGGCCAACAAAACAGTTTATTCCTGTTAACCATTTATATTTATAAGTTTTTTCCGCGTTGAAATGTCGAATACATGTTTTAATTCTTGTATTTAAGTTTTTTATAGTAGGTTTTGGCCTACCTTTATTAATAATAGCAAGTTTTTCAGCAAACGATAAAGCTGAAAATCCTTTGGTTATCAAAAAACACACGACACAATCACAGTTGTTATTACCATTTGTTCGTAAAGTTTGTAAATTCCCACCCCCACCGACGCCGCTGTTAAAAGCTGATGTAGTTGCAGCCACATTAATAATCATAAAATGCCAATGTATTTAACTTAGTCAACTGCTTATTTCTACGAAATAATCAACGACATTCACGTTGTACGTGCATCGAGTCTTCCAACACGTTCTACATGTTGAAATACACGTACATTGCGTCGAGCATCGAGCAAGGGTTTCTCATTATGTGGCCTGCTGGCTACGTGTATTTAACTGAAGTCATTGCATCCACTCTCGTAGTATCAGGTTCGTGCTGTTGGTTGGCGGTCGGTTTACTGGGACGACGTCCTTGCCAAGAGCGCAGAGCGCATATACAAGTACAGTATGATGCATAATAAATAATTATGTGTGAGCTTGCGAATTAAAAATTGTAATAGATAAATTAGTTTTAGAATTTGAATTTAATATTTAAAATACAAAAGGGATTTTAAATAATCCGGTTTAATATAAATTATTTTTATGTAGGTATGTGGTCGTTATTTTAAGGGAAGCAATGCTTCCCTTGCTTCCATGGACCGCACGCCACTAGTAAATTGTCCAACATTTATGCCAATTTACTTTGGAGAAATTCCAAATATCGTTCTGAATTTAGGTTCGTGTCATAGAAAAATGGTCCTAAGATTGTGGTACCAATAATTCCGCACAACACATTTACGCACTGGTATCTTCTTTCTGCAGTAAGATGATGATTGCTTTGATCCTAATATACAGTATTGTGTTGATCAAATATATCGTTATTAGTGAATTTAGTTTCATCTTAAGAAGAATTCCATACGAAAAACAATAATTTTCCTCTGTCTCCCTTACCAACCATCTACCAAACTAAATTCGTCGGCTCAAATCTCCCGAATATAATGTATTACTGATACTGCATTTGTAGCGGCGATAACTATTATGTTTAAGAATTTGATACCCTGCCTTTGTTTGTCAATCCTCTGGTAGATATACTTGGTTTATAATTAACGGATGCCAAAGCTCTTTCTTCGTCTCCCTCTTTAAATTTTAATTTCTGAGTTTTTGGCTTGTTGAATCAACCGTCAAATCAAGGAAAAGTAAATCTGAACAAAACTTATCTACAGTAAATGTTAAAAGTGTCTACCATCTAAACACTTCTGGCACGTTCCTCTCTGTACTTTTTTCATCGGCTGGTCACGAATATTCCTTACAGAGGCTTGAATATTCTTTTTTTGTTCTTCAATGTTCTCAGTTGTTTTCTGATATACTTTATTTATTAAAGCCCATCTGCTCGGATAGCCAGGCGATCCTCCGGGCAGTCTGCGCGGCCAGAATCAGGTCAACACTGGTTTAGGAGTGCGCTGACGCCCTCAGTGGACTATCCAGGACGAAGGAGGTGCAACTGGTGTGGGTTGCGGGACACTGTGGCGTAGCGGGGAATGGGGTGGCAAATGATCTCGCAAAACTCGGTTCCTGGCGGTAGTTCTGTGGCCCGGAGCCTGCGATAGGAAGACAGTCTCTGTCGCCTTAGACAGGTGTACTGAGGAAGCAATGGAGAAGCACTGGGGGTCGGTTGGTGGCTGCAGGCAGGCGAGGGACTTTGTGAAGGTGCCGGACAGAGATAAAGCTGTCTGGCTACTCGGAAGGAGTCGACCTTCGCTTCGCTGCATCCTTGTGGTGCTTACAGACCACTGCGCCCTTAGAAGACACCTCACATTGATAGGCGTAGAGAGGGATTCCATTTGCCAGGAATGCGGCGAGGATGAGGAAACGTTCTACCACTACCTGTGCGAATGCGAGGCTTTTGGGAGTCTTCGAGCAGAATTGTTCGGATGGAGGACTCTGCAGAGAAATCAAGTAAGTACCGTCCAATTGAAGACCGTCACGGCCTTCATCTCGAGGTCGAGGCGGTTTGGCGACGGAACCGAGGAAGAGTAGAGCATGGTTGCTGGGTTGCTGGGGTTGGCAAAAAGGGCCCACTGTGGCCTACTTGCTTGGCGTTGGCCTCCCCAACACTGCTACTACTAGCTTCATCGACATATTATTATATTAGTCATAATACTATGTGCATTTTCTCAATGAAAATTCATTAATAACAACAATAAAAAATGTCTGCCAAATATTATAATTTTGGACTCAACGGTGACAAAGTTATCCAGAAGTTTTAAAGAAAAATTAGATCCTCATCCAAACGTATGAAATCTGGATACCATTGTTCCTAACAGATATTAAAGTTAGTGAAACTAAAGAAAATGTTACATGCATCGGCGGGAATTGCGAACCCGAGCCGTTCGCTTTCAACGCGAGCATTCTACAACTGAACCATGGATGCTAGCTAATAAATTGTTTGTGTACGTGGCAGTTATAGAGACGGCAACATGTTGCCATAGGAATTTAATATTATATTCTAACAGTAAACGTAAGTAAACAGCTAATTACAGAATTAATTGAATTATGACTTGATAACTCACTAGTCACTGAAACACTGTTTTGATTTTAGATGACATCTTATTTTTAAATTTAAAGGTGAAAAACAAACTGCTTTAAAATCATTTTCATAGAGAGCTGAGCTGATTTATTTTATTCTTTTATGTCTTCTTATGTTCTTATAATATGAATGAGCCACAATAGACCTTATGGTCGCAGTGGAGGCACAGTTACGACCCAGTCACAATCAAACCTAACCTAACCTACTTATGAATGAAATACATAACGTCATTGCATTTGCAAAAACTAAATTTGTATTGCGTCATCTCTTAGAAAACGATTGATTACAAATGATTGCGATAGTCAGCAGCCATTTTGACGAAATAATTAAAGAATGTCATGTATTACGTTTCAGTTTGAACTACGTTTTTATTTGGGATCCAAAAGACCTGCAATTTAGGAAAATTATTCTTGGATATCTTATTCTATAGTAGACAAATTCTGTGACAAAAAAATTATTAAATCATTGTGGCAAAAACGCCACATATTCTTTGTAAAAGCGATAGTTCTCTAAAAATTTCTTCATTTCCTTCTTTACACCTTGATCTTTACACTATATGCTATATTTTTAGTCTAAAATTTTAACTGGTACCATCCATGAAGCCAGAAATATAGTGCATTTTAAACATTGTGTTGAATCCCCCTCTTAAAACACAATTACTTCACATATTTTTAATCTTATGTCATATGTTATTCCAATCTCGTAATTGTTGACAAACGATATAATTGGTTTTCGGAATTTTAGTGGCCGAGATTTCTCGATCGCTAGTTCAGGCAGTATGTTTTACACCTGTTTGTTTATTGTTTGATTATCGTTGAATTATGATTTATGCATGCAGCATGTATGAATCTACCTATGGCAGCCGACTACTTTGTGTTTGTCCGGCATTGACTTTCAGAATTTATTTTTAATTTGGAAGAAACTTTTATAAACCAAATTACTTTAAATTCACAACAAAGGTATATTTACACCATTTCTAGCTATACGTAACGTGTTATTCCAATTACTCTAATACTTTCAAAGATATAGCGTAGTCAAAAATGGGTGGAAAATGTCCGTTATAGCTGATTTACGAACTAGTCCAAGATCTTAACAAAATGAAGACATGTGCCCAGTTTCATTCAAACCAGTTGAGTATTTTTTTCAGTTATCGCTCGGATAGACACACACACGCACACATACCTATATATATATATATATATATATATATATATATATATATATATATATATATATATATATATATATATATATATGTATATATAATATTAATTAATTTACCCGTTTATTATTGCCCGAAGATGCATCTAATTAACGTTATTTGTAATATAGAATTTGTTATAAACAATTTTCTTTTATATTATATAGTCAGAGCGCTATCTTAGATTTCATTCTACGCGTCTCACTGTACCGGAACGGGACAGCGCTCCCACTACTAACCAAGCTCGGCAGTGGTGGAAGCGATGGACTGGGAAAACTGATAACAGCCCGCTATATAAGAGTGATCTCACTGTACACCAGCAGTCAGTGTGCGGTCGGTAATTGGTTGGTTAGTGAGTTAGTAAGTAAGTGGTGCAGTGAGTAGTAAGTAAGCCGCCAGCGTCCAGGGGTAAGAGACATCTTCTTGGTATTTCCCTTTATTGGACCGTGTACGTCCGTGTCCAATACCCACCACTTGATGAAGCTAAAGTGTGTACGTCCTCTTTAGCTGAGCTGATCTTCCCTCCCGTTCTCTTGGGCCGTGAACGTCTGCGCCCCAAGTATTGCCGCTAGGTGGAGCTAAGGTGTGTACGGCCTCTTTAGCTCAACCGACCTTCCCCTCCCATTCTCTTGGGCCATGTACAACCGTGCCCCAAGTATTGCCACTAGGTGGAGCTGAGGTGTGAACGCCCTCTTCAGCCGAACCGCCCCTCCCCTATTTCCATCTTGGGCCCTGTAAGTCCGTGCCCCAAGGTGAAGCTAACGTGCGAACGCCCTGGCTAGCTAAACTCTCTCTCTCTACCGGTGGTGCAAGGAGATCGGCGACGTGACCAGTGTATATAAGTAGACTAGGCTTTGTGTTAAGTGTTAAGAGGTGTCCTCGTTAAAATAAATAAAGTGTTTTGTGTACGTAATCTCGTTTATATTCTTATAGCCAAATAGCTATCCCGAACATCATACCAAACCTGCGCGGAGGAGTAAACCACAAAATAAACAAAAATCTGGCGACCGTGAAACACCAAAATTTGTAAATAGACGTGATCGTCGTCACAAGATATATATATATATATATATATATATATATATATATATATATATATATATATATATATATATATATATATATATATATATATATATATATATATAATTCAAAAGTCGGGATTTATTCATTAGCGAATTCTTTTCTACAGAAATTTGTCAAAACAGACAGAAACGTTGTTTGCTTATTATTTGAACCGTGACTTACGATGATGCTCAATGGTATTTTTAAGAAAGCCAACCTGTCAACAAAGAATACTTTCAAAAGTGTGCCAGATCACCAAAAAAAAAAAAAAAAAATAAGGCTACTATCGTGGTAAGAACTATAAACCTAAAATATTTTTTATCTTTATTGTTTAAAATTGTACAGTATGCCAATATAAATAAGTGCTGGGGCTTGTAGAGTGGAGCATTGAGACATAATTTTGCAAAGAGTGTTCTTAAATCTTTGAGACATTTCCTCTAGATATTATACTCCAAATTTTATCAATTTTTGAAACTAAGTACATAGTTCCTTCTTCACCATTTTAAACTTAAAATTAAACGTTTGTTGTCTGGTGTTCATTTCCATACAAAATTGCAACACAACAAATGTCTTCTCCCCACATTCCATATCTATACCAAAATTTAAAAACCGTTGTGGAGCCCAATTATACCGTCCTTTAATACTGACATTTTTTAAGTCCAAATTATGTTGGGCAAACTAAAAGATCTATTGAAACTAAATTTAAGAAACCTTTAGCACAACTAAGATATGATAATATAGAGAGGTTATACGTCGCCCAGCATATGTGTGATAATATCCATCACGTAGATAAAGAAAATCTTATCTTATAATCAACCGCTTATGAATGTATATATATATATATATATATATATATATATATATATATATATATATATATATATATATATATATATATATATATATAAGTAGATAGTCGGGCACCTGGGTCCATCCCCTCCACTTTTTACTGCGCATGCGCGAGTCATCATGCGCATGCGCTGACCTGCGCAGACCTGTGACTGTTGACAGCTGACCTGTCAGATTTGACAGGTGTCAAATGTCACTGACCTGACAGCTGTCAGCTGTCACCTGACCTGACATGTGTCAACGTCAAATGTCACCTGACCTGTCAGATGACGTCACAAGCATTCCAAGATGGCTGACCTGTCATAGACAGTCGCAAGCCGGGTTCTCTCTATGGAACTAACCTGAGATGACGTCACAAGCATTCCAAGATGGCTGACCTGTCATAGACAGTCGCAAGCCGGGTTCTCTCTATGGAACTAACCTGAGATGACGTCACAAGCGTTCCAAGATGTCTGACCTGTGTGTCCATAGATATCTACAAGTCAGGTTAGCTCTCCATGTGTGTTTGTCTGATTGTTTATTAAGGTTATGTATTTGTTTATTAAGGTTATGTTCACACACGTGTCATCTGTTTGTTTATTAAGGTTATGTTTGTATTTGTTTATTAAGGTTATGTCATGTGTGTTGATTACCATGCATCTGTTTGTTTATTAAGGTTATGTTCACACACGTGTTGATTACCAGTCATATGATTGTTTGTTAAGGTTATGTATTTGTTATTTGAATGCAAACAGAGATAATACAAGATTGTACTTACATACAACAAGAGACGTCAGCCTTCTTTCACAGCTTAATACACACACTACTGAACAGGTGTCTTCTGTGTTGAGGATACAGACAGACAACTGATTGCCATTGTTAAAGCTTGTACATGCTGTTTAACAAACACGTCATGACAGTTCAAAGTCTTTGCTTAGACTGACAGATGCATGTGTATTTGAAAGAAAAGCATTCGCCTGAACTTAGATTTGAACCCACGAACCTCGAATCGGCCATAGACAGCTTTCTCAGATATACACTGTCCCTAAACCAATAGCTCCACAGACACACACGTTAAAAGTTTGTTCGCTGTTGTATATATAAAACAAAGCCAGTTGTTGTTTACATATGAGGTTAGGTGTTCGTATACATGTTGATTACCAATCATCTGATTGTTTAGTAAGGTTATGTTTGTATTTGTTATTTGAATGCAAACAGACATAATAAGAAGAGTGTACTTACATACAGCAAGAGACGTCATCCTTGTTTCACGACTTAACACATACTGAACAAGTGTCTCTGTCTCTTGAAGGATAAACAACGTTTTACAGTTGTTAACCTTGATCCTGTTTGAGCTTGTCTGTGTATCTGTTTAATATACACAAGAGAGAGGCCCTCTTAAAGGTAAACAACCTGTCAGTTGATGACCTTGTGTTATATCTGTTCAATAACACCACATTATTCGTGTTTGAGCTTGTCTAGAATACAGTCGTTAGAAGTATGACATCATCCATGTATTTTAGCAGATGTACCACAAGATAAGTTTGTTCAGGATATTATTGCTTTAAGACATACTTTTTAATTGTATTACAAAATAAAAACACAGTAATTTTAACAAAGACTTTTATTTGATTCTAAGTACAAGTATGTAAACTCTTTGTTGGAATACATTTATAGAATTATTAACATTAGATGGTTCAGTGTTGCGTTGGTGCTGTTGTTGTTGTTGTCGTCGGTGTCTCTTCATGGCTGTGGGTTTACTAGGTGATAACACTAGCTTCTTTTAGTTCTTCCAAGATTGACTGAATTTCGTTGTTATGAGCATTATTACCTGCAACTTGGGAAGCCACTAAAAGTCTAAGTCTGTCAACCAACTCGTTTATGTCATTCCAATACACATAGGCTATTTGTTTGTTATTTTGTATCATATAGTTGTTGGTGCTGATGTTGTTTGGGCTCATGCCGTTGCTATCGCTGCTCTTATCACTCTGAGTTTTAAGTTCAGTCTTTTGTTTTTTGTTAAGATGTCTGTCGGTGCTGTCGTCATCATCTTCCTCGTAGGTGTAACCAAAACCTTGAGGTGTTGAGGATCTACGACCTCGTGGATTTATCACTGGTTTTATTAGAGTCAGATACTTTTCAGAGGAACAACCCTTGGTTCGTGCGTTAGGATCATAGTTCATTTTATGAACACTAGTTGCTTCTAGAATATCTCTATAGTGTTGAAGATCATCATAGGTATACCCTCTAGGTGTTTTCATAAATATCAATTCTAGCAAACCTTGTGTTTGCGGGTATCTCCTTTGGCCCAGTTGAATCTCAGCATCAGTAAAGTCCAAGTGTTTGTTGCCAAGACTCCAGCTACCAGTATCTTTAGCGTAGCGAGCACCATACGTTTGATCAATAGTAGCAAGCCTCGGTGGTTCAGTAAAATACTTGTCTACATAATATCGAACTCGGTCAGGATATTGCTCCAAAAATTCTTGATATGCAGGGTTGGTTGTGACAGTTTGTAGGTCTGCCTCAAGCTCTTCAAATGTTGGGATGTCCTCATCGGAACTTGTCGCCTCAGCCTCTTCCCTTGGTTCAGCTTCAAAAACTTCATGGTCTTTAAGGAACTGTACTTGGGGTTTCGTTTCTGGTATATCGACTTCGTCTTTGATTTGTTCAACCTTTGGTGGTTGCGATGGCTGTTGCTGCTGCAGTGCTGCTGTGTTTTTAGATATTTCACTTAGGGGCTCAACAAGTGGTTTATATAAACGTTGCAGAGCATCATCATTCTCAGCTCTGTTAAGTTTAAGCATTAAATGTTTTTTTCGAATATTGTCAGCAAGTTGTAAAATCCTTTTCTTAACTTTTCGCTCTTCCTTACCCAACACTTCCATTGTGCTACAACTGTTTTTGGTGTTACCAGTCGGTCTAATCATTTGTTTGAGCGATACAGGTTGTGTGGTGGTTTAACATATACTGACTCTGTCACGGTACATGCCTTCTTATTTATCACGATGTCCGGCTGTCTTGTTAGACAGCTGTGTTAGACAGCTGTGTTAGACAGCTGTCTTAGACAGCTGTCTTAGACAGCTGTGTTAGACAGCTGTGTTAGACAGCTGTGTTAGACAGCTGTGTTAGACAGCTGTCTTAGACAGCTGTCTTAGACAGCTGTGTTAGACAGCTGTGTTAGACAGCTGTCTTAGACAGCTGTGTTAGACAGCTGTGTTAGACAGCTGTGTTAGACAGCTGTGTTAGACAGCTGTCTTAGACAGCTGTGTTAGACAGCTGTCTTAGACAGCTGTCTTAGACAGCTGTGTTAGACAGCTGTGTTAGACAGCTGTGTTAGACAGCTGTGTTAGACAGCTGTCTGTTAGACAGCTGTGTTAGACAGCTGTGTTAGACACCTGTGTTAGACACCTGTATGACAGCTGTGTTAGACAGCTGTCTGTCCTGTCTACCATTGTTAGAATAATATATATCTATCGAATCCTTTTCTATATCGACCTTTGTGTACATCGTTTTCCTTCACAATCACCAACACACCATACTTATTATCTTTCCAGCATTGGTGGCAGATAGTTTTAAATTGTTTAAAGTCCATATCGGTGGTTACATGATCGTCGTACACATGTTTTAAATTGGTTTCATCTTGCTTGAATAACACAATAACATTGGTGTTGTCACGTACCAGATGCTTGGGTATTCGTGTATATGTTTGACAGAGATAGAATGAATCAATATTCTTATGTCTGCCCATACTGAAGTATGCTCTTATTTTATCTTGTTTGTCACAAGCTACATCATCAAATATAAACACAGAGTTGTCCTTGGCATCTGCCGGATCTAATATTTCATCGTTTTCTCTATAAGGATAGTAACCAACACCTTTTGTTGCATTCATCACCTCCTTTAACATCTTGTATTTCGGTTGATACAGAGACTTTGAATACACATACACGTTATCAAATTTTAAACCGTTTGCTTCAAACAATAAACTCAGCATGACATTAGTTTTACCACAACCACTCGGACCACATATGATACAGCGAACGGTGTTTGGAAAGAGAGGACCATGCCTCAGTTGTTGTTGAGCTGTGTCCGTAACAACATCGTCTATATTTGTAATGGGTAAGGCAGAAGCGTGTTTGCTGGTACGCATCTTAACTTAAACTAAACTATATTTTATTGGGTGTGTATATATATATGAATGCAAGTGAGACACCCAGTCAGTATGCATGTTGGTGTCACAGAGTGAGGGTTGTTATTAACAAAGACAGATACAGGTTTTGCTGAAACGTTGCTAGCGTTACAAACACCATGAAAGTTAACAGAAAACTTGATGAGGGGTTTTATGTAATCAACTCGAAGCCAAAGAAGAAGGTCCCCTTTAAAAACATACTAAGTCTGATTGAGGAAGTTATAAAAGATAGAAACCTTATTCCAACAGCGAACGCCGTGTTTGATATAGCTCATACAATCGTTAGAAACATTGGTGGACGTAAGAATGTGCAGAAACCTCGAGTTATTCCAATACCTAAAAGTGGAGGCTTCCTTCCGTTGTTGCCTCTTATATTTGGTGGGCTGTCAGCACTAGGAGCTCTGGGTGGCGGTGCTGCAGGTATTGCCAAAGCCGTGAACGATGCCAAGTCTGCGAAACAGAAACTAGAGGAGGAAGAACGACACAACAAAACAATGGAAGCCATCGCGATGGGTAGGAGAGGGAGTGGCTTGAAATTTAAGCCAAAATGCAAGAGACTGGGCAAAGGCATGTATCTCAAGAAACAGCGCTACGGTTATGGGTTGTATCTGCAAAAACCAATGCAATAAAAGACTGAAACAGTAGCCTGTGTGTATCAGTCATGGCGCACACCTTTGTGTTGAAAGACCGCAGCTCCCATCTGTCGTCAGACTACCATCCACCAATTGTTTTGGATGGTAATTATGCTGTTGCCTTGATAGGCTTTCACACCTACAACAACATACCCAACATCTATGAAGGTAAAAACAAATTTCATGTAAAAGAAGGAACCGGTTGGCGAACCATCACGATACCCACCGGTGCTTATGAAATAACACACTTGGAAGAGTTACTTCAAAATGAACTTGTTGGTGCTACAGCAACACACGAACAAAAGCAACAGGCTCTGATTCTGAGACCTAATCCGAACACCATCAAATGCAGACTAAAGTGTTATACAAATGTCAGTTTTGAATTTGATGGTTCGATTGGGCGAATGTTGGGCTTTTCAAAACAAGTTCTTCAGCCGGACACCTTTTATGAATCTGATTTACCTGTTGATATAGTGGATGTTAGACAGATTCGCATCGAAACCAATATCGTGTCTGGTTCCTATTATAACGGACAACCCTCACATACGCTGTATGAGTTTGCTCCGATGGTTGATCCTGGCTACGCAATCGACATAGAACCTAAAAATTTAATTTACTTGCCGGTGAACAAGCAAGAGATTTCCAATATAAGCATCGACATCGTCGACCAAGATTCAGTTCCTGTCAACTTTCAAGGTGAAGAGGTGTCTGTTCGCTTGAAACTTATAAAAGTTGCTTAGTATGTTGGTCTTCAAGGATATAAAAGCAAGTGCATCTACCACATCAAATTCAGTTGAGTCAGACACGTCAAAGGGTACGCTTCGTCCCGATAATATTGAGTTCCTGCAAAGCCTGGGTTATCATGTCGTCAAAACTAGAAATATTCAAAGAACCCGTGTTTGATGATGGCATCGATCGAGAAGAGCTGCGCTCTTACTATTCACCAACTAAATCGTTTGGTAACAGCGATGAAATTGAAATAGCCATCAACCAACAAGATGCGTTCGTATGTCTGGCCGAGTCAGCTCTAATAATCGAAGGTGCTCTGGAACCTGTAGCAATCCAAAATGCCACTGGTGCTTGTTATCTGTCAAATAATGGAGGAGCAGCTCTGTTTGAATCAATGACCTATGAGTTAAATAACAAGGAAGTGGAACGAGTGCGAGACCCATACACCACAACCATCATCAAAAGTCTGCTATCGTTCAGTAAGAATGAAGCCCAATCTCTTAGCAACGCCGGTCTGAATGTGTCGTCGGAGCACATCACCTTAAATGATAACAAGTTTCACATGCTCATACCTGTCTGGTTCCTCTTCAGTTTCTTTCATCATTTCAAAGGAGTTCTCTGTGGCAAACATACTTTCCGCTTTACAAGAAGTCGAAACGATTCCAATGGCTATTACAGCACAGGTACGGCACGAGCAAAAATTACCGTAACCAATATGTTTTTAAAGGTAAAACATGTATTTCCCAATGATAAAATGAAATTGGAACTGATGGATAAAATAGCCAAAGACACCTCTATATTTCTCGCATACCGCAAATGGGACATATACGAGTTACCAGCACTCAGAGATATCAACAGAGATGTGTGGGCTGTTAAAACTGCAACCAACTTGGAAAGACCTCGATATGTGATTATAGCATTTCAAACAGATCGTAAGGATAACGTGAAGAAGAGGTCAGACTATTTCGATAACATTGGTATGATGGACCTTCGAGTGTTTCTAAATTCAGAATGCTACCCTTATGAATCTATGAATATGGATTTTGAGAAATCGAAATATGCAGAAGCCTATAACATGTATACAGATT
This sequence comes from Tillus elongatus, assembly GCA_964006375.1. Taxonomy (NCBI): domain Eukaryota; kingdom Metazoa; phylum Arthropoda; class Insecta; order Coleoptera; family Cleridae; genus Tillus; species Tillus elongatus. The sequence goes on along the minus strand of OZ023262.1, from coordinate 59,763,799 downwards.
TTCAAAAAAGCTTCTGTTATAAAAACATGTCGGAGCCTATCTTGAATTATGACGAGTTTAAAGACAGAGCTCTATTTGTGATTGACTGTCAGCACCAGAACGAGTCAATCAAGTCTTCAACGGTGGACATTAAGGTGGAGTTTATGAGTCACGCCAACTTCCCAAAAAATACTCGTGTTTATTGTCTGGTTATTCATGACAGTGTAATGGAATATAAACCTCTAACGGGTATCGTTAGAGCCATTATGTAATAATAGTATGTCATTTATGTATCAATATGTACAACTTAATTAATCCTAATAAATTTTTATTGTATGTAAATCAGTTGTTTTATTTTTATTTTGTTGCATTTTTATTAACCCCTTTCTGTCTGTCAGTCTAAGCAAAGACTTCGAGCTGTCATGACGTGTGTGTTAAACAGCTGTACAAGCTCAAACAAGATTATCTAAGATACTTGTTGGGCAATCAATTGTCTGTCTTTTATTACACAGCTCTGTCAGGTCTGTCTGTTTCCTCAACACAGGAGACACTTGGCTATTTTTTGATACGTTTTAGCTGTGTTACACGCTCTAACTGTTGTTAAACAGCTGTTTGTCTGTCTGTCTTTTATTACACAGCTCTGTCAGTCTAAGCAAAGACTTCGAGCTGTCATGACGTGTGTGTGTGTTAACAATCAACAACAGCGTCTATATGTTTTGTTTGGTTCAAGTGGATGTCATTAAACAACTGTGTTATTTCTATAACGGGGCCCCATTCAAGACCTCAACATACGTTAGTGTGTACTAAGCCGTGAAACAAGTATGACGTCTCTTGCTGTATGTAAGTATACTATTATATTATTTATGTTTACATACAAACAATACTTATCAAACAATCCTCGTATATCAAAGTTTAATTTAGTTGTTTTAAATTGAGTTTTGTTACTTGTGTGTTTTTGATCACTCCCTATATAAATTTAGATTCATTCATTCAAAATACAAACACACTAACATAAACAAACACGCCGACAATAAAACCAAGTCCCCGAGTTTTATTGCGCTATTAAAATAAACTCATTAACATATCTAGATGTAAATACGTTTTTCTTATTGATATAGTTTACTTCAAACGTTTTTTGTTATTAAATGATATTAGATAGGTAAATTGGTACGTGTTTTAAATTTCTTTTTACTATAAATAAACAATTGTTTTTTAAATTACAGTTCCTATTATTCAATTGGAATGTAATAGAGATACACCCCCTGCCTACACACACACAAACTCAGCAACCTCATAAACTCGTTTTATGTAACAGGTTTTTGTTTTATATATACCCACTGATAACAAACTTTCATCGTATGTCTGAATAGCATAATCGGTTTAGCGACGTTTGCATATCTTAGTAAGTTGTATGGTTGGGGGTTCAAATCTAATTTCTGGCGAATGCTTTTCTTTCAAAAATCATATTTCAAATTAAATTCAAAATTTCAAATTACCCGCTCAATATATCTTCCTCATATATGTATGTGTGTGTGACTAAACCGAATGACTGTGTCCAACAGATGTCTCCCATCGAGCTAGAGAATATTCTCTACACTCTACAACTTTACAAATAGAATATTCTCTAGCTCGATGAGTCATATCTCTGGACACAACAGACAGAAATTTTCAAACAAATTCAAATTTCCCGCCAAAAACGAAATACCCTAACAAACTTCAATACACCTTAACAACAACAACACAATAAACAAACCAAACAGCTGTGTTTACGAACATAACCTTAATAAACAAAATACATAACCTTAATAAACAAACAGATGCATGGTAATCAACACACATGACATAACCTTAATAAACAAATACAAACATAACCTTAATAAACAAACAGATGACACGTGAGCGAACATAACCTTAATAAACAAATACATAACCTTAATAAACAATCAGACAAACACACATGGAGAGCTAACCTGACTTGTAGATATCTATGGACACACAGGTCAGACATCTTGGAACGCTTGTGACGTCATCTCAGGTTAGTTCCATAGAGAGAGAACCCCGGAGTTGCAGATGTCTCTTACAGGTCGGCCATCTTGGAATGCTTGTGACGTCATCTCAGGTTAGTTCCATAGAGAGAACCCGAAGTTGCAGCTGTCTATGACAGGTCAGCCATCTTGGAATGCTTGTGACGTCATCTCAGGTTAGTTCCATAGAGAGAACCCGGGTTGCAACTGTCTATGACAGGTCAGCCATCTTGGAATGCTTGTGACGTCATCTGACAGGTCAGGTGACATTTGACGTTGACACATGTCAGGTCAGGTGACAGCTGACAGCTGTCAGGTCAGTGACATTTGACACCTGTCAAATCTGACAGGTCAGCTGTCAACTGTCACAGGTCTGCGCAGGTCAGCGCATGCGCATGATGACTCGCGCATGCGCAGTAAAAAGTGGAGGGGATGGACCCAGGTGCCCGACTATCTACTTATATATATATATATATATTGCTATGGTATTCTACTTTACTTTATGGGTAGCATATACCTGCAAAAATTTATTATAGAGCTGAGAACATATGTCTTAATCATCAGGTTGGGTTCCTTAAAATTACAGCTAGCTTCTACTAATTAAAATTCACTAATATGTGTTATTTACATTCATTTATTGATTTTCACTTGATCAAAATTACTATCGCTTTGCACAGATGGCTATATAACAATTTTGCTGATTAAATATCAACCAAAAACAATACTTTCGTTAATTACAATCTGTTATACATCCCATTTAATTCATTACACAAATTTTACGGTGTCTATTTGACACACATTAAATACAAACAGAAACGTTTAAAGCATTCATTACATAAACATAAATTGAAAAATCCTATTAAGACATTTAACTGTGCCGATATGACACTTGTTAAATACAAAGAGATATTTTAAAACATTCTTTACATAAATATAACTTGAAAAACCCTATTAAAACATTCTGGTAACATTATAACTAATTACACAATTAATTAAACATGGATACTACATAATCAATATACATCGATAATTCTACAGAGATCACGGTCTCTTTCCGTTTATTTCAAACAAAATTTTTGTTTTTGAAATTTATTAGCACAAAAATATTTGATTGTTGTTGTAAAAAATGGTGAAATTCAACCCGCACTGGTCAATTTAGGAAAAGGTAACACTTACTGACATATTTTCCATTGGATTATTTATTGTTCTTCCATTAATGCGGACCTTGATTAATTATTATTATCTTTCGAATTTGTCCATGCCATTGGTTACTGTCCATTTATTGGTTATTAACGGATTTACTTCGTTAACATATTGATATATTTATTCCATAGTCGTAGCACTCTGGAGGTGTTTTATACCCTCACTTCGATGCACTCTGGAATCTCTTATGTCAACTTACATAATTATGACGATGTTCACCTGGTCTGGTAAAGTGATACTGATGAATTCACTGGATGGAAAAGACAGACAAGCCCGGACCCTCTCGGACCGTTGCTTTTATAATTTTCTTACAGGTGAAAAAACGCTATTGTTCGTCACACCACCTGTGTTTAAGTTTTCCGTCAAACCTTTAACGTCTTTTTACGTTTTTTTCTGACGCGCACATCACCTTAATATTCTACAAACCTTTGTTTTTTATAAATGACCTCCGCTCTTTCACTACATTGAGTCTTTAGCTAGCTTGGTCATATATATTTTTTTTATACAATAAAATCAACAGAACTACAATTATATTATCTACAATCTCATTCTCCCTAAAAAAACTGAAGCATTGTTCTTGGTTTCTTTACGGATTTCTAGTATATAATATAGTTTTTTATTACTCGAATGTAACTTAACATCGAGGGTTGCTACATGGGTCACTGACATTCATGTCGGGCGTTGACATCTCCTGCCAAAACTCTTTCATTGCTACATTAGGGTGTATACACTTATTTTATATATACTAGTATGCATAAATTTCCCGTTTTCCTATTAAAATTTCGTAATATTTCCTATCATTTGCTATCTATAGCAATTCCCCCTTTCTAAAAGTGAGTCTGGATACTGTTTGCTAGTCAGATCATCTTTATTCATTGACTAAAATATTTTGTTCAAAATCGCCTTTTTTGACATTCAAAAATTTTATTTTATTCTAAATCGACTTTTATGACATTTAAATCATTACAACCCTTTATTTTATTTAAAATTGCCTTTCATGACATTCTAATATTAAAACTCTTAAATTTAATTCATAATCGACTTGTATGACACTTTAATAAATTAAAACATTTTATTTTATTCAACACCGCCTTTTATGGCTCACCAATTGCTTTTATATATTTCTTTCTTTTGGCAAATCAATTGATTGTTCTATATGATCTAAATTTATGCCATCCCCTGGTTATTTCGACTTATTTAACGTTCCCTCAGAATTCATTTAAATAAATGACAGTTATTGGTATTTTTATTTGTCATATTTTTATGGGGTTTCTTTCCTTTCAATCCTATTTCATTATGCTAAATTATTATATCTTTATACTACCATGGAATAGGACTATGTAATACTTCTATTATTTATCAACTTCTAATAATTTATTTTTTCTACATAACATAAACGGTCTCCCTACTTCTGACTTTTCACATACCCCCTATACATATTTCACTATTACTTGCATCATATTATATTTTTATTATTCATTCTATATACTTTCAATATTCTTTTCAACATTCTATTCACATATATACTTCAATAATTCGGGACCGACCTCTTTGGGATCGCCCATATACTATACTTCATTTTCAATGACCGATATCTTTGTATCGCTAATCATTTTACTTCACCTATATACTTCAATAGTTCGGGACCGACCTCTTTGGGATCGCCCATATACTATACTTCATTTTAAATGACCGATATCTTTGTATCGTTAATCATTTTACTTCAACTTTTTCATATTTCAATCTTATCGCTACACCATCTATACAAATTCTTTCCTATCAATCCGACCCTTATATATTCTATCTTTTTGCTAATTATAATTATTTCTCGGTACTTAACCGGTTTCTGTCTTTTAGACCTTTTACATATTTTTCTCGTCTACTGATTCCATGTTTCCTATTACTCAATAATAATACTAATAATTTTCTATTTTATTTTAACTTATTTCCCCCTTTCTACCGTTGAATTATGATTATATTAATTGACTTATCCAATAACTGCATCTAATTCGAGCATTGCTCCTTATTTATTATCACTTAAATTTTCTTATGAAATTTCGCTTTTCTGATTCGTATTTCTTTGGGTCATTATTTAAATGCCTACTTGTTTTATTTTCTATACTCAGGGTATAAATTCTTCGGGTTATTTGAATGCCTACTTGTTATATTTTCTGTACTCAGGGTTATTTTACTGTAATTTTTATTTTAAATTGACCAACTTTTCGTCATATAGTTCTAACTAATCAATTTTATTTATTTTAGGAGAAATTTCTTTGTCTGGTAATTTTATTATTTATTTTGTACATTAAAATTCGTCTATTCGGCATGCGATTATCCTTTTCATTGCTTAGGTCATATCGGATTCGATCAAATTCATGCAGATTAATTTTTCTTTATCTTAAATTTTTGCTTTTTGCTTTCGAAATTAAAATTGCTATAGTTGCAATGACGTGTCTTATTATTCAAATTATTATGCCAAATATGTCTGTTCTTTAGTTCCGGCTTATACCTTTTAAATTTATTATAATTTCCAGAATCTTTGTTTTTATAAAATTTCTGACTATGACTGGATTTGTATTCATCGTGAAAATTATTGTTTTTAACGAAAAGGTTTCTAAATTTATAATTGCGGCTATTGCTATTATTTTCTGCATAATTTTTATTACATTGAAGCATAGTTTCATGTTTCTGGCCACTTTCAATTTTGATACAGTAAAAATAATGTGTTGCCGTTATTAATTTTTCTTCTTTTGCAGCATCCAAAGATTTTTCCGGGCTTATTCCTAGTATATTTTCGTCCGGTAGTAATTCCTCTTCTATGTATTTTTCTGGGCTTGTTTCTGGTATATTTTCTTCGATTTTAATTAGTTGTTCATCAGTTTCCTGCTCGACTCGGGCTTCATTTCCGTCAATTGGCTCCACACGCGTTTCGACCTTTTTAATGTCGTACCTCATCATTTCCGTTTCTTCCTGTATTTCGTCACGGCACGACTGTATTACCGTGTCCAGTTCCGTCTTGATTATTTCATGGGTTTCTTGGCATTTTTCTTGCGTTACTGTTACCTCAGTATCCAGTTGATAAATTTTATTCACTTCTGTTAAAATCTCCGTTTTGTTTTGTTGTTTTTCCAACTTGTCAATATCTTGTTTAATTTCGTTTTTATTTTCTTCGAATTTATTATTTATTTCTTTTCCCCATTTGGAAATTATGTTGTTGGTTTCTTTTAATTTATTAATTATGTTTTTTTGGTTTTCCTCCAATTTGTTGTTGTTTTCTTCGATTTTCTTGTTGTTTTCTTCCAATTTGTTGTTGTTTTCTTCCATTTTCTTGAACAAAACGGCGAATAACTTCTCCATTTTTGATTCTTCCTCCTGTCCTTTTACTGTTTGCTCCTGAGGACTTTCTTTGACAGCGCTATTCTGTCCCTTTTCTTTTTCTATTATAAAGGTTTCATCGCCCCGATATTCGGTTTCTTCTTCTTCCTGTGATATGGTCCCTTCTTCCGAACTTGCTTTACGTCCCCTCCATTCCGTGAACTGTTTAGGTTTTTGTGGTTCTGGCTCTGCCATTTTCTCCGGATCTTCAGGTACGCTGATTATAGGTTCTTCAGATTCTGGCCCAATTGGTTTATCACTTTCTAACTGTTTTTCCCCGGACATGTTCAAGCTTAATTTATTTAATTTCCTTGTGCATTTAAAATTTAATTGTCCCCCTTTCTAAGCTTTGACCCTTTCAAATACACCACCTATATTTATTTTTCATAAAACAATTGGTAATATGTGCAACTTACTGTTTCATATTAAAATATCATACGCTTTTAAAATTTTTGCTAATTTCTTGGCGGACCAACTTGATTTTAAGTTATGATGGTTTGAAACTATTTTTTTTTTCTCTATGAAAATAAATTAACTTAGACCAAAAAAAATTTTGATAATTATATGATTATGTATTTTTTTAAAGCCCTTTAGTTGCGGCGCCATTTTGCTAATTGGCGACCTGCAACGTTTATTTTATTTGAATTTTTCTATGAAAATAATTTTATTTTTACACACAAAAATTTTTTTTTTTTAAATCATGTTCTTTTTAGGTCAAATTTTTCTAAAAGTCCCACGACTTGGGCGCCATTTTGCTATGGTATTCTACTTTACTTTATGGGTAGCATATACCTGCAAAAATTTATTATAGAGCTGAGAACATATGTCTTAATCATCAGGTTGGGTTCCTTATAATTACAGCTAGCTTCTACTAATTAAAATTCACTAATATGTGTTATTTACATTCATTTATTGATTTTCACTTGATCAAAATTACTATCGCTTTGCACAGATGGCTATATAACAATTTTGCTGATTAAATATCAACCAAAAACAATACTTTCGTTAATTACAATCTGTTATACATCCCATTTAATTCATTACACAAATTTTACGGTGTCTATTTGACACACATTAAATACAAACAGAAACGTTTAAAGCATTCATTACATAAACATAAATTGAAAAATCCTATTAAGACATTTAACTGTGCCGATATGACACTTGTTAAATACAAAGAGATATTTTAAAACATTCGTTACATAAATATAACTTGAAAAACCCTATTAAAACATTCTGGTAACATTATAACTAATTACACAATTAATTAAACATGGATACTACATAATCAATATACATCGATAATTCTACAGAGATCACGGTCTCTTTCCGTTTATTTCAAACAAAATTTTTGTTTTTGAAATTTATTAGCACAAAAATATTTGATTGTTGTTGTAAAAAATGGTGAAATTCAACCCGCACTGGTCAATTTAGGAAAAGGTAACACTTACTGACATATTTTCCATTGGATTATTTATTGTTCTTCCATTAATGCGGACCTTGATTAATTATTATTATCTTTCGAATTTGTCCATGCCATTGGTTACTGTCCATTTATTGGTTATTAACGGATTTACTTCGTTAACATATTGATATATTTATTCCATAGTCGTAGCACTCTGGAGGTGTTTTATACCCTCACTTCGATGCACTCTGGAATCTCTTATGTCAACTTACATAATTATGACGATGTTCACCTGGTCTGGTAAAGTGATACTGATGAATTCACTGGATGGAAAAGACAGACAAGCCCGGACCCTCTCGGACCGTTGCTTTTATAATTTTCTTACAGGTGAAAAAACGCTATTGTTCGTCACACCACCTGTGTTTAAGTTTTCCGTCAAACCTTTAACGTCTTTTTACGTTTTTTTCTGACGCGCACATCACCTTAATATTCTACAAACCTTTGTTTTTTATAAATGACCTCCGCTCTTTCACTACATTGAGTCTTTAGCTAGCTTGGTCATATATATTTTTTTTATACAATAAAATCAACAGAACTACAATTATATTATCTACAATCTCATTCTCCCTAAAAAAACTGAAGCATTGTTCTTGGTTTCTTTACGGATTTCTAGTATATAATATAGTTTTTTATTACTCGAATGTAACTTAACATCGAGGGTTGCTACATGGGTCACTGACATTCATGTCGGGCGTTGACATCTCCTGCCAAAACTCTTTCATTGCTACATTAGGGTGTATACACTTATTTTATATATACTAGTATGCATAAATTTCCCGTTTTCCTATTAAAATTTCGTAATATTTCCTATCATTTGCTATCTATAGCAATATATATATATATATATATATATATATATATATATATATATATATATATATATATATATATATATATATATATATATATATATATATATATATATGTGTGTGTGTGTGTGTGTGTGTGTTTATGTGTGTATCGCTAGATGTATGAATAAAAAATGCTCAATAGAGCAGGAACACCTTTATACAGTTCGATGTTCGACTAATATATCTTTCAAACAAAAGGTGTAACGAATTTCAAGCAGAGGGACCTTTGGTACACATAAGCGGAGTCAATTTATTTGGAATCCTCCCTAGAGGGTGTTCTCGATTACCTGATAATATAAACAAAATATTAGTCGTCAAGAGCGTGACGCTAAACATGTTAGTCGAACGATCGTCCGGTATCAAAAATGTGTTGTGGTGAGTTGCGTTCTCCAAAGTGTTCTTATCAGTGCTCACCACAGTCACTAATCTCGGGTCAGTACATAGATATAAGTTTTCAATGAGATCAATTACAATTAACGACATCTCTGTACATACTTTCTAACTTGACTATACCTAATCAATGTATTTTAAATGTGTTTTGCCCCCCCCCCCATATCATACCCATGTGAGTGTCAATAAGTGCGAAACCGGTATGTGTCTCTTATGATGACCAAAATACATCTAACAAACAGTTTTAAAATCTAAGTTTGATGATTATAGGGTTCTAATCTAACTGCATTCAATTTGAATTTTATAAACCATACCTTCAGGCACGTTGGCGACGATAATACCAATAAGAAAAAGTGAAGCCTCTATCCAGGAGTAGCTCATAGCTAAAGCTGCAGCTCCAAATACTATGCCAAGGAAACACGCCCAAACACTGATGATTTTCATGAAGTGTTCTAATTCCCGTGCTATGGGCGTCTTGTTGGGCTGCAAGCGAGCCGTTAGACCTGCTATACGGCCCATCACAGTTTGGTCACCGCATGCACAAACTATACCTGAAAATATATAAACTTTGAGAAAACATAAATCAGATAATCAAATCAAATCAAAAATGATTTGTAGAAAGACAAGACTTATTACAAGAGTTTGGCTGACTTAAACGAAAGAATAATCCTTAAAACACAAATACAATTCACTATCAAAAACAAAAAAGTCTGGACGCAGCAATTGTGTTATGGTAGTGAATTTTCATAAAAATATTTTTAATGGCAAATACGTATTTTTTAAATAAAAGGCATGGAATTTGGTATAACCTACATATAGTAGAAACAATGTACCTCATTTCATCAAAATAAGATTGTCGCTCTAGACATATCCAAAGCATTCGACCAGGTCTGGCACGCAGCGCTGCTTAATAATCTTCCGGCCTATGGCCTACCAACAAAACTCTGTACCTGGACAGCAAATTTCCTCTCCAACCAGAGCATTTCTGTTGTCGTGGATGGCCATTCCTCTAAACTGTAACCAATTAATGCAGGAGTTCCTCAAGGTTCAGCTGTAGCCCCTACGTTGTTTCTTCTCCACATCAATGACCTCCTCTCTAGTACATCCAACCCAGTTCACAGTTACGCGGACGACAGCACCCTCCACTCAATTATACAATATTCTAAGCCTGTCTCTTTAGCCCAATTAGATGAGGATCGCAGACTCATGGATTGTTCTGTCTCCGTGGATCTCCAAAAAATATTAGACTAGGGAAGTAGAAATCTTGTACAATTCAACCCCACCAAAACTCAGTCTTGCTTTCTTTCTCATAAGAGATACACCAGCCCTAGACCCATCATAATGAACAACCAAGTTATTTAAAGCAATGAGTCCTTTTCACTTGTTGGCATTTCTGTGGATCGAAATCTGAATTGGCACCAACATGTCACATCAGCTGCAGAAGCTGCTGCTAAGAAATTAGGTTTCCTCTTCCGGGCTCGCATAGACTTTCCACCAGCTAATCTCTATACCTTATATACTTCACAAATAAGACCAAACCTCGAATACTGCTCCCACATCTGGGGTGCCGCTGCCGCTTCTACACTTGCTATCCTGAACTCCATTCAGAAGAGAGCTATACGTCTCATCGGTGACCCTACACTCACCCAAAGGCTGCCATCCCTTGCCCACCGACGTGCTGTTGGTGACCTCACTCTCTTTTTTATAGATATCTGCACGGGTATTGCGCAGAGGAGCTTTCTTCAATAGTTTCTCCACTTGCTGCCCCCAACAGATCTACCAGGGGAACAGAGCGAATGCACCCTTTTACTATCCAGGTCACCAGACATAGAACATCTTGTTATGCCCGCACTTTTGTCCCGAGGACTTCCAAGTTGTGGAATTCCTTGCCGGCACATGTTTTTCCTTCTCCTTCGAGCCTCCAAACCTTCAAGTCCAGAATTAACAAGTTGCCTCTTTCCTCTTTGTCGACACTCACGGTACGATAGTTTTTAGGCTGTAAGCCCTCGTGGTGTGTTGTTGAAATATAAAAAAACTTTTTTGTTTGAAAAAGTATAAAATCTTCCGAAAATAAACTGAAATGTTCCCGAAAAAACTGGCCCGATTTTCCTGGGAAACAAACCTCTAGAGCTTCTTACGAACCTGCTAAAATATAATTATACACAAAAAACTTTTTGACAGTGATTTAAAAAAAAATGTTTGCATGAAAATTTGCAAACAATTTCTTCAACGAAAATTGCCATTTTCTTTACAAAAACTGGTTAAAGTAATGTTACACAAAAATTATGTTTTAAAGCCTGTGCTAATCTGCAAATTAACTGAAAATTAAATTTTTATTTACAAAACGAATGTACCTGCCCGATTATAAACGTGGCAGGTATTTTTCATTATTAGTCGCTTGGATGATGCGTTTTAGTCCACTCAATCGAAGTTCATTGTGTTATTTTTTAAATTTAGTACCCAGGCCGCTTTTATATAGGTTTTAGTATGTATCAAAACTGAAGATTCTAGTTTAATGGGAAATTGAATTATCACCTTTTGAACTATTTTTACGAAATTTGGATACCATAACGCACTTGCTGTACCTAAACTCTTTTCGACATTTATTTGCTATTTCTGCATCCAAACTTTTTCAAAATGAAAAAAATGAATATAAAAAATACAAAATTCTTAAATTAAAATTTTAATAATATACACTGAATATATGTTTATAGGTATAGATTCGACTACAACATGATGTAGTTTTATTTACCTCAAATTTTTGATATACGACATGAAGAGTAAATAATATTGAAAATTCACTAAAAACTAAAAGTAAACAATAAGTTCCTTATTCTAAGGTTATCTTCTTCTTATTATTTGTTTATGACATCTGTAAACAAATAAGAAGATGATAACGTCTAATTCGAGTCCCCTCTGATGTTAGTTTGCAAAATAACAAATGACAATGACAAATAGTTAACTGGGGCTGTCAGATTTAACTGCGAGATGGCGTTTTAAATACCCTGACGAATGGAAAACTGAATATTTATACATATTAAAACGTAGTTCTAGATTGCCTCTAAACAAACTGAATCACTATCATTAAAAATTTATTTATTACTATATATTTTTCTAAAATCTTCAAATTTAGATGACAGTTTTTGCAAATGGCAACCCCGCTGATTGTTTATTGTGACATATTTATGTAGCCTGTTCCTTTGAATTTAAATTTGGAGCATTTGTTTGCAAAAGCAGCGTAACCCTAATATATCTGCCTGACCTTGTCTAACATTATAGGGACTCGTTCAGAGGTAATTTCAGGTTATATCGAAAATTTTTTTTTTTATGTGGTAATAACTCAGAATTTACGAAACCTATTAAGTTCAAATTTGGCAAAGAGGACCACCGATACGATATATACGTGCGTGTAAAGTTTTAGTTTCATACCTCTAGCAATTTAAAAGATATTGTTTTCCACATTTTTTTCTGAATTGAGGGAATTGCTAAATTTGGTTTCCATTGGTGAAGTATTTTTTGAGTTATCGGTTGGATACATACACACACACACACACACACATATATATATATATATATATATATATATATATATATATATATATATATATATATATATATATATATATATATATATATATATATATATATATATATATATATATATATAAAGTTTTAAACTGACCTTGGATTTGGGTTCTAGGGGCCCCTATTCGCGCTCATTTGAAGACATTTCCCAAAAATCTTACCATCGATACCTCAGTGAATTTTCTTAATGAAAATTCACTAAAATCAAGATTATGAATCGTACTTCCCTTACAAGAAAAATGGCTGTTTTCTTATTTGTAAGACGCGTTGCAAAATTATTATAATATGAAAAGTAATATAGACCTAGTCGATGTTCACTTTTACATAAAAACACAAAAATTGTCGAATATTAGCTACCAAAAAAACTAGAAAATGATGAATTTCAGTTTTTCCAGATATTTCAGGAATAATATTTTAGATCTGCTTATTACCTAGCATATACGCGCACAACTTTGTGTCTAATTTAAGTGACTTCCTATCTCTAATAATTGCTATGATCACAATAGTCCTGCTTTAAATAGTGGTAGACTTGTATGTATGTTCGTCAAATATACTAAGATTTTGCTTTGGATGTATTAAGATCGATTTAAATATATCTAAGGTAAGTAAATACTGACCTTTAGCCGTCCCTTCTACTGCATTTGTTGAAAAAAATGCAAAGTTTTTCGTTTCTAATATATTGTCATTTGTGCAATCAGTACCTCTAAACTGGGGCTCCGATTCGCCAGTTAAAGCTGAATTGTCCACCTGAAACAGATGTAGTTACATGAAAAACAGCATGACTAAGCAAGCGGTCTTTGGTAAAGAATTGTAATATAAATTCGACCCTACTTTAAAGTGGAGTTAGCCAATAGGGGAGAGTTGGCCAACAGTGCGCACTGTCTAAGAGTACGCAGTCTTGATATTTACGGTGTTACCGCCAAAATGTCAGTTCCTCCTATAGTGTTGTGAACATATAAACCCTTTCTTGATTGTGTGTGAATTTGGATCGTGTTGTCTGGCTTAACACAGTTTCTATCGGTAAGTCTTTATTACGATACTGAATGATCTAATTTGTTAGCTTTTTTTTTTATTTGTAAAACGCTTATTTTTTCTGGCGGTAAAACATTATAGTACATCTTAGTTTTGTAGGTTATTCAGGTGTCGTTTGATCACCAGACATATGTGGAGACATCTACGATTGAGAAAATATACTTATTATGAATGTTCGGTGCAGTTTGTCCAATAGGACGCACACGTGAAGCGTCCAAGAGTACGCTGCGTACTCTTGGACGATATACTTAAGTTGAAAAATGATACATATCTAGATCTACCTAAAATTAACTGAAATAACTGCAATAAGAATAAAGACAGTTATATATTTATATATATATATATATATATATATATATATATATATATATATATATATATATATATATATATATATATATATATATATATATATATATTAGTTTGGCAATCATATCCTTTTATATAATTACCCTTTTTTTTTTCTTTCAGAAATGGGCCGATACAAGCGAAAATCGCAAAGGACTCTACGATTTACAAAAAAGCTCTTAAGTGAAATCAGAGATAGAGTAAGAAGGGGTGAATCACAAAGGAGTATAGCCAGATCTCTATATATACCTGAAATTACAATGAGGAAAAGGTTAAAAAGTGGCACAATCCCTGTTTCACTTGGATGATTCAAAAAAGATTTCAGCGACGCTATGGAAAACCAAGTAGCAAACCATATAAGAAAACTAGATGCTCTTTTTTATGGTATTTCATTCAAAACCCTGCAAATCATTGCATATAAATATAAATATGCAGTAAGAAATAAATTAACGCACCCGTTCAACAAAGATAAAGCCATATGTAGTAAAGAAACATAATTTATCCACCAGACAGCCTGAAAAAACACAGTATTTCCAGAGCCACTGGTTTTAACAAAATACAAGTTTCTAGTTTTTATGCATACCTAAAGACTTCTTACGAACAATATCACTTTGAGGCCTCTATATCTATGACATGGATAAAACATCCATACTGACGGTTCCAAACAAAGTACCAAAAGTATTAACTCCTAAAGGCAAGAAAAATTTAGGGGAAATAATATCTGCTGAGAGGGGTAAATTAGTAACGGATGTATGCTGTTTTAGTGCTGCAGGTTATTACATCCCCCCAGCACTTACATTCCCTAGGAAGAGACAAAAGCAAGAATTGCTGGATGGGGCACCTCCCGGGTCAATTTTGATGGTCTCAGACTTTGGTTTTATCAACACAGTTTTATTTCTTCACGGGCTGCAGCACTTTCATAGGTCTGTAAAATCAAACCGAGAAGATCCTGTATTACTATTACTGGATAATCACAGTTCCCACATAAGCATATCATCTATTAAATTTTGCCGCGAAAATGGTATCCACGTAATAAGCTTCCTCCACACTGTAGTCATAAACTGCAGCCTCTTGACGTAGGATTCTATGGTCCACTAAACACAGCCTATAGTCAAGAGGCCGATAAGTGGATTTGCAATCATCCTGGTAGATATTTAAGTCCGTTTCAAGTTGCTGCCGTCTTTGGTGAAGCATATGGCCGTGTTGCGTCTATTAGTAAAGCGTAAAACTATTTTGCTGCTACGGGTATATGGCCTTTAAATCCGGAGATATTCGGCGATGAAGACTTTCTGCCATCGTCAGTAACTGACAATGAGATCGAATGCCAATCAGACAGAGTAGAGGGAGACCCTAACTTGATGAACGTAGAAACAAATGCAGAATTGGACAAGGAAGGTGAAGCAGCAGAATGTTTTATTGTAAAAAATAATATCCGCCTCATTGATCAACGTATTATGACTGCCCAGACACCTTTAACACATGTAGAAATTGAAATTGACGCAATGTTTATGAATGAGCTTTCGCAGTACCCAGCACTTCGAGAGCATTAGCTTAGGTACCACCAGAAGAAATCTTCCACATTCCCAAGGCAGTCAGAGACGAGCAAAAAAGAAAAAGAGGAGGAAAGAAGCCTGAAATAATCACCAGTTCGCCATTTAAAAATGAAATGCTTGTTAAGGCAGAAAATGTAACAAAAAAGACAACATGTAGCGATACCAAACCTGCAAAAAGGCTGTATTCGCAAAGAAGAAAGAGAAAAAGCAGAAAGATGACGGAATCTGTCCTGTGTGTCAAGAAACTTACAGTTATCCTCCAGAATTAGACTTAATGCAATGTTCTTCTTGTCAAAAATGGTGGCACGAGATATGCACATCATATTTGAAAATAAGACTATTTACATGTGATTTTTGCTCATAAATTCTACGTCAGCTTGAAGACATTGTTTTCATTTATTTTTTAGTCAATAACATTCCATAATTGTTTATTTTTAATTTTTAATGAGTTTTGACCTTTTTGTTGCATATTATAAAAGTGTGATGCAAAATAAAAGATAAATAATATAGTAATTAGTACAATCATCGTTGTTATGCATAATTATTAAGTTATTTTTGCGGCGCACTCATGGACGGTACTCACGCGCATTCTTGGACACCTCACCGCCCAAGAGCGCGCAATTACCTTGTTACATTATTTCGAATATATTTTGACAATTCTTAAACTTTTTGGAAAATTTCGCGGATGAATACTTAAAATAATAACCAAGTAATTATATTATTATAAAAACAATCATATACTACATCAAAGTAAGACGAAATGAAACGAAAATACACTAAGTGCGTACTCTTGGCCAACATTCCCATATGAGCTGAAAAAAAAAGAAAGAACAGGTCCTTGTGGGGTGTCTGAGGGTGGGATTTGTATGTACGTTAAAACGAGTAGCTCTGATTGCACATTAAGAACGCATGTAGAATAGAGAATTCAGCAAATAATGTTCAGTTTTGCAGTAGGAGTGTTGTATGACTCATATCGGAGATGTTATCAAAGTTTTGTAGATAATTTATATGAAACAGTTTACAACATTTTTGCCAATACAATTTGTTATTTATTTGTTCATATTGACTGGCTTGACATTGAGGGTCTCCCCACTGTTAAACTAAAAGAATTTTATGACAGTTTAGGACTCGCTCAGGTTGTAGAGAATCCAACAGGACTTTTGCGTTCCTCGGTAAGCTTGATCGGTCACTTCACCATATCAGATGGGAGTTATTAGGAGGACATACGTTATACCTCTTGACTCTACTCTTTTCCGTGATTATGACGTGGTAGAGTGTAAGATTAATCTGCAGAATACCACATGTGGGGTTTTATTTAAAACGATACTCGACTAGAGAACTGTTCAATTTTGCCGCGTAATTTTAAGTTTACGAGTGCAGTCCTGGACCTCACAAAAGTCTGACAAAACTACAGTGTATTGTGCGCATGTCCCACCTTTAGAAAAAGGGTACCTGCAACAATCAAGACCTGGACACAAGCTTATTCGTTCATCAGCTTCCAAGAGCTTCAATTCATATTCGTTATTTGTTTCCAAGTGCTTGCACCGAGTGCAACAATAACAATTCGTATTTGACCCGCGTTTATTCGTAACGCGAGTGCCATAGTTTAGGTGTGTTAAGCCTATTCATTCTTTAGCTACGAAGAGCGCCATTAATATTCGCTACTCGTTTCCAAGTGCTTGCACCGAGTGTAACAATAATAATTCGTATTCGACCCGCGTTTTAGGATTACACGTGCCGCCTATATTAATGTACATAAATAGTATATACTTTATATTACTTTGAATATATAACTAAGTTAAGTGTTTCTAAGTGATTTTATTTTAATAACATGATACAGTCCATTTCAATACGTAACCGCAGTAACTACAATCCACGAACCAGACACACACAAACACGAACGTTTGATGAAAATAAGTTTCAACAGGACCTAACCAACATTTCATTATATTTTTAGAGTAACTGATGTCAACCAAATAGTTAACCTGCTCAGTATAATGGTAACTGAGCAATCTAGTAACCATGCTCTTTTCAGTACTGTTCGAGTTACTAAGCCATATACTGCCTCGCTAACGGATAACTTAAGGTTATCATGACCTTAAAAGACAAAGCTCATCAAAAATGAAAGCAGACAATAACAGAATGAAACTTTGGTTGTTACAAATCGTTAAGGAACTATGTTATTTATGTCGCAAAATTAGGGAAAAATCAATATTTAAAATTTTGTATTGCAAACAAAAATACTAAATCCACATTCAGAAATTCTAAGCCTCGTACACAATCAGTGATTTCTAATAACCTTAAATAGCCGGATCAATTAAATGACTTTTTATATCGCCACTCTGCTGCATTACTACCTAACCAGGATGTAATTGCAAAGTATCTTTCACGGAGGCGACTTTCTTCGCCCGCAAACAATGTTGAATTTCAGTGAGTTAACCAAGCCGACCGACGTGCAGGAACCATTGAAAAAGATAAAAACAATTATTTTTTTTTATGTCAACAACACACCACGAGGGCTTACAGCCTAAATACTATCGGACCGTGGGTGTTGACAAGGAGGAAAGAGGCAGCTTGTTAATTCTGGACTTGAAGGTTTGGAGGTTCGGAGGAGAAGGAAAAACATGTGCCGGCAAGGAATTCCACAACTTGGAAGTCCTCGGGACAAAAGCGCGGGCATAACAAGATGTTCTATGTCTGGTGACCTGGACATTAAAAGGGTGCATTCGCTCTGTTCCCCTGGTAGATCTGCTGGGGGCAGCAGGTGGGGGAATTATGGAGGAAAGCTCCTCTGAGCAGTGCCCGTGCAGATATCTATAAAAGAGAGAGAGGTCACCAACGGCACGTCGGTGGGCAAGGGATGGAAGCCTTTGGGTGAGGGTAGGCTCACCGATGAGACGTATAGCTCTCTTTTGAATGGAGTCCAGGATAGCGAGTGTAGAAGCGGCAGCTGCACCCCAGATGTGGGAGCAGTATTCGAGGTTTGGCCTTATTTGTGAAGTGTATAAGGTATAGAGATTAGTTGGTAAAAAGTATTTGCGAGCCCGGAAGAGGAAACCCAATTTCTTAGCAGCCGCTTCTGCAATTGATGTAACATGTTGGTGCCAATTAAGATTTCGATCCACAGAAATGCCAACAAGAGAAAAGGACTCATTACTTTGAATAACTTGGTTGTTCATTGTGATGGGTCTAGGGCTGCTGTATCTCTTGTGAGAAAGAAAGCAAGACTTAGTTTTGGTGGGGTTGAATTGTACAAGATTTCTACTTCCCCAGTCTAATATTTTTTGGAGGTCTACGGAGACAGAACCCTCCATGAGTCTGCGATCCTCATCTAATTGGGCTAAAGAGACAGGCTTAGAATATTGTATGTTTGAGTGGAGGGTGCTGTCGTCCGCGTAACTGTGAACTGGGTTGGATGTGCTAGAGAGGAGGTCATTGATGTGGAGAAGAAACAAAGTAGGGGCTAAAGCTGAACCTTGATGAACTCCTGCATTAATTGGATACAGTTTAGAGGAATGGCCATCCACAACAACAGATATGCTCCTGTTGGAGAGGAAATTTGCTGTCCAGGTACAAAGTTTTGGTGGTAGGCTATAGGCCGGAAGTTTATTAAGCAGCGCTGCGTGCCAGACCTGGTCGAATGCTTTGGATATGTCTAGAGCAACAATCTGGGATTCACCATGTTGTTCCATAGACTTGTTCCAAGAATGGGTGACAAAGGAAAGGAGGGTGGCAGTCGATCTGCGCTGACGGAATCCATACTGCCTGTCGTGGATTAGACTGTGTTTTTCAAGGAATTTTAGTAGTTCGGTGTTTATATACTTTTCCATCACTTTAGAGACGACTGAAAGGAGAGAAATAGGCCTGTAGTTGCTAGGAAGCGCTTTGGATCCTTTCTTGGGGATGGGTTGTACTCGAGCAGTTTTCCAGTTACTAGGGAATATGCCTTTATTGTAAGATATCTGAAACAGACGAGTCAGGACAGGAGCAAGTTCTGGTGCGCATTTTTTGAGAACAATTGCTGGGATATCGTCAAGGCCAGAGGCTTTCCTGGTATTAAGAGAAGAGAGCATCTTTCGTGCCTTTTTAGTTTTGAAAATGATATCAGTCATTTTATGCGCGACATTGGGGACTGTTGGTGGTTGAACATTTGGAGGTGGGTTGAGAGTAGAATTTCCGGCGAACAACGAAGCAAAAAGTTCAGCCTTGCCCAGGGCGGTAGAAACAATAAGTGAGTGGCGAACGTGTCGCCACCTAGTTCGGAACCAAGTACTATGTTGTCACGCCCGCTCCAAATAGGTAGAAACAATTTCATCACCTGAGACAAGAGGTGGGAACGTGCTCTTGCAGAAATTATTCCCAATAGACTTAGCAAGAGTCCAGAAGGGTTTGCCGCCGTTGGAGCTTGAGAGGACTTTGTTTTTGATGTGGTTATTAAACGAGTTTTTTGCCTCAGAAAGAATGCGGACATAGCGGTTTCTTGCGTCGTTGAATGCTTGACGATTTTCTTGACTGGGATTGTGTAGAAGCGTTTTGTGAGCTTTGACCTTTTCAAGTCTGGCCTTGTCACAGGATTTAGAGAACCAGGGCTTTTGAGTGGCTGAAGAGGTTTTCTGTGTACGTGGAATAAATAATTCCATGCCAGCTTGGATAATTTCGGTGACGTTTTGTGAGATATCAGAGGGGTCAGGATGAGAGAAGCAGACAGACGCCCATGGAAATGAGGAAAAGTAATCCCGCATTTCGTCCCAGTTTGCGGAGTTGTAGTGCCAAACGATACGTGGGTGTGATGACTGTGTGATCTCGGGTTGCATTGCACAGGAAGCAGTGACCATGCCGTGGTCTGAGCGACCAAGGGGGGCGGTGACTGATATCTTATAGCATTCAGGATTTGTAGTAAGAAGGAGATCCAAGGGATTTGAGCTGTGTGTTGGGATACGAGGAAAGTAAGTAGGTTGCTGAACCATATTGGCCAAAGAATTGCTGACTGCAAAGGCCTCCGCTGCTCTCCCTTGTGGATCGGTTTTTGAAGATCCTAGCCATTCCTTATTATGGACATTGAAGTCGCCAAGAATAGTGACCTCGGAGGAACGATATTCAGAAATCAGATAGTCGGTTTTTTCAGAAAGGTAGTCAAAGAGCTGGACAAAGTTGTTGTCAGAAGGTGACCGGTAAATGCAACAGATGAATTTAGTTGCAGCCCTAAGAGAGAGTTTTATCCATAGTATGTCTTTTCTTCCAGCTTCTAAATTGGGAAGTCTGGTGCAGGGTAGATTGCTACGGACGTATGCGCACACGCCTCCATGCAATCTAAAGGCAGTAAGGAGCTCATACCCCGGGAAATTACTGTGATTAGTGGCTGTTTTGGCACTGATTTGGGTTTCGGTGAGGAAGAGGAGTTGTGGCCTGTTAGCCTGGAGGAAATGGTGGACGGAGTTCAGGTTAGAATTTAGGCCACATATATTCGAAAAGGATATGTTAAATCTTGATGTTGGCGCCCCTTGTACACCCCTCTCCCGGAGATCCGAATGGAGAGGTATTTTGCCTCCGGAATATTTTATACAAGGAGGAGCCATCATCATTTTTGCTTATAAGGGAAACCGACTCATACACCAGAACCGGAAACGTCCGTTGGGACTTCACCGGCCCCTTGATGTATGGGGTGGTACCTCCTCGGGCGTGAAAAAATCCTTTACTATTACATAAAGGAAAATTCCACTACCACCTGCTATGGATTGGATTGGATCAATGTCTACCCCTTTAAAAATAAGATTAATAAAGGGACTATCAATTGTCCAGTAGTTATGATTTTCGACATAGTAGGAGGATACAAAACATTTTCATCATTTTGCATCCATGCCTATTGTCCATGCCTATTGTCAAATTGATTAAATATGCTACAATTATGTGGTAAAATTACCATTCCCTACATCACACATTTCATAAATTCTTGCACCGAGGCTTATGTGTTGCCTGACATATGATATGTCGCTTTAGTCATATGTCTTTCCAAGATTTTCTTCTTTCAATAGAATAGGGTAGTCAAAGAACTCGGTACAGAACAGAGTCAATCTCTTTCTTTGCATTTTGTGTCATGTATCACATCTGTTAGCGATAAGAACGCATGTGGGAGTCATATGGCAGATATGTGACGATGTGTTGGCATTCATTTCTGATTCACTGTAGTTGTCAGATTTTTGTCAGTTTTGTTGAATAAATTAAAAGAGTTACGAATTTTTCTGTTTCTCTCTCACTTTCACTGGCCAAGATTTTCAGGGGGAGACATTTTTATAAGATAAGAGGTATTATTATTATTTTAGTGAAATATATTTTATTGATTAGCATTAATCCAGTTCAATAATTCTGCATTATTTCAATAATTCTGAATTATTCATCTTCTGGTGACTCTAACTTGGTTAGTGAAATGAGCGTCAGATTTTTTTTAATGTGTGTTGTGATTTGGGTTCTCCAAGTGTACTTATAAGTGGTCACCACAGGCTCCAATCTTCACTTAGTGAAAACATGCGAATATTAAAAAAAAAAGTGATGTGTGGTGATCTGGGTTCTCCAAGTGTACTTCGCAGGTTTTATTAAAACAATTGTTATATGTATATTTTATATAATTTTAAAGGGGGGAACGGGATATTAAAATCTTAATTAGTCAGAAAACTCAGACAAGTTTTCCGAGTAAATTTAGGGTGTCTTTTCGGAATATTTTTATATCTCCGAAAATAACAAAGCTATGGCAACCAAATTTGCTACGCAGGTTTCTGTTGTAATATAAGTAAATTATGTGCCAAAATCTAGATCCCCAGGTTTTTTCGTTAATGTCGGTCTATTTCCTCGACTATGGCCAATCACCGACACTAGAGAGCAGTTAGACCTCACTATCCCGGAAATTTTATAAGGAGGGTACAGATTTTTAACGTGCCCAACATCGCATGGACACATGCCCGACGGCTTTGCGCCCCCTCCGAGGGGCGGAACGTGCAGACATTCAACTTGCTCAAATACAATGCCACAACCTCAGTTGATGTTAATTGTATGTATTGAAAAAGTGAAAGAAAAACCCTGAGAATCTAACCCGGTACCCCTTGGTTCAGAGGTACACGTTCTTACCACTGAACCACCGAGGCTCTAAATATCTAAGTTAAAAGCAAGAAAAAAGTTTTAAGCATTTAGTTAAAAAACAAATTTGTTGTCGCTGGGGGTCGCAACACTGCACAAGACCAAAATATTGTGTGCGATAAACAAAATCTATTTAATATTACAACCAAAGTAATGTCTTTTTGGCGCATATATCATTTTCGTAAACAAAATCGGTATATGATTTCTATGAAAATTCACCCCCATAATGTACTTGCTCCGTACAGATTTTTTAAAAAATCTACGTTAATTACCGAAACGGATGAAATTGACTTATTTGAAGCAAATTATTTGGTGAAATTTGGATTGACAATTAAGTCTAAATTGTTTCGAGGGTGGATAAGTACGACGGAAGAATTTCTCAGTTTAACACCAAACTAAAAACTCCAGGAACTTTCTAAGAATTAAGTTCGCTTTATTAGTGAATTTTCTTATAAAAAAAATTCACTAATGAGGAGATCCCGACTTTTGAATTTTGAACAAATTTCTTCAAATGAGCTCTAATTAGGCCCCCTAGAACTTATATCCGGGGTCAGTTTCGATTTTTATATGTTTATATATATATATATATATATATATATATATATATATATATATATATATATATATATATATATATATATATATATATATATATATATATGTTGTGTTTCCTTTAGAAAAAAATTCATATCTCCGGAAATTACAAAGTAAGGGAAACCAAATTTGGTACCTCGTTTTATATCGCTATAGGTAAATTATAAACCAAAATTTAGTGCTGTAGGTCAAAAGACAAAAAAGTTATGGGCATTTCAAGAAAAATAAATTAGGGTTTTCCTCAAAACGTCAAAGTGACAATTTAAAACGTCAAAATTCGCAACATTTAGACAAAGAACTTGAATCTAATACAAGCTATGGAAAGAAAATGTCTCAAGAATAATGTTTTACAAACCCTAAAGTTTTACTTTCAAGCGTCATTCTCCTTCATTTTCGTAATATGTTTCCAGAAAATTCATTTCAAATAGACCCTTTTTCTGATGCTTGGCAGTAGTGTTAGCTATAGAGTTTATCGTTTAATGGTATATAACTTTTGTCGAATTTTCGTAAAAAATCAATAAAGCTCAATATATCTGTTATTCTACAAGATATGAAAAAAAAATTGTATACATTAATTACAGGGTGTCTTGAGCTACATCTTAAAAAAATATTTCTACAATTACAGGCTGGCCCATAAGTCGTTGGTGATACAATATATTTTTTTAGTCGAAAACGCCGTATGTTTTTGCATTTTCCATCGAAATATAATGCATGTTTGTAAGTAAAAAAATTATGGACGCAGCAAGTGCGTTATGGTAATGAATTTTGATTAAATGCTTCATATTTGAAAAGCTCAATTTGCTATTAAGGTTGACCCAGAAATGGATTTTTTCGGTTACACTTTAAGTTTACTTTCGGAAATTTTTGTACGTTTTCAAACAATAAAGTTATTTTGCTGAAACATGGCACATTGTTTTTACTATATATGTTATACTGGTAATCAAATTTGATGCCTGCTTTTTGAAAAAAAAAACACACATATTTGCTATTAAAAACATTTTTATGAAAATTCACTACCATAACGCACTTGCTGCGTCCCGAAATTTTTAAAAGTTACTCAAGGATTGTTGAATATACACTTTAAGTATATCTGCAACAACAAAACATAGTTAGACCATATTCAAAATCCGTGTGCCATTTCCTAGACAGAAAGATCTTATAACGCTGGAGTGATTTGAAATAGAAACGAGTTTCGGGTAGCCCTTGGCAAGTTCTACAAAGTTTTTGCAGTGAGTGTTACTGTTAAATAATTTCGGAAGCAAATATAAAAAAAAGGTTTTTATTGCTGTTTCCAAATGTTGCAAAACCGATTCTACACAATTTATGTATGTACTAAATTTATACCTACTACTAAAACTACACAAGAACACAGAGGAAAGCTGTAAACTATATTAGATTGCATTAATGCTTTACCACATAGATGACGGACTATTAATTGCACGTGATGCAATGTTTTGATTGGGTCAAATCAAAGTTTTAAGTTGTTTGTTGTGCAATAAGTATTTTAAGATGAAAATAGTTTTTATGGTCCTGCTAAGTGCAACCGCCAGTAGGTATCTAATGTATGTGTAACGTTCTTTTTACATAAAGCGCTAATAGGTTTCTATATTTTTACTCTAAAATAAATAGGTGTACTACAGGGCTTTCATTAATTCCCGAACCCCACGTGACCAGATTCTGTCTCTCTCTCTCTGAAATACGATTTTATGAGTTGTCAGTCCAAAAAGTAACCAAAAAAACCACCTGACTAGGGGCCCTAAAGTTACTAAATCAATTGACAATTGACAGTTCAGTCCATTGGCGCTCAATTCTTTTTGACAGTTATTTTGTATGCATATTGTGCATTTTCCAAGTTCGACCAGTGTTTACCTTCTTCAAATAATTTTCTATCTGTTGGACAATAAAAATAAACAGTTTTTATCAAAACTTAGCATTTTCATTCCGTTTTTACGTAAGTTAAAAGTGTAGGTATGTTAAGGTTATGTTGTTGACGATATTCAACATCGCATAGAACGAAGCGCTACCAAATCTGTTCGTCGGTAATCTGCCCAAACAGGTATATATTTGTTCAATGTAACACAATACACATTCCTAAAACCGTAAATTAGAAGTTTAAATAATCGGAACTCAATTTGTTTACGTACATTAAAAAATTTTGATATCTATACAAAATAAAAGTAATATTTTATTGTTTTAATTATTCATTTTTTAAATCAATAACAGTAAACCATACATGAACAGACTTGCTGTTAAAAATACTAAATAATAAATACATTTAAGACATTTACTGTTTCACCTTATTATAATTTTTATATTTTTTATGAAACCCCAAAGGAAATATGAGACAGCACTGGCATCTTAGGGATTTCATTAATTCAGGTTGTACAACAGTATATGCCGGGTTTCCTAACTTAAGCGGTCACGTGGGGATCGGGGATTAATGAAAGCCCTGTATAATAGACCAATTCTCATCTATTAATTCGCGTGTGTATATCATCAGTATGAAAGAAATATCGATACCAGGGACGTATTCGATTCTCTTACGCAACTAAAGCACAAATACTAAGCAGTCTAATTTTGTTTTCTGAACGAAGCCTTATTATTTATTGAAACAATATTACCAATATATTATATATATATTACCAATATATATATATATATATATATATATATATATATATATATATATATATATATATATATATATATGGGTGGGTTAGGTTGTTGTAGCTCGATTACGGGGGCCTCCAGCTGCCTACTCCCCAAATCTCGCCGGAGATCGTCTGTGTAGTCTCAGTGTGATCAACCCTAGGCCTCAGAGAGATCTTTCTCTTTGTATATATTTTGTAAATATTTTGCCACAAATGCGTTTGTAAATAGATTATTTGTTTTATACGGTGTTTCATTCAGCACTTCCAAGTCCACCCCAACATAATACGTAACATTCGGATCTATAATATACAGGCCATATCTAAGAAGTCCTGAGGGACTTCGCCTAAAGACTGAACTCTGTCTGCACTGTAGCTTACCCAGGGTCTGGGTAGCTGTAAATAGCGACCTAGAACAGAGATATAGTCCTGAGGGAGCGCAGCGACTTCATTTAGACCCCATCGCTGCTGGCGCCTGAGCAAATCCCGTAGGAAAGCCGTATTGCTAAAGTTTTTTTTCGATGCGGTGAACACTGGTGAAAATCTGTCAAGCCTACATATATATATATATATATATATATATATATATATATATATATATATATATATATATATATATATATATATAAACCTATAAAAATTAAAACTGATCCCGGATATGTGTTCTAGGGGGCCTAATTAGCGCTTATTTGAAGAAATTTTTTCAAAATCCAAAAGTCGGGATCTCCTCTATTAGTGAATTTTTTTTAAAGAAAATTCACTAAAAGTTATAAGCATTTTATTCAAAAAAATGTTTGGTGTCAGATCATTTCTATGAAAATTCACTACCATAACTCACTTGCCGTGCTTTTTTCAGTTCTTCTAATTGCTAACGCGATATAATAATAATAATAGATGAGAATTGGTCTATCCAAGTAACGATTTATTTTATAGTGAAAATGTAGCAATTTATTAGTGCAAAAATACCGTTACCCATGTATCTAATGGGTAACGGTATTTTTGCACTAATAAATTGCTACATTTTCACTATAAAATAAATCGTTACTTGGATAGACCAATTCTCATCTATTATTTCAAATTCACGTGTGTATATTATTAGAGTCCAGAGAAATATCGAAGCCAGAGATGGATTCGTTTCTCTTACGCCAGTAATTATAAACGCTGGGCGTGTTTTGTTCTCTTCACAATGGATTATTTACTGAAAGAATATTAGGTCATACATACACACACCTATATATATATATATATATATATATATATATATATATATATATATATATATATATATATATATATATATATATTAAGAGAAGGAAATCCAAAAGTTTCATGATTTTTAGGCGCCAAATAAGATACGGGTGGCAAATATCGCCTGTTACTACCAATTTCACTGATATTTACAATTAATAAATCTTCACCCTGTATGTCTAACATAAAAATTATTCACAACCTGAAAGAGCAATCATTTGTCAATTAATTATGTATTCTTTTTCCATTTCAGTGTCTTGATCCGTTTTCGAAAAAAAATCGATGTAACAAACATAATAATGCTTTGATAATGGGAAAAATTAAAAGCGAACCAAACCAGGTGTATTATTTTCATTTTCTAGAATAAATAAAATAAAACAAATGAAATACGTAATAACAATTTAAAGTAATTGTTCAAAGTGCCCATCGATGACCTTAACGTTTTGTGAAAGATCTCCGAGTTTGAGCAACTTATTGGGATTGTGTCTGACTTCGTTGGCAGCGATTTGTATTCTTCGCTATAACTCTTCACGCGAACCAATAGGTTCCTTGTAAACTATATCTTTCATTAGAGACCAAATAGAAAAATCTCTGGACGCAGCAAGTGCGTTATGGTAGCGAATTTTCTTTAAAATATTTTTAATAGCAAATGTCTTTCTTTGATGAAAGCAGGCATCAAACTTGGTTGCCTATATAGTAGAAACAATGTACCATATTTCATCGAAATAAATTTATAATTTGAAAATATATAAACATTTTTCACAAAATTCGCTACCAAAACGCACTTACTGCGTCCAGATTTTTTTCTTACGAACGCATCACATTTCGATAAAAAATGCATTAACGAATTTGTTCTACGAAAATTACCTAAAAATTATAGACCGTTAAACCATAAACTTCACTAAAGCTACAGCGAAAGCATCAACTTAACTAAACCGACAGCCAAAGCATCAGAGAAAGGGTCTATTTGAAATGAATTTTCTGTAAATATTTTAGTAAAATGAAGGGCAATGACGGTTGAATCTGAAACTTAAGGGTTCGCAGAACACTCTTCTTGCAACATTTTCTTTTCACAATCCGTATTTGTTTCACGTTCTTTGCCTAAACATTGCCGATTTTGACGTTTCAAATTTATTTCTTTAACTGCCCATAACTTCTTTGTCTTTAACGCTAGAGACCTAAATTTCGGTACAGAGTTCACTCTTTATAATACAAATACGAGTACCAAATTTGGTTGCCCTTACTTTGTTATTTCCGTACATATAATTTTTTTAGAAAGAAAACCCAAAAATTTCCGGGAAAACCTGGTCAGATTTTTCTGGCTAACGAACTTATCCAAGCCACTTGCAAAAGGAAGGTACTCACCAAATTTGGTCCAGACCGGTCTATTATTTTTTGAGTTATTGGTCGTATATATATATATATATATATATATATATATATATATATATATATATATATATATATATATATATATATATATATATATATATATATATATATATATATATATATATATATATATATATATATATATATATATACACACTCGTGGTTCGTTTTTTCGTGAAGAGTTATGTTATAATTTATTAGCAACTAAGGCATATTTTCACAATTGAGTGATGGTGTAACCAGGTAAGAAATAATTATAAATAATTTATAAAAACATATATTGCAATGATTTAAAGGGAACCTATTCTCTAAAAATACATTTTTCAATGTTTACAGCTCTCAACCGTAAAAGTGAAATGTTAATAGATTAATATAAAATAAAATAAAGAATTAAAAAAACCTGAAGAAGCCGCGCATGAGGCGGCGAAACGTCGTTAAATCAAAAACACAAATGTTGTTTTAATTTTTGTCAAAAAATGAAGAAGTTGCCAGGAACCTAAACCTAATAAATTATATATATATATATATATATATATATATATATATATATATATATATATATATATATATATATATAAACAGTTTTCTTCATTTTCGAATTAAAAAAAAATTCGCTTAAAACAAACAAAGCTTTAAACAGGCCAAAAAAAAATTAAAAAGAAAAAAATACCAAAATATAAACCAATATCTGTTATATTTAAAAGAAACAAAACACACAAAAGTATTGCATATAAATATATAAAAGGTATCACAAAATGTAAACCAATATGTCTCTTATATTAAAAAACAAAAATAAAATACAGATGGGATCCAAACCAAGTAGCGTGAAAAAATGTGAGAATAGTCTGCCGAGGGCAGCCATGTAACACGACAACGCACACACATCACTAATAATGATTCCTACAAGTAAAACTACACAAAATAATTATTTTGTTGACAGCACTCGTCATTATTTACCGGATTCTGTGGCGGAGAAGATGATATTTTATTTTATGAGACTTATACCCAGTTTCACAAGGCTCGATTAAATATTTAAAGGCCGGTTACTTAAAAAAGGTTTAATAGAACCACAGCTTCAAAATATTTGGTTGTCATGGCAAAAACCCGAAAGATAATCTGTGATTGTGCGTCGGAAGCCTTGATTAACTAACCGTCCGTTAAATATTTGATCGAGCTTTGTGAAGCTGGGCAATACCCCACTAAATGCAGTTTGGTTTGTTTCACTTTTAATTCCTCATATTAGAACCTCGGTGGTTCAGGGGTAAGAACGTGTGCCTCTGAACCGAAGGGTACTGGGTTAGATCCCAGGGTACTCCTTTCACTTTTTCAGTACAAACTGTAACATTAACATCAACCTAGGTTCTGTCATTGTATTTGAGCAAGTTGAATGTCTGCACGTTCCGCCCTTCGGAGGGGACGTAAAGCCGTCGGTCCTGTGTCCATGCGATGTTGGGCAGGTTAAAGATCCCTACCCTCCTTACAGAAAGGCAGGGGTTCGGCAACATTTCCAGGATAGTGAGGTGAGACTGCTCCCGGGCGTCGGTGATTGACCATAGATGCGGAAATAGGCCGACGTTAAAGAAACAAAACACACACACACACAATTCCTCATATTATTAAAACATCATGTTCGTTTGATCGATTTTTCTCATAAACGGATCGACATATCGAAATGAAACAAGAATACATAAATATGTCTAAAAGATTATTTACCGTGCGGGCAGATAGAGAAAATGCAGTCAACGTACCTCAACCAGCAGGTTGATTTTAGTTTGAACGAATTGAGAGCTTCAGTATCGAAATTTTCAGTGAAAATGTTAGCTAGTGGAGGAGAGAGATTTGGGACCATTGGAACACCTTGAATTTGTTTGTAAACTCCCTTTTGGAAAAGGACACAAGTGTTAGAAATGGAATGTTTGAGAATGCCTTAACACCGTTATTTCGGTACTTGTCAAAATACACCTTACCAACCCAATTAAAACCCGGGTGACGAGCCAAGTAGACGCCCTAATATAAATATATGAGAAAATCATTAAACGGCAGTCATATCTCTCTCAGATCCAGAGTTTAGCACACTGAGATCTTAGTAAGATTTGGGGAGTATGCAGATTATGAGGCCCTAGAATCGAACTACAACTACCCAACCTACCATTCCCTGCCGTTCTAAGGAGTAGGCAGATTGAGGCCTAAGAGTTGGTTTCCCTTTACATTTTTAACGACTTTTAGGTAAATGGGTCCAAAACAGAAGCCCAAACTATCATTTTGACATATCCCGACATAATTTACGGCTGAGACGTTTGATTGTTCTAAAACAATTTATGTATTCATTGAATACACAAATAATACTTAAATATAGGATAATACAATATCAACATATATGTGATAACACAACATAGCACTCGATGCGCAGAGTAACACATAATAAACTGAAATGAACAGCCTGGCTGGCTATTTATGAGTTTTCTACCCGGGAGTGGCTCTATTGTCTTCTAGAGGTGAACTTTGCGTCTAATAATAATAATAATAATAATAATAATAATAATAATAATAATAATAATAATAATAATAATAATAATAGGCAACACTTCTAACATATACCACAGTTTCGAAGCTATGAACTGATTAATTGTCATGATTCTACCCCTCCGTGGCAGTAAGGTTAAAAGTCTCCTCCACTTTTCCGGTACCTCTGATATTCTCTCATACATGCGATCAAGCTGTTCCGTATCTAGGGTATCACTATCATTTTGAATTGCGCACCAAGGACTCTAATGTTTTCGGAGGAGCAGGATATTCCAAAAGGATTTTTTCGCGTACCCCTAAATGCACTCAACCAGTATCCAACGTATTTATTTATCTTAAATAAGGAACCGGAATTACAAGAATAGACCCTATAGCACTATATTATTTTCTCAATGTCTTGTTTCTTCGAGACAATAACATTAACATCAACACTGCGTAGTTTCCCAGGGTGACTTCCATTATATTGACGCTTTTGTCTGTGCTCTAGGTTTGATACATTGTTGCATAGTGGCCTATTGTTGTTGATCCATTTATCTCGCGCAAAAGTACGCTTGCTTACGCAGAAAATGATACACCTTCTTCAACCAAGGCTGCGGTCGGTAAAATACCCGTAGCAAATCAGATATTGTTGGGTAAATCATTTTCAGTAATAAATCTTTTGAATTCATTACAGTGCATAACTGTTCCGCTGTTTGTCATACCGAGAGTGTATTAAAAATGTTTCCACGTAACCCATACCTGTAAAACGCATCCTGATTATTATAGCAGGGTATTGGGTCTGTGGTTGAATATAAGTAAGTTTTTTTTATTTTTTTATTTCAACAACACACCACGAGGGCTTACAGCCTAAATACTATCGTACCGTGGGTGTCGACAAGGAGGAAAGAGGTAACTTGTTAATTCTGGACTTGAAGGTTTGGAGGTTCGGGCGAGAAGGAAAAACATGTGCCGGCAAGGAATTCCACAACTTGGAAGTCTTCGGGATAAAAGAGCGGGTATAACAAGATGTTCTATGTCTAGTGACCTGGACAGTAAAAGGGTGCATTCGCTCTGTTCACCTGGTAGATCTGTTGGGGACAACAGGTGGAGGAACTATGGAAGAAAGCTTCTCTGAGCAGTGCCCGTGCATATATCTATAAAACAGAGAGAGGTCACCAACGGCACGTCGGTGGGCAAGAGACGGCAGCCTTTGGGTGAGGGTAGGGTCACCGATGAGACGTAGAGCTCTCTTCTGAATGGAGTCCAAGATAGAGAGTGTAGAAGCGGCAGCAGCACCCCAGATGTGGGAGCAGTATTCGAGGTTTGGTCTTATTTGTGAAGTATATAAGGTATGGAGATTAGCTGGTGAAAAGTATTTGCGAGCCCGAAAAAGGAAACCTAATTTCTTAGCATCCGCTTCTGCAATTGATGTGACATGTTGGTGCCAATTGAGATTTCGATCCACAGAAATGGCAAGAAGTGAAAACGACTCATTACTTTGAATAACTTGGTTGTTCATTGTGATGGATCTAGGGCTGGTGTATCTCTTACGAGAAAGAAAACAAGACTGTGATTTGGTGGGGTTGAATTGTATAAGATTTCTACTTCCCCAGTCTAATATTTTTTGGAGATCCACGGAGACCGACCCTCCATTAGTCTGCGATCCTCATCTAATTGGGCTAAAGAGACAGACTTAGAATATTGTATATTTGAGTGAAGGGTGCTGTCGTCCGCGTAACTGTGAACTGAGTTGGTGTAAATTAGCAAAATGCCGCACTACTAAAATAATTTATTGATTCGTTCAGATATTCCAAAAATTTAGTATGTCGCTTAGCCAATTTTTTGTTGTTGAGGTTGAGTTTTTTAATGAAATTAATGACAATATTTCAGCCTTAGTGTGTGAAAGAAATTTCTTTAGTTGGTTTTTACGACCTATATAATTTTAAATCTGATTTTAATAAGATCCGGTTCTGCTCTTATGATAAACACATAAACCAACCACTTTGGAAATCCGCCAAATTGTAGATCACCAATTTAACATTAGTCTATAAATCAATTTGCTAGTTATTCTGTTCAATTTCTATTAAACATGTTTCCGGCAAGACTGATGTCATTTGCTTATATAGCCAGATATGAACTGAAAAAAAAGCATACTCATGTGCCTCTACAAGTTTTCCGTTCTTGTTAAAAAATCCATTAATGCACTTTCTGTGGTTTTGATGCGATTTTTCATCAAACATAATAGACAATTAGCATGTTTTTTTTTCTCATTACATCTGATAGACATCCCACAAACATGATTTTTAATTAAAAAAATTATTTCACATAATGTAACGTAAGTTTTAAACATAATCTTTAGTAGAAACTGTACCGTCTGATATTTTGTATGATACTTAACGAAACTGCGAACGAAGGGGAACTTAAGTGTTTTGAGGTTCCAGCCACCACTTAATGCATAGATAACATAAAGAAACTGAAACGTTTAATGCATCTGAAACTAGAGATGTTTCACCCATTTACTAGTTTACAGAGGGTCAGTTAGGAAGGGCTTGTTCGTAGTGCATTTTATATTAAAGATTAGTTATAGTTAATACAGTGCAAATTAGTTTATGTGATAACTGAATTTTGCAGTTCAGGTAGGTACCTACTCGCTAAGTGTCTGGGTTCATTATAGCTAATAATATAATTCAGATAGCAGTAATTATTAGGAGAATATACCTGGGTTGGTTTTTATACAGGGGGATTACATATTTACTGACAATTGCTAGATGTTGAGAAATTATATTAAGAGTCACGTGTGCTGTAGTTATATGGTTACTAATTAGACTGTCTCACGTAGTTATAGTGATTGGGTCTCGGATCTGCTTTGTCTGGCCGGGAGGGGTCAAGTGGAAGACCCCCGGGCGGCGCACATAAATGTAAGACCTGGATTGGTGCCATAACCTCTAGGTATATAAAGTTGCGGGTACGTTTGGACAGCGTGCCTGGTCTGCTGTACCCAGGCCGCGCTACCTTAAGTCTAAGGTAATGGCGGAGGCAAAGTAGGGCCCTTTTGTATTAATACTGACATGATATGCTTTATTAATGAGTTGTTGCAATTATAGACATATAAAGGCAGTTGTTTTGGTACAATAGTTAAGGGATATTTAGGAAATTGGACATGTCTTGATTTACATTGGGGAATTATTTTAGACAAGGTTGAACTGGTTGTGGTTTATCTTTTATTGCACAGGTTTATAAACTACAAGCACGTCCTTCTCTTCTGTCAACTAAAGTGGTGAGTGTCGATTAATATGTGTTTGTTTACTTAAAAAATAATAATATCCTGACTGCCCTCTAGCTGTGACTTATCGTGTGTTACAATAGTACAAAAATAACGACGCAAAAAATATTTGAAAATGCGAATTTCATAATTGATTTCAAACACCACTATTTGGCCGGCATGTGACGTCACTGGAAGGTAATGTCAACAATGACAATGGACTTAAGATCCAGATAAACTAATAAAATTCACCATGCTGTTGAGAAATAAGCGACCGTACTTATCATACCATAAGGAAATGTAAACACGTCATTTATTCATTGTCCAAGTACGTCACGACCAATAACAGAACGTTCGCGGTCACATGATAATAATTCGAAATTTTTTGATTTTAAAGTTACTGTTCTGTGCACTACATATGTTTTCGGGTATTTTCATGCATGTAATAATGTTCTTTGTATGAAAAACTATTAGGTAAATGTTAACTTCATTTAATGGAAAACTCATGCAAATTGTCTATTAAGATTATCCAATATAATACACATAAAAACTGAAAGCGTGAGCTTTTAGAAATCATGTAATAAAAATAAAAATAATAAAAATATTGTATTTATTTATAACGCGCATTGAAAACGAAAACTAATTAGATATAATACATAACCACTTACAAAAACATACACACCTAAACACACACACATACACAAATATGCATAAAAAAGCTATATATATATATATATATATATATATATATATATATATATATATATATATATATATATATATATATATATATATATATATATATATATATATATATATATATATATATGCATACACACATGCACAAACATTGTGGGGTGGCGCATTGAAAACGAAACAGACCGATTTGCGTCCAGAGATTTTTTTTAAGAAACACTGAAATAAGTCAATTTTAATATTGAGAGGGACTTTTTGACATAAAACTCAACTTTGTCACATCAACCCCTTAAGGATGGTGATAACAACCCTTATATTTTAAATAGGTAACATGGGTAAATTTGAAACCTCTTTCTTTTCTGAATTCAGAACACAAATTTTTTTGGAAGTTTTATTAACTCGTTTAAAAATTATTCACAGTTGAAGATGCAAAAACGCATTTCATTTATTCCGATAAGAAATGTGCTGATAGTCAATGTTTTGTTGGTTTGTAAACAAAAAATTGACTATCAGAACACTTCTTATCGGAATGAGAGAAATGCGCTTTATTATTTCAGTTTATCGGTCGGTTTGATACTTGATAGTACTACCGAAAATTAATTTCACAATGGTGTATTCTGTAGAAGAAAGAGTTGAAATAATTACTTAAAAAAAACGACGACTGTGCCAACAGTACCGCAAATTTGTTTAATGAACGACATCCGAACAGACACGTTAATAGAAAATACATTTTGGAGTTAGTTGCAAAGTTTCGACAAAGTGGTTCAGTAGCCAACAAAAAACGGGATCCTGAACGTGAATTTCCGGTTAGAAATGAGACTAGTGAGATTGAAATTTTAGGACAAATTGCTGCAAACCCAATTTTGAGTATGAGAAAATTGGCCATTGTTTCAAACATCAAAAGAAGAACTATTCAGCGAATATTGAAGCATCATAAATTTCACCCGTATAATACAACAACTTAATGCAGATGATTTTGATCGGCGGCTTGAGTTTTGGATAGATGATAACGGGAACTTTCTGTTCAATATCTGTTTTTCAGAGGAGTGTACGTTTCTATTAAGGTCTACAGTCAATCGTCCTAATTGTCGTTATTGGGCAGATAATAATCCAAGAAATTTTCACGAAGTCCACACTCAAACTCCACAGAAATTGAAAGTCTGGATTGGCATTTTTGGAGACCGTTGAATCGGACCAATTTTTTTGATGGCAATTTGAGTGGTGAAACGTATTTGTAGTTACTAGAGAATATCGTTTACCTTCTACTAATTGACATTATTGAAAATGATGATCGCTATCAAGAAAATCAATTAGTGTTTCAACAAAATGGAGGTCTTCCGCATTTTTCACAACGTGTTAGGGAGTTTTTGAACAGAAAGTTTCCAGGACAATGTATTGGGCTTAGAGGTGCTATTGAGTGCCCCCCTAGATCACCGGATTTAACTCATTTAGACTTCTTTCCATGGGGCCATTTAAAGAGTAGAATTATTGCAACAGAACCAGAGTCTCTGAAAGAATTACAATGACACATTGTTGAAAAATGC
Organism: Tillus elongatus; assembly: GCA_964006375.1. Classification (NCBI taxonomy): domain Eukaryota; kingdom Metazoa; phylum Arthropoda; class Insecta; order Coleoptera; family Cleridae; genus Tillus; species Tillus elongatus. Next base: position 59,726,980 of record OZ023262.1, on the reverse strand, counting down.
CGTCTAATAACTCCACAAATTCTCCAGAATGTCAGAGCTCGTTTTGAACAAAATTTGTACTTTTGTACGGAAGCTGGTGGTCAACAATTTGAACACTTAACTGAATAAACATTTTTGAACTTTTGGTTTTGTTTTTAGTTTTTTTAACGAAAAATTGACAAATTTGTGCATTTCTTATCACAATGAATGAAATACGTTCTTGCAACTCCAACTGTGAATAATTTTTAAACTAGTTGATAAAGATGCCAAAAAAAAATAGTGTGCTGAATTCAGAAAAGAAAGAGCTTTCAAATGATGTAACACTCGACCCATGTTCCCTATTTAAAATATAAGGGTTGTTATCACCACCCTTAAGGGGTTGATGTGACAAAGTTGAGTTTTATGTCAAAATATGTAAATAGTGCTGCAAATTGAATCGTAACTTCCACATAGCTGTGGTAATCTACTCTCCTCAAAGAGACATTCTTATAAAATTAACTTAGGGTTCATGACTTAACCACAAAGAAAATATTCGTATTCCTGTACCCATAAATTTCTGAAACGTTATATTACTCGCGTTTTAACGAAAAAATGTCAATTTTCACCAAATCACCCGTCATTTATCCCCTACCACCTGAAGCGATCTTACCCAAAAAGAATTCAAAGCGTTCCCTTGTCGGGTGATAATTGGATACCAAATTTGAAGATGATATCTCAATACGTTCAAAAGCTATTGCGCATACTAACAGACAGACGTACAGGCCGACAGACTGACAGACCGACCGACAAAAAAGTTTCGTTCGAAAATCAAGTTTTCTATGTTTTGGGACTTTTTACTCCGTTTTGGCAAAAATTTCGAAATTTATGTCACCGATATTCCACTCCCACACATTCAACGCCTAATTTAATTTCAGCACAAAGTACCAGATGTTTGATGAAATTAAAAGCTTGCTAATAAACAAACCCTAAACGCTGTTTTCGTCGAGTTTTAACAAAAAGATCAAGGTTTAAGGATGCGAGCAATACCCTGTGGACAAACATTGGTTGCGCAGCTCTGCTGGCCGAGCGGTAATGTGTTCAGCTCTTAACTAAACGTAGAGCCTCGGTGGTTCAGTGGTAAGAACGTGTGTCTCTGAATTTAGGGTACCGGGTTTGATCACAGCGTTCTCCTTTCACTTTTTCAATACATACTGTAACATTAACATCAACCGAGATTCTGGTATTGTATATGTGCAAGTTGAATGTCTGCACAATTCGCCCTTGGGGGTGCGGGTGGTAAAGCCGTCAGTCCCGTGTCCGTGCGATGTTAAGTACGTTAAAGATCCCTACCCTCCTTATAGAAAGGCAGCGGTTCGGCACAATTTACAAGATATTGAGGTAAAACTGCTCCCTGGCGTCGGTGGTTGACCATAGTCGCGGAAATAGGCCGATGTTACAGAAAGAAAAAAAAATCTCGGGACGCAGCAAGTGCGTTATGGTAGTAAATTTTCATAAAAATGTTTTTATTGCAAATATGTGTGTTTTCTTTTTAAGAAAGCAGACATCAATTTTGGTTACCAGTATAACCTATATAGAAAAAGCAGGCATCAAATTTGATTACCAGTATAACATATATAGTAAAAACAATGTGCCATGTTTCATCAAAATAACTTGATTGTTTGAAAACGTACAGAAATTTCCAAAAGTAAACCAAAAGTGTTACTGAAAAAATCCGTTTCCTGGTCAACCTTATAGGTTAATAGCAAATTGAGCTTTTCAAATATGAAGCATTTAATCAAAATTCGCAACCACAACGCACTTGCTGCCTCCAGAATTTCTTAACTTACAAACATGCATTATATTTCGATGGAAAATGCAAAAAAATAAGGCGTTTTCGACAATAAAAATTTTATTTGTATCACCAACGACTTATGGGCCAGCCTGTAATTGTCGCAATAATTTTTTAAGATGTAGCTCAAAACACCGTATAATTAATGTATACAATATTTTTTCATATCTTGTATAATAACGAATATATTGAGCTTTATTGATTTTTTACGAAAATTCGACAAAAATTATATACCATTAAACAATAAACTCTATAGCTAAGGCTACTGCCAAGCATCAGAGAAAGGGTCTATTAGAAATGAATTTTCTGGAAATATTTTAGTAAAATGAAGGACAATGACGGTTGAAACTAAGAGTTCGGTGTATGTAAAACATTCTTCTTGAGACATTTTCTTTCCATAGATCGTATTAGATTCAAGTTATTTGCCTAAATGTTGCGAATTTTGACGTTTTCAATTGTCACTTTGACGTTTTGAGGAAACCCCCAATTTATTTTTCTTTAAATGCCCATAACTTTTTTGTCTTTTGACCTACAGAGCTAAATTTTGGTAGGTGGCACACCTATAACGATATAAACTAGCTTACCAAATTTGGTTGCCCTTACTTTGTTAATTTTGGAGATATAAATATTTTGCGAAAGAAAACACAAATTTTTCCGGGAAAACCTCGGCGGATTTTCCTGGATAACAAAATTATCCAAGCGACTTGCGAAAGGAATGCACTCACCAATTTTGACGTTTAAAATCGCAATTTTGACGTTTTGAGGAAAATCCAAATTTATTTTTCTTTGAATGCCTGTAACTTTTTTATCCTTTAACCTACAGAGCTAAATTTTGGTAGGTAACTTGCCTATAATGAAATAAATCCGCATATGAAATTTGGTTGCCCTTACTTTGTTAATTCCGGAGATATAAAATTTTTTCGAAAGAAAACACAAAATTTTCCGGGAAAACCTGAACCGATTTTCCTGGCTAACGTACTTATCCAAGCCATTTGCAAAAGGAATTTATTCACCAAATTTAATCAAAATCGGCCCATTATTTTTTGAGTTATCGGTGTGATACATATATATATATATATATATATATATATATATATATATATATATATATATATATATATATATATATATATATATATATATATATATAACATATAAAAATTTAAACCGACCCCGGATATGTGTTCTGGGGGGCCTAATTAGGGCTCATTTGAAGAAATTTTTTCAAAATTCAAAAGTCGGGATCTCCTCATTAGTGAATTTTTTTAAAGAAAATTCACTAAAAACTAAACTTGACGGCCGGTGCGTGTTCTATTCCGGCACCATACACATTAACGTTTTGTTTTATTTTACTAACTTTAATATTTGGTAGAAACAATACTATCCAAGTTTCATACGTTTGGATCAAGATATCATTTTTCTTTAAAATGACTGGATAACTTTCTCACCTTTAAGTCTACAATTATAAATTTCAGCAGAAAATTTTGATTGTTGATAAAAAAGAAGTGAATTTGTTTTTAAAAAACGTTATTATCGTTGGAAAAATACCAGCCACGTTTATAATTTGGCAGATACTCTCTTTTTCTAAATACAAATTAAGTTTTCTTTTAGAAAATTTTGGTAGCTTTAATAAAATTGGTAATCAAGTTTCTTTTAAAGAGACTTACTGTACCTAGATAGTAGGATACCAAATTTTAATTTTCTAGTTTCATAGAAAATTCAGTTTTGGGAATTTGTCTTAAAAGCAGCTAGATGTTTTTTTTTTAATAATAGAGAGATATCGACTGTAACACTTTCGAAACAATTCTTCACATAAGCCTGTATTAGGACGTTTAATAGCAACCTTCAAGGTCTGTTCAAATTTACAGTGTTTATTCTAGTAATATGTTGTACTAATAGTGGATAATTCTTATGAAAATTCACTACGATAATGCAATTTCTGCGTCCAGATTTTTTTCTATTTAGATATTCCATGAAAATAATTTAACAAATAGATAAAAATCGATTTCTTCAAGAATTAAGTCATAATTAAAAAATAAATTAGTACAGTGAAATATTGCCATAAGCATAATGAGTAAGAAAATGACAGCAAAACCTTTTACTCCTCATCACTTTCTATTGAAAATTTCCCTCAACAGCCATTCATTTCGGTTCCCTTCCAGTTCAAAGTTACATTTCATTTCAATGGCCGGGTTCATCAGGCGCCAACTGTTGAATAGTTGCGTCAACGTAGACATTCACCAGTCCCGCTGCGATTCTGCTGGAACTCAACTGTCGCCGATTTTCCAAAGCGGATGAGAGACAAACGTCACCAAATAGTGCTCGAAGTCAACAGTGTGTTCATCAACCGCTGAAATGCATCGGTATAGTCAGCAGATGAACGCTAACTCAGTTATTGGCGCCTGGTGAACTCGGTAGCGTCTTAATATCTTCCACTACTGATGCCACTATAGTAAATGAAATTTTTAGTCACCAATAGATGAAACAAAATGGATTAAATGACGCGGAAACACATCTTACATCAGGTAAGTGGGTAGCATAATAATACTATTGAAAATGGAAAAGTAAAATACATATATTTTTATCCTAATTTCTAAATTTAACGTCATTAAGATGTTCCTCAGAAAATGCTTGATATTAAAGTCAACAGGACGTAAATTGAATTACGTAATGTATTCTTCTAAAAATTGACGCCACTAAGACATTACAATTTCGTCCTTTGACGTCACCAACCAAAAATTACCAGTTATTCACGTGGGGATAATGTCGCGCTGCTTGCTCAGCTCACCATTGCTGCTACTACTACCACTACCATCTAATTTTATCAGTCTGTGGCTAAAGATATGTTTCAATGTCATTTTAAGCGAAACCAACGATTCAACTACCCACAAATAATTAAATACCACCACCACCAAAATAGATAAATTATTAAATAATTAAATAACTACAATCGTAAATTATGTACGCAATAAGGGCATTAGGAGTGTTTTTTTAAGTTCAGCGTTAGCTTGTAAAGAGTAGTTAAAGAAGTCTTAACTATTAATTCTTGACGCAATAAATGGCAAGTTTCGTGAGCAAAAATGATTCTAAATTACGTTTAACTTAATTTGTGGTCGAAACATTTAGTTCCAAATTTATGGATACGCACTCACCTTAAATCCTTGGCTTTTTATGATCCTTATATCAGCAGGAATTCTATCCCCAAACTTCATATCCACTAAGTCACCAATAACTAGTTCTTTGGACATGATCGACATAGTCTCGCCACCTCTTATCACAGTGGCTTTTGGCGGCACCATATTTGCAAAAGATTCCATGATCTGTAAGCAGTTACATTCTTTAGTTTTATGATAAACGGAAACGTTTTATATGAACCTTATTTATCCCCTGCCCCTTGAAGCTATCTTACGCAAAAACAATTCGAAGCGTTCCTTTATCTGGTGCTAACCGAATACCAAATTTGAAGATGATATCTCAATTCGTTCGAAAGTTATTGCGCCTATTAACAGACAGACGACGTACATGCCGACAGCCAGACAGACCGACCGACCGACAGACAAAAATATTTTCGTCCCAGAATCAAGTTTTCTATATTTTTTGAGACATATTACGCCGTTTGAGCAAAAAAAATTCGAAAATTTTGTGTACAATATACACATAGGTTCCAAATCATCTTTTATATATGTTTTGATACATTTTACGACGTTTAAGCAAAAAAGAAAATTTGAAATTTTTGTCGCCCATGCGATACTTCCACTCGTGACGATGTGGAAGTAATAAATAATACAATACTTCACAGACTTAAACCTCTACGCGCATTTTACCTAACCTGGCTATACGACATGCCAAACCTATCAAACCCTGAACAAAAGCAGTTGCTATATTAACTACTCTGCTGTGAGGGCTGTATTTGTCATAGTTAGTTCGGTGGAATTCACCAACCACTCAGCATGCCACGACTAGGAACAGTACGGGGACAAACTCTTATGTTCGAATTAAGATAGATATCCCAGCTATCTATAAGTCCATTGAGTACATTTCAACAAAACATAGGTCAAAGAGAATACGTCTTGTATGAAGGGAATGTAGACCAAAATAATTAAAGCAATAAACGTAACTAGAGTTATAAAAGCACGTTGAATTTCTCTAACACAAAGCTATGACAAATCTCGCTGAACATTTTCAATTCTATCAATATCCACAGTGTAGTGGGGTGACCAAATCACTAACAACAGTGCTGCAAATTGAATTATAACTTCCACATAGCTGTGATATTTTATTCTGTACAGAAAGCCATTCTCATGGAATGAATTTAAAGCCCATGACTTGGCCACAAAGGGAATTTGTGTATTCCGTAACACATGTAACTTGTTATGTTACTCATGATTTATCTCAAAAATGTCAATTTTCACCAAATTACCGCTTATTTATCCCCTACTTTCTGAAGCGATCTTACCCAAAAACAATTCGAAGCGTTCCTTTGTCGAGTGCTAACTGGATACCAAATTTGAAAATGATATCTCAATTCGTTCGAAAGTTATTACGCCCATTAACAGACAGACGTACATGCCGACATACCGACAGACCGACACGCAAAAAAAAACGTCCTAGAATCAAGTTTTCTATATGTTTTGCAACTTTTTACGACGTTTTAGCAAAAAAAATCGAAAATTTTGTCAACTATATTCCACACCCACACATTCAACCCCTAATTTAATTTTAGCAAAGAATACCAGAACTTTGATGCAATTAAAAAGTTTTCTTATCAATACACCCTAAAACGTTACATTACTTGAGTTTTAACGAAAAAAATGTCAATTTTCACCAAATCACCTACCATTCATCCCCTACCCATTCTAGCGATTTTACCCAAAAACAATCTGAACAGTCGGTTTGTCAAGTGCTAACTGTGTACCAAATTTGAAGACAATATCTCAAGTCGTTCCAAAGTTATCGTGACTACAAACAGACAGACCGACAGACTGACAGAGCGACAGAGCGACAGACCGACAGGCCGACAGACCGACAGACGGACAGACCGACAGACCGATACACCTACAGACTAACATACCGACGGACTAACATGCCGGCAGACCGACAGCCAAAAAAATTCGTTCCCAAATCATGTTTTTTATACGTTTTGCTACTTTTTACGACGGTTAATCGAAAAAAAATTTGAAATTTTTGTCGCCGATGCTAAACTTCGACACGTTGTGACGATGTGGAAGTAATAATCAAATAAAGACCGTACAATCGATGAGTAGAGATTGGTCAATGTAGGGACACTGCTAAAAAGATTAGTGATTCTAGTTATCAAACACAACATTCTTGCAGCCCTTGTAGTAACGCCATCGGTGTGAAGTGACATCCTAAGGTGTGAATTCAACGTGACAGCCAGATCACGAACAATATTAAGCCGCCTCAATTAGTTGCGATCTATGAGATAATCTGAATCTGCAGTGGTAAACTGAGAGGTAGCTCTACGAGATAAAATAAATAATCTGCAAATATGAGGTAAAGTGACCTAAAGGACATTCCAATATCATTGATGGAAATGTTGTATAGAAGTCGCCCAAGGTGTGAACCTTGTGAAACCCCAGAAGTACGTAACATATATAAGATTACAGTAACGCCCAGTAACTTGAACTCGGGTGGTTTTGCTTTTAAAGTACTGATGGCGCCATGCCAGTGGGGGATATCTAATGCCACAGTATGCATATAATTTCTGAATTAACAGTGAATGGTTTACAGAATCAAAAGCTCTACTAAAATCAGTATAGGCAGAGTGTAGTTCACCACCACTTTTTAATGATAAAATTATATAATCAGTAAAATAAAACAAATTTGTTGTAGTTAACCTTCCCACAGAAAAACCATGTTGTTGTTCAACAATGACATGACTTCTGATAAGACAGGACTGATGCAAACATGCTTATAATTTATGACATGCGATCGACTACTTGACTTAAAGACAGGAATATCATCAGAGATTTTAAAGACCTCCAGAAAAATGCCTGAATAAAGTGGAAGATTGAGGTTGGTACTAAGAGGTCTGGCAAGAGCATAAGAAAATTCAGACATAATTTCCTCTTTAGAAAAATGTCCATGATACAAATAACGAGAGATATGATATTCAGACTACCTATTTTTAGTACTGTCACGCGCATGGTGTCAAGTGGTGAGTCCAATGCAATAATAATATGCTGCCGTGCAGTGGGGTTTGACGTTTCATCACAACCTCTTAACAAATTACGTAGTTTACTAATATTTAAGTGCATACAATTGGAAGTAATAAAAATGAAAAAGGTTAAATTTAGTGCTGCGATCTATATTATCTGAAAAAGACAATATAGGCGTAACTTCAACCGTATTAAACTGACGTATAGAAACTGTTTGATTGCGAATGACTTTGTTTTAAGTGTGTAGTTGGACTTCGATAACGTTACTCACCGCGTGACGTCATAGGAGGGGGTGGGGCATATGCGTAATATCATATATCTTCTAAATCATGATATCATGGTTAATGTCAACTGTAGATTCAGGTTCCAGAGATGATGTCAGAATTGTAATATCGATATAAATCGTCTGTAGTATGTAAGAAGCAAAAGGGTGCTAGATCTTGTGAGTTACTAGCAGACGAGTCATTATAGAGCATAAGAGATGAAAGATTGTTGATCTATTGATATCTCTATGATAATGTGAAACAAAACTAATTTTAAGTTTTGTATTCTTGGAGAACATACCTTTATTGGTAAGTATCTCAGTTTTATTGTTTTCAAGCTATTAGGTAGTTAAAATATGGGTCATTTGAGGATTGACTTCATTTGCCGCATTTGCCAAAAAATGAAGCAATATTGTTTAGTTAGGCAACTAATCAAAAAATGTGTTACCTATCATAAAGAAAGTTTTATTTGAAACTCGATAGAATCTTTTAAGAGGGGGGTTCAATAAAATGCTTAAAATACACTATATTTGTAGCTTGTTGAACTGTCCCAATTAAAGCCTTAGACTGAAAATATAGTATATAATAGCTAGATTGAGGTTTGAGGAAGGCAATAAAGATTTTTGTAAGCAAATATCCCGTTTATAACGAAAATACAACGTTTTTGCCAAACCATGATTTGACAATTTTTTGTCACAGAATTAGCTCAAAATCACTCTTTGCCTAGATTAGGTATCCAAGAATAAGTTTCTTAAATTTCAGGTCTTTTAGATTCCAATTAAAAACGTAATGCAAAGTGAAATGTAAAATATGACATACCTTAATTATTTAGTCAATATGTCATGTCAAACTAGCGCGTTTCGGCACCATCCGTAGACCAGCTATTTTCTAAAAGATGGCGCACTAAAAATGTAATTCCACGAACGCATTTCATTTTCATTCATTATTTTGTCAAATCATCTTGAAGGTTACATGTCATTAGTAACATTTGAATGTTATCTAAGACCGAAACAGTCTACACTCGAATATGTTTCAGCAATCGGCGAAATAAATTAATCAATTCTGCAATTTGCTATTTAGCTAGCCACTTACATCTAATTTCCGATACCAAGTTCCTGACGGTAAGGTGCAGTATCTGTAAATACAATGTAAAGAATTCGTTTATTACGAAGCGTCGGTAGCTCAATGGAAGACTACTTTGCCTGTTAAGCGGACGATGCTGGTTCGAGTCCGGCCCGGTCCGTTTTTCCTTTTAATGAATTTTTATTAGGAAAAATTAACTAAATTCAAATGGAGAGGTATCTATGGTGAGATTTGACAAACATTTTTTCAAATGACCGCGAAATAGGACCTATAAGACAAATATCCTGGATCAGTTTCAATTTTTTATATGTTTATATAAATATAAATAAAAATTTTGTTTTCTTTCAAAAAAAAACGTTTATCTCCGAAAATTACAAAGCTATTTTGATGAAATTTATGTGAATACGTTGTCTTGGTAAAGGCCTTACCACGTGCCAAAATTCAACCTTCTAGGTTTATAGAAAATTGAGTTATTCAAATTTGAAGCATTTAATGAAAATTGATTACCATAACGCACTCGCTGCGTCCAGACTTTTTTTTGCTTCCGCGACTTAAGCGGTTTGACCTTTGCTTTTTTTAGATTTAAAAATGGTTAATCTTGCTGGTGCGTATGGATGCAGTAATGAATATAATTCACAAAAACTAATTTCTTTCTTTTGTGCAAGTAAAAGATATTTAACGGTCATTATACAGATGATCGGCATACGTGATTTTTGAAAAATCTTTTAGTAAACATGCTTAAAAGACTCAATGTGTGCATAAGCAACAAGAGATATGTTGTGGAATCAACCCCTCCAAAAGTTACGGGACCTGGAGTGAATAGGGATGCTCGGCGGAGAAGGAACTATAAAGGAAATTTCAGTAAAAACAACTTAGTTCGACGTCTATAAGCAGCCTTTTCACTTTTTGTATCAACACTTTCTCCTAAACATGTTTTTCCCCTGCACCACGTATATTTGCTCCAAGTCTCCCGCAGCTTTTTGGGGATTGAAGGGACACCATTTTTCCTGACCTAACCTGACCTGACCTGATCCGGATCCTGACCTGACCCGGATCCTTACTTAACCCATACCTAACCCTGGACTGACAAAAAAACGTAGAAGAAAACCGAAAAGCAGAAAAACATGCATTTAAAAAAAATTCTAATGATTTAAAATATTTTTGATACCGCTAGCTATTCCTCGACACAGTATCAATGGGCTCTATCCTGAATCTATATAAGCTACACAAACAAATTTTGTTAAAAAATAAAAAAAACTATTGTGAAAAAGCAAAAGCGACTACTTAAAAACTCAAAGACGCAGCAAGTGCGTTATGGTAGTGAATTTTCATAGAAATGATCTGGCACCAAATATTTTATTACAACTTTTTTTTCTTGCAACATAGAAATCTAAATTTTTGTGTATAGTTTACTTTATATATCGTAAACCTACCTACCAAATTTGGTTATCATAGATGTTTTATTTTTTAGGATAAAAATGTTTTTCAAATGAAAACTAAAAATTTTTCCGAAAAACCTCGTCCGATTTTTTCGATTAACGAACTTATCAAAGCCATTTACAAAAAGAAGGTACATGCCAAATTCTATCAAAATCGTCCCATTGTTCTTTGTGATAAAAGTTTTTTTCGAATAAAAACTCAAAATTTTCCCGGAAAACCTCGTCCGATTTTCCTGACTAACAAACTTGTCAAAGCCATTTATAAAAGGAAGGTACATGCTAAATTTTATTAAAATCGGCCCATTATTTTTTGAGATAAGAATTTTTTTCGAATGAAAACTCAAAATTTTCCCGGAAAACCTCGTTCGATTTTCCTGACTAACGAACTTATCCAAGCCATTTACAAAAGAAAGGCACATGCCAAATTTTATCAAAATCGGCCCATTATTTTTTGAGTTATCGGTGTGATATATATATATATATATATATATATATATATATATATATATATATATATATATATATATATATATATATATATATATATATATAAACACATAAAAATTGAAACTGACCCCGGATATGGGTTCTAGGGGTTCGCGTTCATTTGCAAAATTTTTTTCAAAATTCAAAAGTTAGGATCTCCCCTTAGTGAATTTTTTCTACGAAAATTCACTAAAAATGAAACGCATATTATATCAAAAACTAGAGTACAACATCGTTTAAAACTGATGTCTACATACTACATAAGGGTATAAGGGTATTGCTTACATTTAATCCATCTGATTATGAACTAGAATAGGGAAATGTAATGTTTATAACGTTGTTTTAGTTTTTTTCTAATTTATTAATTTGACGCCTTAATAATAACAGAATACCTACTTATTAGTTACATGATACTAAACATTATGGAATCGCTCAGAGTTATAAACAGTAAATCTCTGCTTTCTCTCTTCGAACTTTATTATGAGAAGGTTGAAACTCGCGCCACATGTTTCGTCGTATTTGATTGGTTCCGCTTACTGTCAGATTTGAAGGAAGGGATGTCAAATTTCTTGTTCGCGGTGTAGAATTAAAATGAGTTTATGCAGTGATAATATTATAATATGGATCTTTGTAAATTAACAAATGAATATGGGTTACTAAGTTACGGATCACGTTGCTAAGTAATTTATGCGTCACCTAGCAACCTAGGATACACACAATGTAAATTGCTCTTTCATTCATAAATATTTGTTACTAGGCGATTGGAGTTAATGCCTATTGAATAAACACGTTATTTCTCATGGTTCTGAGCAATGCTAATAATTTAAAAATATTCAAGTATTGATACGGTAGCCCCCCACACGGATATTGTTACAACTACCACTTTGAATCCTGCTCTTAACATAACTGAAAGTGGTAGGTATGTCAATGACAATATTATTAATGATTAGGCGGTGAAATAATTTCTTTAACACAATTTTTTTGATTTTATATGTAATGACCTTCCGATGTCATGTGTGGCTTTTTGTGAGGCATCCCTTGCTTTATAAAACTTTAGAGATAATTTCAATTAAAGTAAAGATTTATTATACCTAACTTACCTTTTGACTTTTATGTTCCTGAAAATACATGAAACATCCTGTAACTACAACTACAACAATCAGGACACATCCTAAAAGCAGATTGTCCGTATCCACTTCGTGTGTTGTGATGTTCCGAATTATTACTGCTGCAAAACATAAAGCAGCTCCTATCCATAACAAGATAGAGAAACCTGAAAATAAAAATTAATAAAACACTTCAAATCAATCTAAAGCTTGATAAGTTGCTAGTTTTCCCATAATACTACTACTAGTACTACTAACTCCACTTCGGTGAAAATTGACATTTTTTTTCATCAAAACTCGAGTAATATAACGTTTCAGAAGTTTATGGGTACAGGAATACGAATATTTTCTTTGTGGGCAAGTCAAGGACCTTAAAATCATTTCTTGAGAAGGTCTTTTTGGAGAGAGTATACATTATCACAGCTATGTGGAAGTTATGATTCAATTTGCACCACTATTTTTTTATGTATGTTCACCGATATTTTCGTTAATTGTAAAAAAAATGTTCGAAACGGTATACTCCTGAGGTGGTCCCATTTTCACTAAGTCAGAATCTGAAAGGGGGCATCTCAGAAAAATCGAGGGAAATCCCCAAAATTTATTTTTGTATGTATGTTCACCGATATTTTTGTCAATTGTGGACCAATTTGAAAAAAATAAATCTAAAGGGTATAGTCTTGAGGTGGTCCCATTTTCGCCAAGTCAAGATCTGATGATGGGATCTCAGGGAAATCGAGGGATATCCTCAAAAAGTATTTTTGTATGTATGTTCACCGATATTTTCGTCATTTGTGGATCAATTTTAACAAGTATTTTTGTTTTGTTTTAAAGGATATACTCCTGAGGTGGTCATATTTTCACCAACTCAAGATCTGCTGATGGAATCTCAGGGGAATCGAGGGAAATCCCCAATAAATATTTTTTATGTGTGTTAACCGATATATTCGTCAACTGTGGAACAGTTTTATAAAATCTTCTTTTCAAAGGCATCGAGACAAAGCCTCTTATTATCTATATAACTTAAGGTTCTACTGTATAACGGCACTTTGCTCATATTATAACACAGTTTCCTAATACCGTACTCACTACGTACGTATATTTACACTAAATATGGAAAAATAAACAAACTTTAAAAAATTAAACCGACTTCGAAATAGGCACAAAATGGCGAAAAATAACTGGATTACAGGTTTAATTCAAAAGACAAAAATTAATTTCAATGAAACATTGTTATATTCGCTACCTACCTATCTGTTTGAAGTTGGTGCCAAGCCGGAAACACAATAATACTTAGCGATATAAAGAGCTTAATAAATAACGGATTATGATTCTAATGAAATAGCTAAATATGTCGTTAATGATCAAAGACCAGCACACGCTAACGCATTCCGTCGCGTGCGCGGAGAAAATAGTGAATCTAGCCTATCTACCTACTACCTAATTGGCCTGGCACATAATTCAAATAGATAGGTAGGTAGCGCATATATTAATATTTCGTTTAAATTAGTTTTTGTCTATTGAATTAAACCTGTAATCCAGTTCACCAGGTGAGTGGTGGACGTGCCGCCACCTAGTTGCGGAACCAAGTAGTATGTTGTCACGCCAGCTCCAAATAGCACAAAGTGTTAAAAAAATAGAGACTGTATACAACTAACTAACAATTTAGAAAATTGTTAGCCCTGGCCCATTTCTACCCCAATATAGGGACAAAGTATGTAAGGCTTGATGCATTCTCGCAACAGTTAGAACCGTAGACCGGTTTCGCTCTCATTAGAGCTCTTCAGTACGGCATACTAATTGTAGCAAAAATGCACTAAAAGTAATACGGGTACAGTATAGCCAGCCCTAAATCACCAAGTGAGTGGTGGACGTGCCGCCACTAGTTGCGGAACCAAATAGTATGTTGTCACGCCAGCTCCAAATAAAACAAAGTGTTAAAAAAATAGAGACTGTATACAACTAACTAACAATTTAGAAAATTGTTAGCCCTGGCCCATTTATACCCCAATATAGGGACAAAGTATGTAAGGCTTGATGCATTCTCGCAACAATTAGAACCGTAGACCGGTTTCGCTCTCATTAGAGCTCTTCAGTACGGCATACTAATTGTAGCAAAAATGCACCAAAAGTAATACGGGTATAGTATAGCCAGCCCTATCTGGTGATGCCGTAAACTTGAAATCGGTTACATAGAAGATAAAAAGCTGTTGTAAAATCACAGGGAAACCCCCTGCGTCTGTATTTAGCATGGGATCGGTTCACCAATTTGGGGCAATAACAATTGATGAGCTGGTATTAGCTTTCTAGATTGTCTATCTGTTTATGAGAATGTGTAAAAGGTAGTAGTATTTAACTTACCGTGTGTTAATGTCTTGAAGAACTTTATATATTCGGGTGTTTTATGTGACGGGGTTAGCGTGTTTGGTCCAGTTTTTACGAGTACAGCGGCAGCTTGTTCTGGTGTAAGGCCAGTGTGCAAACTTGTATTGAATCTTCTACAAATTTCATCTGAAAATAAAACGTTTCATTAAGTAATTATACCTTTATAATACCATGCGCCTGGCGTGGATATATCACCACAAGAGGCACAGATCGGTATCATCCTTATCAAAACACTTTAGTGTATTACACACACACATAACAATCCCAGCTAACAACGTGACGTCATTTTAACGACAATATACCACAGCATTTTGACTTCAAAAGTTATAATAATAATAATAATAATAATAATAATAATAATAATAATAATAATAATAATAATAATAATAATAATAATAATAATAATAATAATAATAATAATAATAATAATAATAATAATAATAATAATAATAATAATAATAATGCTCGCTGCTCATAAAATAATTCTGGGAGCATAGACAATCGCTAGTGGAATGTGTGCAGAGACAGAAGGTACGGCTGGACTCTTTCGACCTCAAGCAGCCTGATCAAGATCACGTCCTTACTGTTGTTTCGAGTGTTGATGAGCGCCGGCGCGCCTGTGGGCAGATGGAGCTGCATGGATGCTTCGCCGTATGCCTGACGGCACCTCACGTTGACCTCCGCGCATCAACGGAATGGTTAAGGGCAGGAGGCTTGTTTGCGGAAACAGAGGTATTTCTATTCGCGTTACAAGATCAGGTTATTAACACGCCGCGTGCTAGCGGCACATCATGAAGCGGGATGTCAGCAACCTGTGTAGACTCTGTCAAAAAAAGCAGGAAACCATTCAGCATGTGGCGGGCGCTTGTAATTCTCTGACCTAGTCAGATTACAAGAAACGCCATGACAACGTGGCCAAGGTCATCCGCCGGGCCTTGGCAAAACATTATGGCGTTATTGAGTCGGAAGCCCCCTACTATAAATGCAAGCCTGAAGGTGTAGTTCAGAAGGGTCAGGTCAGGTCAGGTCAGGTTTGCTTTCTTATTGACCAGGGAAACCGGAAGGCTTTCATTATGGACATTGCAGTGCCGCTCGACGACAACCTTGTTTCGAAAATAGGGAAGAAGCGACCAAAGTACCAACCACTCGCAGTCGAGTTGGTCGACTTGTACAAGCTGAGAGAGGTGCAAATCATCCCAGTGGTCATATCAACAAATGAGCTTGTAACACCAGACGGGCAGAAACTTACCAGCGTTCTCC
Organism: Tillus elongatus; assembly: GCA_964006375.1. Taxonomy (NCBI): domain Eukaryota; kingdom Metazoa; phylum Arthropoda; class Insecta; order Coleoptera; family Cleridae; genus Tillus; species Tillus elongatus. The sequence goes on along the minus strand of OZ023262.1, from coordinate 59,710,975 downwards.
CACTTACTACTGCTCATTTAAGAACAATGCAGAAAGCAGCGATTCTTGGTACATCCTACATCGTTAGGTAAGTCATATCCCTGTAACCATACGAAAATAAAATGTTACGTTTAGCGCCATAGTCTCCGGGTGGACAAAGATGAACATGATGCAAATCTCTTGTTCCGTGAGGGACCGATTGCACCACGAGTAGAAAGAAGAGAAAAAGATAATAATAATAATAATAATAATAATAATAATAATAATAATAATAACTTTATTCTCCTTTAGATTACATACATATAGTAAGATTCGACTCGTCAACATATATGGTGATGATAAAGTTTGGAATATGATTCATAAATGCCTTATTTAATTTTTCCAAAAAAAAACCCTTGGACAGGTCAATTTCATCTTTTCAATTGCCAACTTATGACGCAAAATTATATTTAAGACGTCACCTATTACTAAATGGAATAGTCCTGCTTACTACTTAAATGATGATGACAAAAAATTTGTACCTGACATAACAATTTTTTTGAAAAAATTGTATTATTTATTTAAAAAAATGGAAACGTAAGTTTAATGGAAAAACTTACTGAACCAAGGGAAACAAACAAAATTTTGCGCAAATGTTCATATTGTTTTCCACCTACCATTTGACATTGATCGATATGAGGGTAAGCGCTTTGTACATTGCGCTCAAAAATGCCAGAACTAATTTGCTCCACTTCAGCGTGAACTCCTTGCTGTAGCTCCTCTAAATTGCTTGGTCTGTTGAAATAAACTTTCGATCGTAAATAACCCGGCAGAAAAAAAACCAAGGGAGTCAAGTCTGGGGAACGCGGTGACCACGCTTGCTCCTCGACGCTCTATTCATCTTTCAGTAAATGTGGCATTTGGATATTGACGGACGTCTGCACCAAAGTATGGTGTCGCACTGTCTTGTTGAAACTAAATATCTTGATGGAGCACATCTACCTCGTGATTATTTGGAAAAATTACTGCCAGAGCTGGCACTAAATCCAGTCTCAAGAAATTTAGGTGGTTATTCCCATCCATACATTCACTTTGCCATGATGTTGACTGTGGGAGTCTTGAGTGGATTTCCCCGTGACCAATATCTTGAGTTGTGGCGATATACTGTCCCATTCAGACAAAAAGTGGCTTAATCAGAAAAGAGAATGTTATTAAAGAAAATTGGGATCTTCATTGTTAACATTAATTTTTCACAAAACTGTAAACGGCGATCTGAATCATCATCGTTTAACTTGTGTATTAATTGCACTTTGTAAGAATGATATTTTCCTTCTTTGAATAATTTTACCATTAAAGATTGATCCACGTTGTTATTTAGGGCTAGTTGCCTTGTAGAATGGTAATAATTTTCTGCAGATTCGAGCAATATATCGCATCTGACTTCTTCGTTTACTCGAGGTCGACCTTCTCGAGGCAAATTTTTTTACGGATCCCGTTTCTGTGAATTTGGCAAACCAATTTACTTACTGTAGATCTTGCAATTGACGGTCTATCAGGATGTTGTTGGTGAAATAACTCGCATGCTTCCTGATGACTTCTAAACCTGTCGCCATGTCCAATCATCATTAATATCTCTATTCTAGCTCTTTCGGTTAAACGTGCCATTTTTGTGAAATTCGAATAAGAATTGATTTCCTTTAGCACTACTTTCACCGCTAAGACTATTAATTAATTTAAACGGTAGGGGTAGAAAATCGTTAACAGAAATTCGAATTTTTTTTCCTAAAACGGCATAAAAAAAGTAAGAAGTATTTTAAGTAAATAATGCAATTTTTTCAAAAAAATTGTCATGTCAGGTACCAACTTTTTTTATCATCAAGTAATAAGCAGTCTATGAAAAAACAGCAAAAAAATATGGTTGTCATTTAAAAAACCAGCGATGACGTCATCATTCAGAAAAAGGTGAAGTCATAGATGTGATTTTTACGTCACAAGCTGGCAATTGAAAAGATAAAATTAACATGTCCCAGCGTTTTTCTTGTAAAAATTCAATAACGCATTTATGAATTATGTTCCAAACTTTATCACACTGTATATAGTATATAGTTACAAGTTCACAACGACACACATCACACAAAATAACAAAAGAGATACAACAATGACAAAATAGTAACATTTGTTTACAAATATTGTATAAATAAAAAATAAAATGTTATAAAAGTCAAAGCAAAGATAATTGAGAATATCATCTATCTATCGTTTCGCTCACTCAAAAAATTTAGAAGCAATTGTGTAAAAGGTAAAAGGTAGGTTTTCAAAATATTTTTGAAAATTATGAATTTCGAAATCACCCTGGTGGCACGCGGCAGGCTGTTGTAGACTTTGGTACTTATATTATCTGGGTGAGTTTTGTCACATTTGGTCTAGTCATAGACGTACAACACTGAGTTATGTTACGGGTATCATAGCAATGGTAATCTTCATTCTTTTACTTGCACATCATCAATGCGTGTGAAGTATGACATCGGCGACAAAAATTTCAATATTTGTTTTCGCTTAAACGTCGTAAAAAGTGTCAAAACATACAGAATACATGATTTGGGAACGAAAGTCTTTTGTGTCTGTCCGTCTGTATCTCTGTCTGTTTGTAGCCACGACAACTTTAGAACGAATTAAGATATCGTCTTCGAATTTGGTATACAGTTAGCACGCGACAAACGAACGGTTCGGATCGTTTTGGGTAAAATCGTTCCAGAGGGTATTGGATGAATGGGGGACGATTTGGTAAAAATTGATAATTTTTTCGTTAAAACTCGAGTAATATAACGTTTAAGGGTTTGTTTATTAGAAAACTTTCAATTTCGTCAAACATCTGTTATTCTGTAACACTGTGAGATATGCGACAGGGTCGCCATCTCGGTGCGGAACCAGGTAGTATATTGTCACGACAGCTCCAAATAACACAAAATGTTATAGAATGGAGACTGTGTGCAACCAACTAACAATTTTGTAAATTGTCAGCCCTGGCCCATTTCTTCCCTAATATGGGGACAATGTATTCTCAGGTATTCTGTGCCGAAATTAAATTAGGGGTTGAATGTGTGGGAAATTTCGAAATAATGGGAAAAATCTCAAAACATTAGGAAACTTGATTCTGGAGCGAAAATATTGTTGTCTATCAGTCTGTTGGTCTGTCAGCCTGTACGTTTGTCTGTTAGTAGGCACAATAACTTTAGAACGAAATGAGATATTATCTTTAAATGTGGTATCTAGTTAGCACCCGAGCAAATAACGCTTCCAATTGTTTTTGTGTAAGATCATTTCAGGGGGTAAGCGATAAATGAGAGGTGATTTGACGAAAATTGAGATTTTTTCGTTAAAACTTGACTAACATAGAACAAAAAAAAAAAAAAAAAAAACATAACGTTTCAGAAGTTTATCAGTACAGGAATACGAATATTTTCTTTGTGGTCAAGTCATGGACCACAAATTCATTTCAAGGCAAGGGTAAAATTGTATGCCTTATAAGTAATAGACGGCACGATTACAAAGGACCAGCATTCACTAAACATCTCATAATACGCTTCTATGCAATAAATACTTTTTTAGAAGTTGTCCCAGTTCATATTTTAATAGAGACTCAACATCCAAAATAATACCTCCTCAAGTTGTTATAGTCTAGGACTTGATTTAAATTTCGAAGAAGGTAACAAAAACTGTTCACTTAACATAACTACAATGTTGACTCCAGCTGCAAACCAAGAAACTTAATCGCCTGCCTTTTTCAAGTTTTTCATAACATAAATACAGATCCGTATCTAAAGTTCCCGCGTGAGGAAATACAGGAAAGTGGTTTTTACTAGTATTAATAAAAATGACAACGTTGGAGAACCAACTATTCAGCTTCGAAAGGGCATGGGCCGCCAAAGCCTGCGAATTCTCAAGTGTTCTGCTGGAGACGAGAGCTGTTGTGTCATCAACATGTAGAGTGAGATTTACCAAAGGCATGTCAGATAGCAAGTTACTGATATAAACAACGAAAAGTTTGATTTATAACGTTGAAACATGCCAAAATCGCTGTAAGACTTAACATGCGGAAATCGTGCGACAAAAAAAAAAACCAGTCCAGTCATGGGCCTTACCCCTCACTCTCAATGCACATAATCTATCCAGCAGTATTTGGTGACTGACACAGTCCAAAGCCCGACTGGAAGCTCGTGATCTCCAAAGCACCCAGCACTTTGCTCAAAAACTCACCCACGGCCGAACCTGTTCACTTTTCGGATATAAGCCCATGCTAGTGTTGGCTTAATCTGCAATACTTATGAAAAAAATTGTTTTAGCACGCGATATTCAAAATTTTTCGAGAAAAAGGGACTGATAACTGGAGAGCTATAATTATCCTATTCATGAGAAGACCCACGTTTGAGACATGGTATAGCTTTAGAATGGAAGGGAAGTAAACACACTCAGATAAACGATTCACAAGATAGGTAATGGGCTGAACAATAAACTCTGCAGTCATTTTAGTGAGTTTTCTTTAAAAAAATTCACTAATGAGGAGATCGCGACCTTGGAATTTTGAAAAAATTACTTCAAATGAGCGCAAACTAGGCCCGCTAGAACACATATCCGGGGTCAGTTCGATTTATATATATATATATATATATATATATATATATATATATATATATATATATATATATATATATATATATATATATCAGGGAAAGATTCAGGGGGGCAAAATAAGAAAAATAGATAGTTTTAGTTCGAATGCAAACCATTGTTGAAATATATGCAATTAAAACAATTTTAATGATTTTTATTTTATCTATGTTCAAAAGGAAAATTAGGAATTAGGAATATCATAAACGGTAAATATTTAAAGATCATTTTCAAAAATACCACCACCAACTTCAATGCACTTGTTTGCTCTGTTGTTGATGGTGCGAATAGCACGATTAATAACGTCGCGACTATTTCTTATTAAAGCGGCCGCATTCTTAATGCGATCCAGTAATGCTTCCCTTGTGTCTACTCTAGTGGCGTACACCAACGACTTCATTCGCCCTCAAACAAAATAATCGAGTGGGTACAGGTCTGGTGATTTTGCTGGCCAATTTATTGGACCCCCTCTATCAATCCAGCGTTCAGATTTTTTTATATAATTTCATACTTGTAGTGTAAAGTGGGGAGGGGCCTCATCATGCTGGAAGTATAAACGATGTCGAACATTTAAAGGAACATCTTCTAAAATTTCTGCTAAATTATCTTCTAGGAAATGTAAATATTCTTCCCCAGTAAGGCGCCGACCCAACACAAACGGACCCACTCAATGATTATTGATTAGGCCACCAAATATTAAAAATACCCACCAAATATTTATGCTGAATCTATGCTGAAAATTGCGTTTAAACGTAGGATTAGGGTTTTCTTCTGACCATCGGTGTTTATTGTGAAAATTATTTACACCATCACGAGTGATTTGAACCTCATCATTGAATACAATGTATTCACTTACTGTCACAAACAAATTAAAAAAATTAATTATTCCAAGAATGGTTGATGTTCGAACTATAACTTATGTGTTTATTTTACTTAATTTGGCCCCCTGAATATACCCCTGAAATACTTCCCATTCCATATATATATATATATATATATATATATATATATATATATATATATATATATATATATATATATATATATTGTAACATGTTACACGTGTTACAACCTTTTCCAAACCATAAGGTTTATGAATACGTCTTGCAGTATTTATTCAATAAGAAACGGTTACCAACATAATGACGCCATAACCATTGACACGGCCCACCAGGCTCGTAATCAATTACTCCACCGTATTGTGACTCAATGGCAACTGCTCTGCAGACGTGACACTTCGTTGATCGAAAGTATTTCAAGATAAGAAACCTTTAAAAGCCACTGCAACTAAAAGAGACATTCTGTTCTCACTTACAATTCAATAAACATATTACTAACCAGATAAATAAAGCCTGGACGCAGCAAGTGCGTTATGGTAGTGAATTTTCATAGAAATGATCTGGCACAAAATATTTTATTATAACTTTTTTTTCTTGTAACATATAAATCTAAATTTTGGTGTATAGTTTACTTTTTATATCGTAAACCTACCTACCAAATTTGGTTATCATAGATTTTTTATTTTTTAAGATAAAAATTTTTTTCAAATGAAAACTCAAAATTTTCCCGGAAAACATCGTCCGATTTTTCTGATTAACGAACTTATCAAAGCCATTTACAAAAGGAAGGTACATGCCAGATTTTATTAAAATCGGTCTATTATTCTTTGAGATAAAAAATTTTTTCGAATGAAAACCCAAAATTTTTCCGGAAAACCTCGTCAGATTTTCCTGACTAACAAACTTGTCAAAGCCATTTACAAAGGGACGATACATGCCAAATTTTATTTAAATCTGCTTATTACTTTTTGAGATAAGAATTTTTTTCGAATGAAAACTCAAAATTTTTCCGGAAAACCTCGTCTGATTTTTGTGACCAACGAACTTATCCAAGCCATTTACAAAAGAAAGGTACATGCTAAATTTTATTAAAATCAGCCCATTATTTTTTGAGTTATCGGTGTGAAAAATTCAAAAGTCGGGATCTCCCCAATAGTGAATTTTTTTTACGAAAATTCACTAAAAACGGCAGCACGGCTAATAAGGTAAAGGAAAAGATATAATGCTCGCATGTTTTATAATTTCTTTAATTATGATTTATATATGATTGCTTGCTTGTTTTGCAGTGATGAATTTACTTTTAACATTTGCTTTGTCCAATATATTATGTCTATATTGTTTTCATGGTGGCTTGTGGTAGCGTTCTTAATATTCAATATTAACAGTCAATTAATTTTTATTATTTATTAACATGCAGATAAGTTTTGTACTTAAACTGAACATATTGCAGGATGCCTTATGTAAATGATAGAGAACTCAGCCGACACTGATACACCTGAATTGTTACAGTCACCCCGTTGTTTGTGTTTATTCTTGACGCCATTCTGAACTCCAGCCCTAGAGGCAATCTATTTTTCATCCTGAAGCTGTCCTCTGCCCTGCTCCGGCAGGCATAAGAAGTGTGGTACTCGACACAGGAGCCGTGCACCAGACAACCAGGGGCCCCCGCAGCATTTTGACAAAGGTGTAGACAGCCTTGAGTCGCCTCCTCGATGGCGGAAGAGTTTGCAGGAAGCCGAACAACTAATGAAATCACAAGCTAAGTACATCATTTATCTGTCTCAATTTTTTAAGACATCAATAATTTAACCACAATTCATCAGAGCACTTATAGTTAATTATTTTGTGTAACTTCATTGAATTTTATAAATTCACTGCAATTAGCATTATATAAAGCCAGAATTTTTATTAAACCAATTGTAACCATATTTCTGATTTTTATTTGTACACCTTACACCATACCAATTGTGAGTGCAAAAGCCCATGCCCTGTTTTTAATTTGCATTAAAGCTTAGGCCTTTGACTGAGCAGCCAAAATAAATTTTATGATCTTTTCTATAAATTTTATTCCTTCATTAGTTTCTTTATTGAATACATGCCCAACAGGATAATCCCATTAATAGGGCACCATACAAAAAGAACAATATGTAATAATATGAACAAAAAATACTTCAAAAAAAAAAAAACTAAAAACTAAACTAAACTACAAAACTAAAATACTGTGCAAAACATCACAAGGCAGAAATTCTACAAAACAGTACATATAATGGTTCTAATAACCGACAAAGTAAGATATAGCCACCCTACGAATAACTGTAGCATTATCCGAATAGAAGTCGCACAAGTTTGCAATGTTATTAAAGTCAGAGCTCATTGTATAAACAGGTGATTTCATATACAAGTTAGTCCTTGGTATTGGAGGCTTAAACACTCTCACCACTCTAGATGCAGCCCGTGGAACTGAGAAATTTAATTGCATCAATAAGTCTGGACAATCAACTTTACCATGAAACAAGTTATGCAGGAACATTACAGATGCAACTTTTCTACGCGAATACAAACTGGGTATGCCAGCTTGCATCAGCAATTGGCCATGATCACATCCTCTCTGTGGGTAGGTACCAGATGCCCTATATACAAGGTGTTTTAAAAACTTACGCTGAACATCTTCCAGAGCACCAATCTGAACACTATAAAAGGGATCAAAAACCAAGCTACAATATTCAAGTCTCGATCGAATGTAGGCAAAATAGAGAATTTTCAAGCCATCCAAATTGGAAAATGATCTGCTATTCCTCACAATGAAACCCATCAACTTCAAACAGGATGCTGTAATTGTTTGAATATGTCCAGTGAAACTTAAATGTTCATCATATACAATGCCAAGATCCTTGTGCGTTTCAGTCCTAGCCAATGGTACACCACCCACTTTGTAGGGAAAAGCTATACGGCTGGTTTTTCTAGTGTATGTCATCACTTTGCACTTCGAGACATTTAATTCAAGTCTGTTCTCAACACACCACAGCTGCAAGTTGTCAAGGTCTACCTGGAGTCTTGAACAGTCACCAATATCGTGAACACTGGAGTATAACTTGAGATCATCAGCAAATAATAGATGATTACCAGAAATTACAGAGCTTATGTCGTTGATAAATAACAAAAAGAGGAGTGGGCCAAGATTGGAACCCTGTGGAACGCCGGAGCTAGCAGTGAAGGGTTCAGACTTAAATCCATTATAAAAAACATATTGCACACGGTTAGTCGAGTAGGATCCAAAGAATGCTATCAGCCGTCCATCAAGCCCCGCCAAATGCAGCTTGTACAGAAGTGTTGAGTGGTCAACTCGATCGAACGCTTTGGAAAAGTCTGTATAAATAACATCCACCTGACCCCGTCCATCCAAAGCTTCACTTACATACTGTGTGAACAGGGATAAATTCGTCAGTGTTGAGCGCCCCTCCATAAACCCATGCTGGTATTGTGACAAGCGACACTTCACGGCAGGATAAATACGAGCATACACAACTGCCTCAAAAATTTTAGCAAAATTACATAGGATAGCTATAGGCCTGTAGTTGCTGACCCTCGAACGGTCCCCAGACTTAAAAACAGGACAGATCCGAGCAACCTTCCAAACCACAGGGAAGCAATGTGTGCGCAGCGACAAGTTAAACAGGGTTCTAAGGGGTCTGAGAAGAGCATGCGCACAGTCCTTAATCAACAAGGATGGCACCAAATCTGGTCCAGCAGTAAACTTGTTCTTGAGCTTCTTGATGGCTTTAAGAATTTCCTTATCACCAATCACTGTCACACTGACTGCCATATGCGATGGTCCAGAGGTATCTACCGGTTCAGTGATGTATTGAGGACGGTACACACTTTTAAAATAGTTTCCAAAACAGTTAACAATTGTTTGGGGTTCATTATAAACCATGCCATTTTCGTCAGACACAGTACTTGGAATGTTACTTGCTCGCCTCCTTTCCTGCATGTGAGACCAAAATCTGGAGGGATCAATCTTAAGAGACTCTTCAGTTCCACGAACATACTCAGCATATGCCTCTCGTAGCTTGTTTTTAACTATAGATCTAAGAAGACTATACTCCGCATGATCACTATCACGTTTATGCCTCCTATATCTTGCATAGCACCTCTCCTTATTTTTTATATCATTTATTATTTCATTGGTAAACCAGGGAGGAAATTTTCTAGATGACCTCTTGCACTGAGGAACATGTTGTTCAAAGATACTGTAAAGTCTGCCATAAAAGTAACTACAAGCCTCATCAGCGGTAGTAAAGGACTCTAGTTGAGACCAATCTTCATCAAGTATTGCAGCATACAATGCAGGGTAATTGGCCTTTCGAAAGTTATAAGAGACCTGATTGTTGCATGGAAAGTATTTAGGACCATTGTAATTTTTCCTGAATTCAGGAAATATGCCTAAAGCAGGGTGATATCCATCTTCGGGCACTAGTGGATCCATATCATGGAGAACCGAGCAATTACAACTGGCAAAGACAAGGTCAAGCAGCCTATTGTTTCTATTGGAAATATTATTAAACTGTGACAGGTTTAAAAAATTTGAAAAATCATGGATAGCTTTGGTTTTAGGATCAGTGATTTGTCCATAAATAAACTGAGGTGCATTAAAATCACCTATAATAACCAAATTTTCCAACAGCGGAATGACAGATTGTTCCAGCACATTAAGGAAAAGTTAAAGCTGCGCTGCTGACACATATGGTGGTATGTATATACAAACCACATGAAACACAATCTGATCCAAAGTGCACCTGCACGCAACAATATCAATAACCGGTACCGCCTCTAAAATCGCAGATAAATTCAATTGAGCCACCTGAACATCACAATGAACTGCCAAAAGCACTCCTCCACCAGATCTCTTAGTAGTAACATCCAGTCTTCTATCTGCCCTAAACACACTGTATGAACGCGGAAACAGCTCAGAATCACCAATGTCAGACTGTAAATTAGTTTCACTAAGAGCAATTATCTTGAATTCAGACAACCGACACAAGCCTAGGTAGAGATCTTCTGTTTTAGTACGTAAACCACGAGAATTCTGGTAATAAATTGGTATCCTAACACTGTTGGGCTGATCTAGTTTAAATAATAATAATAATAATAATAATAATAATAAGGTTTATTGATAGGTTGTTACAAACATTTACAATCAAATACAAAAGGTTACCAAATAAATATACACAATATAAAAATATAGAATTAACATTCAATACAAAGAAGTAATCACCAAATCAATAAACGCGGATGTCGTACATTCAAAAGTAATCAGTTAACAATGATCTTAATAGTTATAAGCCTTAGACATCTTCACAGAAGCAAACTTGCTTGTTAGCGAAAATGTCTATGCGACATGATAATCAAACTGAAAAATACAACACAAAAAACTATCTTAATATTAGTGTAGAGTATCATAAATTAAACACTTTGTGGCCGCGTTCTACCATTAATAGAAGTGAAAAACAGCAAAACCAACTCCACATGCCCACAGCATACAAAACACAACACACAACAGAATTATGACTGTCAAGGAAGTAAAACCCAGAGTAATTGACAGTCCGGAGATAAAATACCCTCGAAAAAAACAACAACAACACAACCATAATAACCCAACATTTTAAAGCTGCATCCGGCCATCCCCGACCATTGATCAATCGACATCGCCACAAAACTCAACGACTCCCTCCGCAAAAAGAGAGACAGAAAATAGCAGCAATAATTATCATAATTATCAGGTATAGATACTTTAAAAACCCAGAAATACAGACTCACTCAGTTATATTTCATCCATTCACATACATACTTGCTCGTGCGCGCTCGTTCGTGAACTTCACACCTTCCTTCTCACACACACACGCACACCTACACACACGCACACACACACGTAGTCTCAGACACATCCATACTAGCACACATGCACACAATGATCGATTAAAATCAAGATCTACTAGAAGGGTCGACAATTAAGAGAAAGCAACCACCCGACCGACAACACTCCTCGGTGTATTAAGCAGCCATAGTTGAATCCTTTTTTTATAAAGCCTATAAGAATTCGTAGATCTTATATCAAGGGGCAGGGTATCAAAGAGTCTCAAACCAACATACACAAAACTACGCTGGCCAATCCTTTTCTCCGCCCTGTACTTTTTCGTGACAATATTTTTGTACCTCGTAGAGTATGCATGTTCTGCAAAATTAACAGCACCTTTGTGTCTATAAATATACAGTAAGATAGCACGACAGTACAGTTTCCGCACATCCATTACTCCAGCCTCCGAGTATAGCGCATCACTGGGGTAGGTGATGTTTCTGCCATATATAATTTTTAATATCCACCTCTGAGTTGTTCCTATCTTTCTCAAGTATGTTTCTGATGCGCTTCCCCACGCTAATATGCCGTATAAAAGCTGCGACTGAATGAGAGCAAAGTAAATAGTCTTAAGGTAAGTGACTTCCAGAAATTGCCTCAGTCTCTTAAACTTCGAAAGGAAGCTCCTCAGTTTCTGTATTACTTGATTTGTCTGCCTGTCCCATCTCAGATGACAGTCAATATTCAAGCCCAGATATTGTATATTCCTTGCTTCACCTATCTGATCAGAATCTACAGACAAGTTCCCCAGTCTTGGCATTCCACTGGCATATGAACTGAATGGCATGTACTTAGTTTTGTCCCAGTTTATGGACAATAGGTTCTGGTTAAACTATGTTTTTAATGTTTTTAAATCTGTCTCTGCTTCCTGTTTCAGAGATAACCAATCCGAGGCGGTGTACAAAATAGCCGTATCGTCAGCATAACTGACGATCTCTCCTTTTGACGGTAAGAGAAGCATGTCATTCATGTACATGTTGAACAGCAAAGGCCCCAACACCGTGCCCTGTGGAACTCCACACTCCACCCGTTCATAGCAGCTAAAGCTATTTCCTATTTTCACACATTGTTTGCGGTCGGTTATGTAGCTCTTAAGCAAATCAAATATTTTCCCCCGAAATCCAGTTCTATGCAGTTTAGCTAGCAATTTTGGGTGGGACACCGTATCGAACGCCTTCGCTAGGTCCAGAAATACACATAAGGTTGGCCGGCTCTTATCCAGACTGTCATAGAGTTTTGAAGTAAGAAATGCCATGGCATCCTCAGTAGATCGTCCCTCGCGGAATCCAAACTGGCGATCGGATAACAATTCATATTTTGTAATAAAAGACACTATTCTAAATTTTAATACTTTTTCGAATATCTTTGCTATATTAGATATAAATGTTATCGGCCTATAATTGCCCATTTCAGTGGGATCACCCCTCTTAAAAATGGGGGAAATGATACCGATTTTGAACTTTTCTGGAAATGTCCCTTCGCATATACACTTGTTGAACAGGTAAGTAAGTGGTCGGGTTATCTCATCGCAGATTGTCCTCAGCACTCTAGCCTCCAGTCCATCGTAACCCGGTGCCCTTTTTTCCTTCAGTTCAAGTATCTTCTCTTTCACTTCGCTCTCTGTTATCTCATCGATATACATGCTGTTCTCGATTGTACGTTCATTTGTCTGAACAGCAAATAGGCTCTGTTTGGAAACTTCGGCTGCCAGTCTTCCACCCACTTCTCTGTAGTACCCATTAAATGCGTTGGCGATAAACTTTTGGTCACAGTATCGCTGACCATCTACCGTGATCACCTCTATCCGGTTTCGCGTCCTCTCCTTGGATCCACAAAAATCATCCACTGTCCTCCAGACAGCTTTTGAACTGTTGGCACTGTTCCGTATTGCCTGTCTATAATAGGAAGCTTTTGCCGCTCTGATAATCCCCGTCAAGGAGTTTCTGTATTCTTTGTATCTCTCCTGTAACTCCACGTCGTCGCGACTCTTCTTTGTCATCCTGTACATCTCGTTCTTAGTCTGGATTGACTTTATCAGAGCCTTAGTTATCCAAGGAATCCTTGAATAGGTTTTTCGAGTTTTCCGTCTCATAATCGTACATCTAGCAATGCGCAACCGCAGCTGGTCCACAAATGATTTGGCCGCGTCGTCGGCACTGATATGCTGACGCATATCGGTCCACTCCTCCTTGATTAAATCCGCTTTAAGTTTCTTATAATCTATTATCTTCACATAATTTGCTTCACATTCTTGTGGTGTCCTCATATCTGAATTTTTTAACTCTAAAAAGGCCATCACGGGATAATGATCGGTTATCAGGTTTTCAAAAACAACAGACTCTATGTCACACTCCGCAGCGGGACACCTGATGAATATGTGGTCCAGGCATGAACTCGAGTTCCCCCGTACCCTGGTAATGGTGTTCACATAGGACACGTATCCAAACTCATAGAGTGTGTTCAAATACACATTTGATATATCGTCAGTGTCCAGTATATCGATGTTGATGTCACCCACAAACATACTGATGTTTCGTGTGCCCAAGTGATCAGTGCAAAAAAAACCGTAAAGATCTGAAACAAAAGTGGTGGCGTCTGTAGCTGGTGACCTGTAACAGCCAATTATACTCACAGTTTGGCTTTTGCAATTTATGTCCACTCTCAGTAAGTTGGTACACCCTAGGGGTATAATTCTATGTGTATTTCAACGTGTCTCTAACGTATATAACCACACCATCATTTTGGTTTAAAGCACCATTGTTATAAACCATGTCGTAATCTCGCAGCTTATAAGCGTTAACATCTGTAATTCGCCACGTTTCTGTAAGTACTATGATATCAAACTTGCAACTTATATTCGCAAGCATAATAGACAATTCATCAATATTCTTATCGAGGCTACGAATGTTATTGTGAAAAATGCTCAGGTCAAATCTTCCACCGCACACTTTCCTATTCAATTCGTTAAAATCTTCAACAGACTGTGTACTCACAACATTTGCACCATAATCTCTTATATATTCATCCATGGCAGATCCCTCCTTTCTCCTCTCTTCCTCTCACAGGATTTCAGAAACCGTAGTTCAACAAATATTCCCCACTCACTCAACAGTCATACACAACAAACACACAGCAAGAGAAACAAAAGACAAGGAAACAGAATCCCAAACCAACACAAAAGTCAGAAACAAGAAAAGCCAAGACAAGAAACCCCCAACACGACCAGCAGCCACGCCGTACAAGTCACAAAATTTTGCTCAAGAGCAACTTATATAATATCTACCCTAAATTGTCTCTAGATTAATAAAATAAAACCAATAATAGCTATAATGATGCGCACAAATTTTAAAAATGTACTTAAAATCGATCAGATATACTTAAAAATGTATTACTCTATCACCTTCTATAATCAGAATATAAAAGTAGACTCACAAAATGTTATACACATATATAATGCACTTAAAATCTGTCAGATATACTTAAAAATGTATTACTCTATCTCCTTCTATCAGAATATAAAATAGACTTATAAAATGTCATACACAAATATACGGACACAAATCAGAACGCATACCGCGATAGAAACGATTAAAGTGTCTTAAAATTTAACCACAGACGATAAAAATCAACAAATCTAACAACTATGTATGTAGGATTAGCTACCAGATAGTCCCGAATCCAAAACTAGCAACCATTCACATGATAGAGCCAAAGTAGAAAAAGTGAACAAAAAAAAAACAACACATATATCTCCTATTTCTTCAGTTTCTTGTCTAAAGAGGAACTTTGGGAAAGAGCCCGGACACCTGTCTTGTAGGTGGCTCTGGTAATCACCTTCTTAGTTGCAGTGGGTGTCCTATCCCTCGATGAACCCCCAGCCACCTGTATGGCCTGTCTTGCGACGATCGGTGTTGATGGCGCGCTACTTGATTGAGTCTGTTCCACAGCCGACTTCTCCTCTCTCTCTATGTCCTCGAGCTCACCAGGTTTATATACACTATCGTTAACGTATAGTGAACCCCGCTTTATGTAGGCTTTAAACCCTCTAGACCTTGCCAGTCGTAAGTGGCTTCTGAGGATGTATTGTTCCCTCTGTTGACTCGATGTTAGATCGTTGCTTATATATACTCTAGAATTTTTCAACTTCTTGATGTTAGCAAACACTAATTTCTTATAAGAAGACAACGTAAACTCCACTATTATGGGCCTATTCGCGCTATCTCTTTTGCCAACAATGTGCACCCCATCGACGGCCTGTAAGCCCAGTTCGATATCAAGTTGACCCTCAATTTTTTTAACAATGAATTCTCTCAAATCCTTTCCGTCATATTCAACGTGATCAATTCCATTTACAACAATATTGTTCCGCTTGTCTCTCCGTTCAAGGTATTCTATCTTATTCTCTAGCAATTCGTTCTGCCTTTCCAGCTGTTTTAGCTTTTTATCATAAGTTTCTAGTCTTTCTAAGAGATTATTCTCTAAAATATCTAGTCTTTTACCCAGGCTCTCAAGCAGTTCTCTATTTGATATTTCTCCATTCAATTCAGGCATTCTATATCTCTTCTGTTTATTTAGTTTTAAATTAAAATGTACGAATATCTTATCTGTCACCAGTAATCTGTCTACAAGATAACAACATCCAAATATTCTGCTAATATTATACGAATCTCATGCATTCTCTATCGTTAAACTATTCTTTTAGGTTGTATAGAAATGACGCTATTTGAAGATATATAGACAATTTTTTAAACTCTCTAATGGTATAAATCTCACCAAATAACTCGCCCTTTTAGCCAATGAATTCCACAATTGATGACACAGAGAAACTCAACACTCCTATCACTACAGCAATAATTGATTCATGAGAAGAAAGAAGATGAAAGAAGCAATAGTCGGAACACCGTTAACATACTTAATCTTGAGGTTTACTTCACCATCATCCACCCTCCGCCTCAATTCACTGACCACAGACTTGGAGTATGCACTTTGCCTAGGGGTTCTGTCCTGCCTAACTCTGACATTACGATACAAATGATCATCATTGAGTCTTCCAGTCCTGCGCAGAATACTAAGTACCTGATGTTCATCAGAGAGAGTAACCTTTAGAGGTCTAGGAACGGATGCACTGCTGGAATGCCTACCCAGGCGAATTAGCCTAATCTGGGAGTAATCACCCTCAGGACACAACTTGTGGAGGATATTCTTCACTTCCAGTCTGTCAACATCACTCTCACCACGGCTAGCAGTAGACCCAGACTCAGATTCGGGGAGTCCAAAAATAATAATATTTGACTTCCTCTTGTCTCGCTCACGAATCTCCTGTATTATATCCTCTATATAGGAGTCACTACCAGTTGAAACCTGTACAGTATTGGGCAACTCTGCTGTTACCTTCAATTTCTCAAGCTGCTTCTCGACATCACTAATTCTAGCAATCAGGTTTGGCAACTGTTTGAGACCATCCTCACAATCAGAACACAGAAACAACAGCTTCCTCTTCTTCAACTCCATGCATCTAATCTCAGAGGCACTAAGGTCTGAACACTGCTCACAGAACAAGAGCTTACAGGTGTCACAACTAAAGGTCTTACCAGTAACACCACATTTTGAGCAGTCACTCATGATTTATGGACAGCTGTAGATAAACAGTATAAAATGAAATATAAATAAACTGATAAAGTTAAAAGCTTTTTCCATCAACACAATACCAGGAGATAAGATAACCACGGTGCAAAAAAAAACTGTTCAATTGCAGAATACACTCCAACAAAGAAAATTCAAATGTAACTTCCACTACAATGTTCAAAATCCGTAACCAACACTACCACCAGTGCACACAAACAAATGCTGCAGCTTGTCATAAACCTTAACAAATTTGGATGTAAAAAACTTGTGATAAGAACCATAAAAGTACAAGCAGATCTTTCTGATGTTTACACTTTGCAGATTATGAGTAATTAGTTATTATTATATATATATATATATATATATATATATATATATATATATATATATATATATATATATATATATATATATATATATATATATATTTATATAAAGGGCATATTTTAATCAAATTTGGTAAGTATCTTCCTTTTGCAAGTGGCTTGCATAAGTTCGTTGGCCAGGAAAATAGGCCCAGGTTTTCCCGGAAAATTTTGTGTTTTCTTTCGGAAAATTTTTATATCTCTGGAAATAACAAAGTAAGGGCGACCAAATTTAGGACGCGGGTTTGTATTATAAAAATTGAACCATGCACCGAATATTAAATCTGTAAGGAAAAAGACAACAAAAAGTTAGACGCATTTAAAGAAAAAAAATTGGGGTGTCCCTCAAAACGTCCAAGTCACCATTCGAAACGTGAAAATTGACAACATTTAGGTAAAGAACCTGAAACAAATAAGGGTTATGTAAAGAAAATATTGCAAGAATAGTATTCTACAAACCCTTAAGTTTCAGCTTCAACCGTCATTGACCTTCATTTTACAAAAATATTTCCAGAAAATTCATTTCGAATAGACCGTTTCTCTGATGCTTTGGCAGTAGTTTTAGTTAAGTTTGAGGTTTCACGGTCTATAATTTTTAGCTAATTTTCGTAGAAAACATTCCTTCATGACGAGACGGCGACTTTAAAATTTTAAAAAGATTTCTTCAAATGAGTGTAAACTAGGCCCCGCAGAATTCAGATCCGGTTTTAGTTTCCGTTTTTATCTGTTTACATATATACATGGTGACGCATTTCTACGTTAAAGCTCAATATAATTCTTATTATACAAGATACAAGAAAAAATTGTATACGTTAATTATAGGGTGTCTTGAGTTGCATCTTATAAAATTATTTTGATAATCACAGGTGGCTCATAGGTTGTTGGTGATACCTACGATTTTTTCATAGAAAAATGATACATGTTTGTAAAAAAATCGAGACGCAGCAAGTAGGTTTTGGTAGCGAATTTTCATTGAATGTTTCAAATTTCAATAACTCAATTTGCTATTAACCTAAGGTTCGTTAGCTAAGAAACCAGTTTTCTCGGAAACATTTTAACTTTATTTTCGGAAATTTTGTGTACATTTATGTGTACAAGTTATTTTGATAAAATAGGGTACATCGTTTCTACTATATAGGTTATACCGGTAACCAAATTAATGCCTGTTTGCATTAAAATATATTTGCTAATTAAAACATTTTAATAAAAATTCACTTCCAAAACGGACGTGCTGAGTCCAGACTTTTAGTGAATTTTCTTAGAAAAAATTCACTAATGAGGAGATCTCGACTTTTGAATTTTGAAAAAATTTCTTCAAATGAGCGCGATCTAGGACCCCTAGAACCCATATCCGGGGTCAGTTTCAATTTTTATATGTTTATATATATATATATATATATATATATATATATATATATATATATATATATATATATATATATATATATATATATATATATATATATATATATATATATATATATCACACCGATAACTCAAAAAATAATGGGCCGATTTTAATAAAATTTGGCATGTACCTTTCTTTTGTAAATGGCTTGGATAAGTTTGTTAGTCAGGAAAATCGGAGGAGGTTTTCCGGGAAAATTTTGAGTTTTCATTCGAAAAAAATTCTTATCTCAAAAAGTTATAAGCCGATTTTAATAAAATTTGGCATGTACCTTTTTTTTGTAAATGGCTTTGACAAGTTTGTTAGTCAGGGAAATCGAATGAGGTTTTCCGGGAAAATTTTGAGTTTTCATTCGAAAATAATTTTTATCTCAAAGAATAATAGGCCGATTTTGATAAAATTTGCTATGTGCCTTCCTTTTATAAATGACTTTGACAAGTTCGTTAATCAAAAAAATCGGACGAGGTTTTCCGGGAAAATTTTGAGTTTTCATTTGAAAAAAAATTTTATCTTAAAAAATAAAAAATCTATGATAACCAAATTTGGTAGGTAGGTTTACGATATAAAAAGTAAACTATACTCCAAAATTTAGATTTCTATGTTACAAGAAAAAAAAGTTATAATAAAATATTTTGTGCCAGATCATTTCTATGAAAATTCACTACCATAACGCACTTGCTGCGTCCAGGCTTTTAATTTATCATATGCAAATAATTTAATCTGGTCCAGCGCAGTTTAAATTTTTTATTTTATCGTTTATTCTATTAACAACATCTGTTTCATCAAAATGTAGAAGTGCTATTCTGTTTGGTATATTCTCTTTGATAAAGTTTTGGTAATGCGGGTTCTTCTTTATATTATCCATTATTTGATTAAGTTTCTTGATGACAAATTAATAAAAATGTCAGCAACTTGTTTAGGTTCATCAATTAGACCTCCATTATAATGTATTAACATATTTTAGTGTTTTTATCACTTGTCTGTCTGAATTCTGAAATAACAGACTATTAGACCAAAAAATATTTAGATAACGTCACAGAATGATGTCCTGATTACATTATAACTAAGATCTTGACATTTTTCTAACGTACTGGTTACCGCGAATAACTTCAACTTGAGGAGGATAACTTTTGATATAGTTTTAGATGAAAATCGAATTATGTGAAAATAAGCCAAGAAGTTTCAATTATTTATCTTAGATTTCCACAGAAAATGATACATTAGAACACACTGTAGATAGTTCCGAACATGTTTGAAGATTGAATCAAATTTCTCGCAGACGCTTAACTAAATATTTACGTTTTTCACCATCGTAATCAGGCGGTAAAAATACACAACTGCTCGTTTAGCCGACTTTATAGTAACTACAACATTAAGAAAATAGTGCTATAAATTAAATCGTAACTTCCTCATCAATGCGATAATCTACTCTCCGCGGAGAGACTTTTTCATGAAATGTATCTGGGGTCGATGACTTGATTAAATATGAAGTTGACCTTAATTTGATCTTGAAGGTCATCGCCAAGTTGAACTCCAAGGTCACCATTAGATAGCCAGGAAAAATCCTGGTGCTTTTGTCCGGAAATTTTTTCTCCAGGACTTGAACTTTCCGAGCTATTCTGGTATTGTGCTACTTTTGGGATACCACACAAGTGCTTAATTTACACTATTTACCCCAACCCCATAATAATTTCATGGCGAAATGTAAACTTCACGTTGAAAAGAATAAGAGAAAGAACTGAACTCTACGTACTCTTAATAATTTAATAGCATATTTTTGCAAAACTAAATTCATATTCAATCCCCCCACATATTCAACCCCTACCTCAATTTCATCACAATACCAGATGAGTGATGAAATTGAAAATTTTCTAATAAACAAACCCTGAAACCTTATATTACTCGAGCTTTAATTAAAAAGTCTGGACGCAGCAAGTGCGTTATGGTAGCGAAATTTCGTAAAAATGTTTTTAATGTCAAATATGTATTATTTTTAAAAGGACATTTGGTTGGCAGTATAACCTATATAGTAGTAACAATGTACCACATTTCATTAACATAGCTTTGTTGTTTCAAAAAGTACAAACATTTTCCGAAATAAACTTAAAAGGTTCAAGAAAAAAACTGGTCCGATTTTCCTGGCCAACGAACCTCTTCAAGCTATTTACACACCTGCTAAGACATAAATAATTATTGCCAAACAGCTTTATGACCCAGTAGAAAAAAAAATTAAATTTTGAAAAAATTTCTTTTACAAAAATTCACCATTTTTTGGCCGCAATTTCCTTCAGTGATGTTACACTATATTATATTTTTCACAAAAATTCGACAACTTTTATTTACAATAATTTACTAAACATTTATTACCAACATTTCACAAAAATGTAACAAAAAATTATTTCTACGGAAACAATAAAAACAATTCTGCGAAAATTTTTCAAATTCAGCCACTATTTGAGAGTGCCTCTATACGGCAGCTCGATTTTTTTGACGAGTAATACAAACAAAAAGCTCTCTGAATGCGTCATTTCCATAGGCCTCAGCTCTCTATTGGTACAAGCCTTTTTGCGATTTGTGATATGTGTTTGTGCAACCTGCCAGAAACGTGAAAATTCCCAAAACAATTGATATAACGCAAAAACGATGAACGATATCATTTTTTCCACTAAAGACATGCATTATAATTCAATGAAAAATGCAAACATGCAATACCATAAGGGGTGTTCTATTAAAATAGAAAGTGTGTACCACCAGCGACTTATGAGCCACCTGTTATTATAAAAATAATTTTATAAGGTGCAGAGGCTCAAAACACCCTGTAATTAACGTACACCATTTTTGCTCGTATCTTGTATATAAACAAAAATATTGAGTTTCACCGTAGAAATGCGTCACCCTGTATATGTGTAAATAGACAAAAACTGAAACTTACCCCGTATATGGGTTTTAGGGGTTCTAGTTTGCGCTCATCTGAAGAAGTCTCTTCAAAATTCATAAGTCTAAGAAAATTTGCCAAAGTATAGACTTAAACATAGCTGAAACTACTGTCAAAGCATCAGAACGAAGGTCTATTTGAAATAAATTTTCCGATAATATTTTGGTAAAATGAAGTACAGTGATGGTTGAAGCTGAAACTTAAAGCTTTGTAAAACACACCTATTATGACATTTCTTCTGCACAATGCGTATTTGCTTCAGATTATTTTTTTGAAAATTGCAAATTTTGAGGTTTCAAATCTCGACTTTGACGTTTTAAGGAGAAAAATTATAACACTTTCAAAATATTTTTTCTGCCACTCCTTGTCCCTCTTGCGTCAAGAAAACTTAACCGTTGTATGTAATATTCAATTGGTTTTGTTAACCACACAAAAGTTTTTGTTCTTGTGCTTTCCTCTGATCACCAGTGGCACCCAAAATTTTTGTCTTTAAATGCCTATAACTTTTTTTCGTTTTAACGCAGATATCTGAATTCGGCATGTGGGGTAAGTTTCATAGTAGAAACGTATATGCCAAATTTAGATGTCATGACTTTGCTATTTTCGGACATTAAAAAAAAGAAAAAACTAGTCCCATTTGCGTCGCTAACAAACGTATCCAAGCCACTTACAAAAGGAAGGTATCTACCAAATTTTATCAAAATTGGCCCATTATTTTTTTAGTTATCGGTGTGATATATATATATATATATATATATATATATATATATATATATATATATATATATATATATATATATATATATATATATTAGTCACAATTCAAAATTTCCATATATTAACAAAATCAACCATATTATTTTTACTTATTCTATTAAACAATTTGATTACAACAAAATAACGAACAACTTTCTGAACTTATTAACTCTGCACTTGTCTTTTCAAACGTTTTGTACTCAGACTTTATAGTTTTTTCTTGTTCTGAATACAGTATCACTTCACCTTTTGATGTTGTTTGTCTTATTTTATATTAAATTCAGTCATGATCTGGCTACATGCTTTTTGCTTTATAACTATGTTATGTTCGATGTCAATTTCTTTGACTTTATAAATACATATAGGTGACAATTGCTTTTAACTTATAGTTGTAGATATTTATCTATTTCTTTGTCTTTTAAAGCTTGATACTCTGAGTATGGCTGTGTAGCACATGGATTGTACATTTCAAGGTATTTCAATTTTATGTATATTTTTTTTAAACTTTTTTTCGCTGGTACTGACTTATGCCTTGTCATTAAAATTCTTGTCCTAGACTTTATATACATAAACAGAAAATATAGTTTAAACTATTTACTACTTAATTTTTGTGTGATATGTATTCCTGTAAAATTATAGGCATATACCTGTTTATAAACCAGAGTTTATCCATAACATGCTACAATATATATATATATATATATATATATATATATATATATATATATATATATATATATATATATATATATATAACCCTGATTCGCGCTCATTTGAAGAAATTTTTTCTCCAATCTCCTTTGGGGAGTGGAAGCTTGGACATTGAAGAGCAGAAACATCAAAACCATAGAAGCCTTTGTATGCTACCAGCAAAGTATCAAAATCTCGTGGGTGAAACGTGTGACAAAAACGTACTGCAAAGACTCAACAAGAACTGCTAAAAACTATAAAAAAGAGAAAGCTGGAGTACTTGTCATATCATAAGATGAGTGAAGTATGCGTTACTTAGAAATATGATGCAAGGAAAAATCGAAGGTAAAGGTGGGCAGGTAGAAGAAAAACGTCGTGGTTGCGCAATCTACGCGAATGGGGATGCAGCCAATTGAACTTTTTAGACGCACAACAAGTAAGATAATGTTGGCTATGATGATTACCAATCTCCGATAGGACGGGAACGTCAGAAGAAGATTAAATCCATGGTCTCCCTCATTCAATCCTTTTCAGTGAATTTTTATTTTAAAAAATTCACTAATAGAGAGGTATCGATGGTGAGACTTTGCAAAAAAAATTTCAAATGAGCGCGAATTAGGACCCCTAGAATATATATATATATATATATATATATATATATATATATATATATATATATATATAGTATATATATATATATATATATATATATATATATATATATATATATATATATATATAAACATATAAAAATTCAAACTGACCCCGGATATGGGTTCTAGGGGTCCTAATTCGCGCTCATTTGAAAATTTTTTTGCAAAGTCTCACCATCGATACCTCTCTATTAGTGAATTTTTTAAAATAAAAATTCACTAAAAAGGATTGAATGAGGGAGACCATGGATTTAATCTTCTTCTGACGTTCCCGTCCTATCGGAGATTGGTAATCATCATAGCCAACATTATCTTACTTGTTGTGCGTCTAAAAAGTTCAATTGGCTGCATCCCCATTCGCGTAGATTGCGCAACCACGACGTTTTTTGTACCTGCCCACCTTTACCTTCGATTTTTCCTTGCATCATATTTCTAAGTAACGCATACTTCACTCATCTTATGATATGACAAGTACTCCAGCTTTCTCTTTTTTATAGTTTTTAGCAGTTCTTGTTGAGTCTTTGCAGTACGTTTTTGTCACACGTTTCACCCACGAGATTTTGATACTTTGCTGGTAGCATACAAAGGCTTCTATGGTTTTGATGTTTCTGCTCTTCAATGTCCAAGCTTCCACTCCCCAAAGGAGATTGGAGAAAAAATTTCTTCAAATGAGCGCGAATCAGGGTTATATATATATATATATATATATATATATATATATATATATATATATATATATATATATATATATATATATATATTGTAGCATGTTATGGATAAACTCTGGTTTATAAACAGGTATATGCCTATAATTTTACAGGAATACATATCACACAAAAATTAAGTAGTAAATAGTTTAAACTATATTTTCTGTTTATGTATATAAAGTCTAGGACAAGAATTTTAATGACAAGGCATAAGTCAGTACCAGCGAAAAAAAGTTTAAAAAAAATATACATAAAATTGAAATACCTTGAAATGTACAATCCATGTGCTACACAGCCATACTCAGAGTATCAAGCTTTAAAAGACAAAGAAATAGATAAATATCTACAACTATAAGTTAAAAGCAATTGTCACCTATATGTATTTATAAAGTCAAAGAAATTGACATCGAACATAACATAGTTATAAAGCAAAAAGCATGTAGCCAGATCATGACTGAATTTAATATAAAATAAGACAAACAACATCAAAAGGTGAAGTGATACTGTATTCAGAACAAGAAAAAACTATAAAGTCTGAGTACAAAACGTTTGAAAAGACAAGTGCAGAGTTAATAAGTTCAGAAAGTTGTTCGTTATTTTGTTGTAATCAAATTGTTTAATATAATAAGTAAAAATAATATGGTTGATTTTGTTAATATATGGAAATTTTGAATTGTTACTAATATATATATATATATATATATATATATATATATATATATATATATATATATATATATATATATATATATCTCACACCGATAACTAAAAAAATAATGGGCCAATTTTGATAAAATTTGGTAGATACCTTCCTTTTGTAAGTGGCTTGGATACGTTTGTTAGCGACGCAAATGGGACCAGTGTTTTCTTTTTTTTAATGTCCGAAAATAGCAAAGTCATGACATGTAAATTTGGCATATACGTTTCTACTATGAAACTTACCCTACATGCCGAATTCAGATATCTGCGTTAAAACGAAAAAAAGTTATAGGCATTTAAAGACAAAAATTTTGGGTGCCACTGGTGATCAGAGGAAAGCACAAGAACAAAAACTTTTGTGTGGTTAACAAAACCAATTGAATATTACATACAACGGTTAAGTTTTCTTGACGCAAGAGGGACAAGGAGTGGCAGAAAAAATATTTTGAAAGTGTTATAATTTTTCTCCTTAAAACGTCAAAGTCGAGATTTGAAACCTCAAAATTTGCAATTTTCAAAAAAATAATCTGAAGCAAATACGCATTGTGCAGAAGAAATGTCATAATAGGTGTGTTTTACAAAGCTTTAAGTTTCAGCTTCAACCATCACTGTACTTCATTATACCAAAATATTATCGGAAAATTTATTTCAAATAGACCCTCGTTCTGATGCTTTGACAGTAGTTTTAGCTATGTTTAAGTCTATACTTTGGCAAACATATAAAAATTCAAACTGACCCCGGATATGGGTTCTAGGGGTCCTAATTCGCGCTCATTTGAAAATTTTTTTGCAAAGTCTCACCATCGATACCTCTCTATTAGTGAATTATATATATATATATATATATATATATATATATATATATATATATATATATATATATATATATATATATATGTATGCATATGTATCCGTCTGATAACTCAAAAAATAATTAACCGATTTCGATGAAACTCGGCAAGTGCCTTTCTTTTATTAATGGCTTGGATGAGTTCGTTGGCCAGGAAAATCGGATGGGGTTTTCCGGGAACATTTTGAGTTTTCTTTCAAAAAAAAATTTTTTTCCGAAAATTTCGATAAAATTTGGTCTACATATTGCTTTGGGAAAGACCTAACTATGTGCCAAAATTCAGCTTTCTAGGGTTACAGAAAATTGAGCTATTCAAATTTGAAACATTTATGTTTAAATCATAGATGAAGTATGTGGTTGCTGTTGGTTAGTCAATGACAGCTGCTATTAATGTCATTGACTCATGAAATTCATTTTTAAGTTACAGAGAAATGTCAATAATACTGAATTCACTGATTGTTAATCATTGGCAGCATTTACGATTATATATAACCCTATTGTAATTTATCATCATTTAACACCTCTGTAGTATAATTATTTTTTTCCTTACAACTCGCATCGTTTTTAGTCAATTGTTGTTATTAATAGTCAATAGTTTCTTCCCGAAAACACACGGCTTCCATTGACTTCTGCTTCTGCCGCTGTTACAGTCTTTTTAGAGGTCCAGTTGTAACGACTCATGCAGCCAGTGTTGCTAGTTTAAGTATAAATAGTGTAGTACCTTTTAGTTTGTGTACACTCCATTTACTTTTTTATTTATTTCTTATTTGCTGCACATATCAAGACAAATTATGTTGTTAGTTGGTATACAGTGTGGTCTAGAAGTAATTGTACACAAAGCAGCAGTGGAAATTCAACCAAATTTACCTCAGTCCAAAAGTCAACATTAAAAGAGATATGGGATATATCTTTTAGTGAATTTTTATTTTAAAAAATTCACTTATAGAGAGGTATCGATGGTGAGACTTTGCAACTTTTTTTTCAAATGAGCATGAACTAGGACCGCTAGAACCGATATCCGGGGTCAGTTTCAATTTATATATATATATATATATATATATATATATATATATATATATATATATATATATATCCAACCGATAACTCAAAAAATAATTAACAGGGTTTCCGGGCAAATTTTGAGTTTTCTTTCGAAAAATAATTTTTTCTGCAAAAATTATAAAGCTGTTTTAATTAAATTTAGTAGATGTGTTGCCTCGGAAAAGACCTTACTACATACCAAAACTAAACTTTCCTAACTTATAGAAAATTGAGTTATTCAAGTTTGAAACATTTAATAAAAATTCACTACCATAACGCACTTGCTGCGTCCCGATTTTTTTTTTAATCTTGCCCCACAAGTGCTCAATAACATTCATACCTGCTGATGTTGCAAGCCAAATCATTCGTTCACTACTATTTTCTCAAAACTTCTTAGACGATCCTAGCTCTGTATAGACGAGCATTATCGTCCACTAAGGTAAAACCGTCCCCGAAGTAGCGAGCAAAGGAAATAATAATTTCATTGATACACCTATCGCGGTACCTTTCACCATTTATCGTTTCTCCTACTAGAATAACTAAATCCGTTTTTTCATTTAACATAACACCGTCCCACACAAGCACATCGCCGCCTCCAAATGGCAGTCTAGAATATATATGTTCCTCGAGATAACATTCATTCTTTCCTCTCCATACTGATATTTCAATTCACTACCATAACGCATTTGCTGCGTCTAGACTTTTAAAAATCTGATGAAATAAGCAATTAGAACTAAACGTATTTTAGCCTTGACATTTCTTTATCTTAATGCTGATAGCAATACTCCATATTAAATTCTTAAATTTATTTGTTTTTAATAATATGTGGTTCTAATTATTAGTATGGGAAAATAGCTTATTTATTATTATTAGTGAATTTTCGTAGAAAAAATTCACTAATGGGGAGATCCCGACTTTTGAATTTAGAAAAAATTTTGCAAATGAGCGCGAACTAGGACCCCTAGAACCCATATCCGAGGTCAGTTTCAATTTTTATATGTTTATATATATATATATATATATATATATATATATATATATATATATATATATATATATATATATATATATATATATATATATATATATAAAAGAGTTATGGGCATTTAAAGAAAAATAAATTGGGGTTTTCCTCAAAACGTCAAAGTGACAATTTAAAACGTCAAAATTGGCAACATTTAGGCAAAGAACTTTAATCTAATACGGGCTATGGAAAGAAAATGTCTCAAGAAGAATGTTTTACAAACCCTGAAGTCTTAGTTTCAACCGTCGTTGTCCTTCAATTTACTAAAATATTTCTAGAAAATTCATTTCAAATAGACCCTTTCTCTGATGCTTGGCAGTAGTCTTAGCTATAGAGTTTATCGTTTAATGGTATATAACTTTTGTCCAATTTTCGTAAAAAATCAATAAAGCTCAATATATCCCTTATTATACAAGATATCAAAAAAATGTATACCTTAATTATAGGGTGTCTTGAGCTACATCTTAAAAAATTATTTCTACAATCACAGGCTGGTGATACAAATATTTTTTTAGTCGAACATGCCTTATGTTATTGCATTTTTGCATTTTCCATCGAGATATAATGCATGTTTGTAAGTAACGAAATTCTGGACGCAGCAAGTGCGTTATGGTAGCGAATTTTGATTAAATGCTTCATATTTGAAAAGCTCATTTGCTATTAAGATATAAGGTTGACCAAGAAACGGATTTTTTCGGTTACACATGTTTACTTTCGGAAATTTGTGTACGTTTTCAAACAATAAAGTTTTTTGATGAAACATGGCACATTGTTTTTTTACCATATATGTTATACTGGTAATCAAATTTGATGCCTGCTTTCTGAAAAAAACACACACATATTTGATATTAAAAACATTTTTATGAAAATTCACTACCATAACGCACTTGCTGCGTCCCGAACTTTTTTTTATAAATTGTCGGTGAATCAAAAGTGTAATTAATTTTGAAAATGTTGTAATAAATACTGCGCTGGTAGTAGATTGTATAAGAATTGAATTATCTCAAAAATGGTGTATTTATTTGAAACAAAGGAAGAGTACCTTTATTTTGCAAAAAGTCACAAGGGTTTAAAAAAACGGCTTTTAGTTTTCTAAAATGACACCTGTCAAAATTTTTAGCCTACAAGTGCGGGCCTAAGCCCGTTTCTGACTTCCCTGACAATGCACAAAAATCAGTCTACTATGAGTTTCTTAGTCCACATGAGTTGTATAACGTTACAAAATTTCATTAACATGTACAGCCTTGCTTAAAAATGAGGATCGAAAATGCAAATCTTCAGGTGCGCCTTTGGAACACGATATCTTCGTTAGGAGAGAAATTAGGAAAAACGGTTATATAAACTATTAGTATTATTTTGCCCTCCTCTCTACGCTGGCGAAGTATAAACCTATATTTACTGGACACCTATATTTCACAACAACAACAAAACTGTGACAGGCTACATTAACAGACTTTCAGTCGCGAGATAAATGGAGCCCCAACAACGGGCCTTTATGATACAAAGTTGCCTTCCCACAGTCAGGACCGTCGAGTCAGCAGTAGAATTGGAGGCGCCTGCAAGTATGCAGGCTTAGACCAGCAAGTTGGACGGAATATCACTCGTGAGAATCTATATCAGCATATCCATTGTCACTAGTGATGGGAAAAACTGTTATATTGCTTTAACAGGTCGCAACTGTTATTGTTATTTAGAAATAACAGTTAAATATAGCAGGTTGAAAATAACAGTATAAACTATGAATTATTAAGAATTCCAGGTAGACGTAGTAACAGTAGCGGAACCCGTCCGGTGGTGTAGTTGGGTAATGTTTAAAATAAAAAATATTCTTGTATTATGTTTAAAACAATTAATTATTTTTTTATTAAAAAGGAGGTTTTTTTTTGGGTATTCATCACTAATAATAATTTGGTAAAAAATTCAACAATGCAGAATTTCTTTCGAATTTTCTTTACTAATTAAATATTAGTTAAGCATTGAGCATGAAAACCTCTATAGCCATCTTTTCCTTGAAAATGAAACTTATATGAAATACATGAATTATTGTAAGCAAAAAATAAAATAAATAATTTTTTTTAAAATTAAAACTAATTTTTTTCTCTCTACCTATAGGGCGAAGTGTGTCTGGTTTTAACTATACTCGGTACAGGGAATATTTTTATAATTTCATTAAAATTGGTACTGTTTCTGAGATTTTTTAAGTTTCAGCGATTTTTTATTTTGCAGTAGTAATAAAAAAAAGATGTTTAAAATCGGACCCATTTCTTAGATTTCCAAAGTGAAAAGTAAAAAGGAATATTGATTTATTAGCTACATAAGGCAAAGAAGAATGAGCAAAGAAACTACCTAATATAATATAATACCTAAAGACTCACGTTAAAGCATAACTGTACGTTTGTATACATATCAGTTTTTTCTTAAAACAAAAATGCCATCTGCATATCGAGTTCTCTAATGAAGATTGAGTTTACGTCAACGACTGTGATAATTTTTTTATATACGCGGTGACCTGATTTTATTTTTACAGTGATATAGTTCATTTTTAATAATTTTCAGTTGCTACATATACAGCCTTTCACATATTGAAAAATTAAGAACGAATTTTTTAGCGACCATAAATGTCAGAAGTGAAGGAAATTTAGCTCACTTTTTACAAGCATGACTTGTAATATTAATAAAATGAGGTAATATAAAAGGTTTCATTTGAATAATGAAAGTTGATGAAGTTTCCGCAAAACCGGAAGCTCCAACATGCTGCACTCTCATAAAATTTCGGTAAAGAAATTTGCCTTTATTCTGCACATATGGTTCTTTATTACATTACGCTTTTATTTTTTGTTAGAAGGATCTCTAGTTACATTTTCCATTCTCGGTTCACCGCCGGTGACTAACCGGTCATCTTAATCAGTACGCTTTTAAAAACTGTGCAAACAACGAACCGCTTTTGCCTAGAAATGGAGATCCACTTAAATGGTGAAAAATTCATTCTTATGAATATCCACATTTAAGTAAAATGGTGAAAGAGAAGATTGGGACTGTCGCTACATCTGTTCCGTGCGAAATACTTTTTTCTAAAACAGGACAAATTTCAAGTGACCGCCGTAACAGACTTTCGTCGACCAAAGTCAGTCAAATAATGTTCATCAACAAAAACTCAGAACTTTAAAAGTGTTTTGTTAGAAAAGAATTTCTTAGTGTAAGACAATTTTTCTCAAAGAAAAAAAGAAACATCGTTGATTTTATTTACATTTTTCATATTTTGTGTTTGTTTATAAATTGTAAATATATGTGTGTGTGTTTTTGTAAATCAACAACCTGTCAAAATTTAACAGTTTCATTGTACCGACGAGCATACGTTCCCAAAGCTGTGAGCACACTAGTATAAAGTAGTATGTTATGAAGTAAAGTCCGCTCTATACTCTATACCCCATTCCCAGTCTCATGTCCATTCATCCTGTTATAACAGTTGCGGATGAAAACAGAAGTTGATTCATCGTAGCTAGTTGTAGTGCAACAGAAACAGACATGACAACAGAAACAGATACGACTCCGAGTTCTAGTGTAAAGCGCAACAGCATCCCCACCCCTGTACCTGTTATTTGTAAATATCCATAACAGGTTGTTACTGTTGCGGCTCGACAACAGTTAAAAAATAACAGACTGTTAAATAACAACCCATCACTAATTGTCACCTCCAGAGACAATAGTGCCACGCCTGGAGTGTAGTGTATAAATAGGCTGCTCACAAGGATACAACCGTTCATTTCTTGTTCCGAGTAGTTAGACTCTGCACATCGCGTGCTAGACTTTAGATCACATGTATGTTGATCGTTACATTTATCATTAGTTTATATTATTTATTTTTGTATTAAGTATTGATTGTTTAAAGTAGTAAATAAATTGTTTAAAAAAGTAAAACGTCTTAACCGTAAAGTTAAGTCGCGTATAGGCAAAAAAATCATATACGTAGACACCTGTCTGTTTCAAAATTGTTAGTAAATAAAAAGTGTAATTAATTTTGAAAATCTTGTTATAGATACTGAGCTGATAGTAGATTGTATAAGAATTAAATTATCTCTAGAATGGTGTATTTATTTGAAACAAATGAAGAGTACCTTTATTTAGGGTTTAAAAAGTAGATAGTTTTCTAAAATGACACCTGTCAAAATTTTTACCCTACAAGTGAGGGCCTAAGTCCGTTTCTGGCTTCCCTGACAATGCACACAAATCAATATAGTGTGGGTTTCTTAGTCGATATAAGTTGTATAATGTTACAAAATTTCATTAACATATACTGTCTTTTAAAAGTTGGGATCGAGAATGTAAATCTTCAGGTGCGCCTTTGGGACACGATATCTTCGTTAGGAGAGACATTAGGAAAAACGGTTATATAAACTATTTGTATTATTTTGACCTCCCCTCTACGCTAGCGATATACACACATATATTTACTGGACACCTAATATTTCACAACGAAAAAATCTCTGGACGCAGCAAGTGCGTTATGGTAGCGAATTTTCTTTAAAATATTTTTAATAGCAAATGTCTTTCTTTGATGAAAGCAGGCATCAAACTTGGTTGCCTATATAGTAAAAACAATGTACCATATTTCATTGAAATAAATTTATTGCAGGTTTCTGAAAACAGTTTTTTGAAAAACGTTCGGGAGCTAAACTGCAAATTTACCGAAAATTCGCTACCAAAACGCACTTACTGCGTCCAGATTTTTTTCTTACAAACGCATCATTTTTCGATAAAAAATGCAAAAATGCATTAACGAATTTGTTCTACGAAAATTAGCTAAAAAAAGATTATACACCCCTACTCACTCCTGATCCCGTAACTTCCTTGGGGAGTGTGAACAAGAAATTTTCCTAGGGGTTTGTGGATCCAGGGGGGTGGGGGCCTAGGCAGGTTTCTGAAAACAGTTTTCTGAAAAGCGTTCGGGAGCTAAACTGCAAATTTACCGAAAATTCGCTACCAAAACGCACTTACTGCGCCCAGTTTTTTTTCCTACAAACGCATCATATTTCGATAAAAAATGCAAAAATGCAAAAATGCATTAACGAATTTGTTCTACGAAAATTAGCTAAAAAAATTATGCACCCCTACTCACTCGGGGTCCCGTAACTTTCTTGGGGAGTGTGAACAAGACATTTTTCTTGGGGTTCGTGGATCCGGGGGGGGGCTAGGTAGGTTTCTGAAAACAGTGTTTTGAAAAGCGTTCGGGAGCTAAACTGCAAATTTACCGAAAGTTCGCTACCAAAACGCACTTACTGCGTCTAGATCTTTTTCTTACAAACGCATCATATTTCGATAAAAAATTCAAAAATGCATTAACGAATTTGTTCTACGAAAATTAGCTAAAAAAAATTATACACCCCTACTCACTCCTGGTCCCGTAACTTCCTTGGGGGTGTGAACAAGAAATTTTTCTTGGGTTTTGTGGATCCAGGGGGGGGCTAGGCAGGTTTCTGAAAACAGTGTTTTGAAAAGCGTTCGGGAGCTAATCTGCAAATTTACCAAAAATTCGCTACCAAAACGCACTTACTGCGTCCAGATTTTTTTCTTATAAACGCATCATATTTCGATAAAAACATGCACAATGCATTAACAAATTTGTTCTACGATAATTAGCTAAACAAATTATAGACCGTTAAACCATAAACTTCACTAAACCTGCAAATAAATATCCAAAAAGCCACCAAACTTAACGAAACTGACAGCCAAAGCATCAAAGAAAGGGTCTATTTGAAATGGATATTCTGTGAACATTTTAGTAAAATGAAGGGCAATGACGGTTGAATCTGAAACTTAAGGGTTTGCAAAACACTCTTCGTGCAACATTTTCTTTTCACAAACGGTATTTGTTTCACATTCTTTGCCTAAACATTGCCAATTTTGACGTTTAAAATTGCGAGTTTGACGTTTTGAGGAAAACTCCAAAATTTGTTTCTTTAACTGCCCATAACTTCTTTGTCTTTAAAGTTAGGGACCTAAATTTTGGTACAGAGTTCACTCTTTATAATACAAACACGCGTACCAAATTTGGTTGTTCTTACTTTATTATTTACGGACATATGAATTTTTTTATAAAGAAAACACAAAATTTTCCGGGAAAATCTGGTCCGATTTTCCTGGCTAACGAACTTATCCAAGCCACTTGCAAAAGGAAGGTGCTCTGCAAATTTTATCAAGATCGGTCCATTATTTTTTTAGTTATCGGTCGGATATATATATATATATATATATATATATATATATATATATATATATATATATATATATATATATATATATATATATATATATATATATATATATATATATATATATAGATCTCCCCATAAGCGAATTTTTTTTAATTCGCTAAAAAGACTGTCGACAGGCTACATTAACAGACTTTCAGTCGCGTATAGGCAAAAAAATCATATACGCGGACAGCTGTCCTCAAAATTTCATTTTTACAGTAAACCGGCTTATTCACGTTGCCAGCTTTCCAAACGCTAAAATTATCTCACGTGAAAATACATAATCTATTAATAGGTGAACATCTGAGTTTTGGACAGAAGATAAATTTACCTAAATCTAAATTCAACTACTTTTAACATGTGTGAGGTCAGTTTGAGTTAGTTTTAATTTTTTTCATTGAGATATGTGCATAAAAAAGTATATTATGTTAATAACGTATTATGTGGAAATATAAAGCGATTGCACAAAAGCAAAATAAATCGTACAATGCTTTAAAATCACCGTGGAGATGCATATGTGGGTGGGTGTATGTTTGTTTATATGCACGTACGCGAAAGTATGTCGTCTCCTGCCAAAACAAAAAATGCAATCGTTTATGTTAATTTATTAGCCTTCATCTACCACCCAAAACAAAGAAAATAATTTGCTCATGATAACGTAACACTCTAAAATAAAATAATTCGGGACGCAGCAGGTGCGTTATCTTAGTGAATTTTCATAAGAATTGTACACTATTAGTACGACATATTACTAAAATTAATATTTAAATTTAAACAGATCTAGAAGGTCGGTTTTAAAGGTCCTAATACACGCTCATTTGAAGAATTTTTTCGGAAGTATTACTATCGATATCTCTCTATTATCAAAAAAAATAAAAATTTTAAGAGTGATAATGAGCGATAAATATGATGTCAAAGTTCGAAAGACACGATCATGAAAATGATGAAATTTTTGTCGGAAAAATTACGATATCTCGGAAAAAAATGTATATATGTATGTATATATATATATATATATATATATATATATATATATATATATATATATATATATATATATATATATATATATATATATATATATATATATATATATATAGTGTGTCCCAAACTGGATGGGAATGTATTGGTATCTCCGTTATTATTAGAGATAGGGACACAGTTAAATTAGCAATGTTTTGTAGAACTTCATGCTCGTTCCAAATATGACTTGTATTTTGCCCTGCCTCTTTTCGTTTTCGAGTTATTTTGAAAAAAACAAAATTTCTCGATTTCTTTTTTCTTCAATACCTAAGTAGGCGTTGATCTGGCATGTCTAAGACTTGCATATTATCAGGACACTTTTTACAGAGTAATCTTTTTGTGCTATTCTCAACTTTGGATTATCATTTGTTTTTGAGCTACAGGTATCAACGTTTGTTTTTATTATGGCAGCCATATTGGATTTTTTGGTACATATGATAGCCTGTGAAAAGAGCTTTCCAATGATATACAACGTGCCTGAGACATCTTGTAATTGCACTGACAATTTTGAGAAAAACCGTTTTGAGGATACTAGGCTTTGATATCCAATACCAGAAAACAAATGACAAAAAAGTGTTCAAAAAGCAGTAGCCCTTGGAGTCTAAAAATAGACTTCTACGTTCAACATAATTTTCCGTAATGATTCACGATAAAAAAAAATTGGAACTTTGAGCACACCAATGAATCGGCCCATTATTATAAATGATATTTTACATTACAACATTATCCTAAAAAATTGTTATAATTAGATTAAATAGGTAAACCTAGTTAATAACTAAATTTACTAACAGAACTCAATAAAACTAACGGGACGCAGCAAGTGCGTTATGGTACTGAATTTTGTTAAATGCTTCAAATTTCAATAACTCAATTTTCTATAAACTTAGAAAGTTTAAATTTGGTGTGTAGCAAGGTCTTTTCCAAGGAAAAATATGCACCGAATTTAATTAAAATAAGTTTGTAATTTTCAGAGAAAAAATTTAAAATTTGAATAACTCAATTTTCTATAAACTTAGAAAGTTTAATTTTGGTACGTAATTAGGCCTCTCCTAAGGAAATATACACATTAAATTTAATTAGAACAGCTCTGTAATTTTCGGAGGAAATTTTTTTTTTAAGAAAACTCAAAATTTTCCCGGAAAACCCCGTCCAATTTTCCTGACTAACGAAGTCATCCAAGCCATTAATAAAAGAAAGGCACTTGCCGAGTTTCATCGAAATCGGTTAATTATTTTTTGAGTTATCAGACGGACACACACACACACACAAATATATATATATATATATATATATATATATATATATATATATATATATATATATATATATATAT
Source organism: Tillus elongatus (assembly GCA_964006375.1). Taxonomy (NCBI): domain Eukaryota; kingdom Metazoa; phylum Arthropoda; class Insecta; order Coleoptera; family Cleridae; genus Tillus; species Tillus elongatus. The sequence continues at coordinate 59,674,236 of OZ023262.1, read as the reverse complement.
ATATATATATATATATATATATATATGGCCCATAAGTCGTTGGTGATACAAATTTCCTTTTTTTTAAACAAACACGCCTTATGCTATTGCATTTTTGCATTTTCCATCGAAATATAATGCATGTTTGTAAGAAAAGAAATTCTGGACGCAGCAAGTGCATTATGGAAGCTAATTTTGATCAAATGTTTCATATTTGAACAGCTCAATTTGCTATTAACCTATAAGGTTGACCAAGAAACGTGTTTTTTCGGGAACACTTTAAGTTTACTTTTGGAAATTTTTGTACATTTTCACACAATAAAGTTATTTTGATGAAACATGGCACATTGTTTTTACTATATAGGTTATACTGGTAACCAAATTTGATGCCTGCTTTCTTAAAAAAACACACATATTTGTTATTAAAAACATTTTTATGAAAATTCACTATCATAACGCACTTGCTGCGTCCAGAGTTTTCTTTTTTTTTAAATAATATTCAACAATATGTTCAGTAATGAAGAATATTTTGACATGTTGGAATGTTATATTCGTTCTAACCGAAATACTGAGGCAACTGTAAATTCATATCAAAACAACTACCCAGAAAGACGACAATCAAACACCAAAATATTTCGCAGGATAGTGACCAATCTATTGAACGACGGTAGCTTCCACGCAAAGAAACTACCTATGCCTAGAAATGAAGAAAGAAATAATGCCGTCTTACAAGTTTCAAACGAAAACCCTTCGAAATCTGTTCGGTTTTATGGTGAACAAATTGGCGTTCCAAGAAGTACGGTACACCGATAACTCAAAAAATGAGCCGATTTTAATGATATCTGACAGGTACCTTTCTTTTGTAAGTGGCTTTAATAAGTGCGTTAGTAAAGAAAATGAGACCAGGCTTTCCGGGATAATTTTGGCTTTTCTTTCCAAATTTTCTTTTATCTCCGAATGTAATAAAGCTATGGTAACCAAATTTGGTACATAGGCTAACGTTATAAAAGGTAAACAGCATGCCAAAATTTGGATCTCTATGTTACAAGAAAAAAAGTTATATGCATTTAATTTAAAAAGTGTTTGGTGCCAGATCATTTCTATGAAAATTCACTATCGTGACGCACTTGCTGTGTCCAGACTTTTGTTTTTAATGTTAAACCTATCTATAGTTTTCATCATTGTTAAAATGGTTCCTATTGCATTTCAATTTATGTTGTTATGTATATGATTCTTACATTATTCCTGTTTGTTACAAATATCTTTTAAATATTTACATATGTCATAAATCCTATAATGATTATATACTTATAAATATATATATATATATATATATATATATATATATATATATATATATATATATATATATATATATATATATATATATTTGTCTTTTAACTTACATACATAAATTTTGGTACGTGGGTTACTATTTATATTACAAACACGCGTAAGGGTACTTTGTTATTTTCGGAGATATAATTTTTCTAAACATATAAAAATTGAAACAGACCCCGCATATGGGTTTGCTCTCATTTGAAGAAACTTTTTCAAAATCAAAAGTCGGGATCTCCTCATTAGTGTTTTTTTTTTAAGAAAATTCACTACAAACGAAGCAATAGTTACAATTTATGGCCAATGGACCTGGCTGCCGAGTCCATGCAGTAATAATCTCTACACACACACACAAGTCATTAGCTCAAGGCTCTCGAACATTGTAGCACGTACGCACACAATTACGCACGCACGCATTCAATCACGCATGCACGCGCGTGCAATTAGATATACCAAATTAAGTACAAAGATGTAATATTTTCCTTTAAAATTATGGACAACACTATCAAACCTCTCATTATTCAATGTTTTTAAATGTTACAAATTATTGATTTCTGTATGAATTTCTTTGTGCTTATATCTTCCAAATTAAAGTATTTGTTTACTTTAAAACATGACAGGTGAGACAAACATCTGCTACATTTACTTGTCTTGCTTATATTTAGGTAACTAAATTTTTAATTAAAAAAAACTTGGTTGCATTCGGACTAAGACCAATATCTTAATTTTCGATACCAGCAACTGTAAATTAACTCAGAGTCTGACTGTATTCCGTTGCTTAGACAAAATTAAGATAAATGTATTGAACACGAATTAATTGGAGCATCTGAAGCAGTCTTAAAGATAAAATGTATTTACCTAAGGGGGCAGAATGATAATCAGTGATGACTTCTTTCCGGAAATTCTCTAACCTTGCTAAAGAGATTTCTCTTTTAGATAGCGATTTGCTCCTCTCGATTTTCTTCTTGAATAGCGGCATTTTCACGGTTTTTTCTTTGACACTTCACAATCAAAATTTACCTTAGTCAATCAGTTAGTAATAACATTTTAAAGAAATATATCACAACCTATATTTACCACACAAGCAACCATACATAACATTCTGAAATACTGAATCTATTAATACATGAGTGTACTTTTAAATTTTGGTTTTACAGCAAACCAAATACAACTGGTGAATAAGCTGAGGCGTCCCGACGCCAGTGATGCCCGATGATGAATATAGAGTTATTTCAAGTACGCGCGTCGAAGATAGAGCTGGAAATATTCTGGTGAATGTAATATCCCATTATCCTCACGTTGGCTGATACATTAAGGAAAGATAATCACAGATATGTAATCTACACCCACTGATAAAATGCTACTGGTCCTGGAATAGGAGGATAAGGAGGGTGTTTTCTGTTGACGCTGAAATGGGATTTTACCAGTTAGAACAGGTATCTCAGGGTTGAATATTGAACAATGTGCTTCAAAGCTTTTAATAAACGATCCAGTATCCTGTGTATACAGATTTTATCCTTGATTATATATGACTGATGACATATGCGTGGCGACTACTTAATTAAGTTATATTAGGTTTATTTCTTTAACCCATATAAGTTTATATGAGTGCATAAAGTCACGCCTCAGACAAAAATAATGTAATGCGTTAGTAGAGTATACACATAAACGAACCTTTTTATTATCGATTTAGGGCGAGGAAATTGATTTCTTTAAAAAAACGCGTGTCTGATACTTAGATCATAATTCACCTAGCTTTAATCGGCTTCAGAAAAGTCGGGACGCAGCAAGTGCGTTATGGCAGTGAGTTTTCATAGAAATGATCTACGCAAGTATTTTACGAAAACTATACAGGGTGATTTACAACGCAATGGACATAGAATGTATGCGTGTAGAGGTATTCAAAAAATGCCGATTTTTTATATAAAATTTTTCTCTGGCTCCCATGGTTGGTGAGACATTCACCTCGGAAAATTTTTGAATAATTACAAGAAACAGCTGTATTGCAGCAATGCCCCAACATAGAACAACCAAATTTGGTAGTTGGTTTTCTTTTATCAACGTCGTTATTTGACAAAATTTTGAATTGGATATAAACTCAAAAAGGGGTGAATTAGGGGTGGGTGACCCTTTAAATGAAATTTTTTTGCAAACCCTAACCCAATTAAATGGTAAACTTCATCAGTTTTATAGCAAATTGAATTTTGTACCTTTTTCTCTACTTTTTCGACAAACCGCCCGTTTTCGAGAAAATTGAGATTTTTAGTGTTGACATCAAAACAAAATTATGTTCCTTGCAAACTGTATAAAACATTAACATATCTCAAATTTAACAAACACTATTAAAGACTTTAAGTGAGGAATATAATTTATTTTTAGCCGATTTAATTAGTTTTGACCTCATCTCACGACGTGGATAAAAAGAAACCATCTACCAATCGGTTGTTCTCTGTTGAGACATTGCTGCAATACAGCTGTTTCTTGTAATTATTAAAGGTCAATATCTCACCAACCATGGGCGTCAGAGAAAAATTGCAAGCAGGCATCAATTTGGTCACCGGTATAACCTATATAGTAGGAACAACGTACCATATTTTATCAAAATAACTTGTTTGAAAATGTACAACAATTTTCGGAAAATAAAGTTAAAACTCATTGATTGTTGTTGTCCTTAATTGGAGAAACTGGTCCATACTATAAACAGATTTGGAGACTATTTCTCTGGCTTCACTGTTGGGTTAGATGTTCTCGGATGGTGTTCAACGTTTCTGTGACTAGTTTCGCTGAGAATATTGTCAAGCAGCGAAACTAGTCACAGAAACGTTGAACAACATCCGAGAACATAAAACCCAACAGTGAAGCCAGAGAATTAGTATCCAAGTCTGTATATAGTAAAGTTTAAACGTTTCCGAGAAAACTGGTTTCCTAGCTGACGAAACTTAGGTTAATAGCGAATTGCGTTATTCAATTTTAAAGACTTTAATGAAAATTCGCTACCAAAACGCACTTACTGCGTCTCGATTTTTTTACAAACATGCACCATATTTCGATGAAAAATGAAAAATGCGCTCATTTGAAGATATCTTTTTAGAATTCAAAAGCCGCGGTTTCCTCAATAACGAATTTTTTCGACGAAAATTAGCTAAAAATTATAGACCGTTAAACCATAAACTTAACTAAAACTACTGCCAAAGCATCAGAGAAAGGGTCTATTTAAAATGAATTTTCTGGAAATATTTTTGTAAAATGAAGGGCAATGATGGTTGAAGCTGAAACTTAAAGGTTTGCAGAACACTTTTTACACAATCCGTATTTCTTTCAGGTTCTTTGCCTAAATGTTGTCAATTTTGACGTTTAATATCGCGACTCTTTACGTTTCAAATCGCGATTTTTACGTTTTGAAGAAAACCTAATTTTTTTCTTTAAATGTCCCTCTAACTTTTTGGTCTTTAAACTTGCACACCTAAATTTTGGTAAATTGTTCACCCTTTTTATATATAATAGAAACTGACCCTGAATATGGGTTCAAATTCAAAAGTCGGGATCTTCTCGTTAGTGATTTTTTTTAAATAAAATTCTCTAAAACAAGCACTTGTGAAGCCACGGGAAAAGTCTACGACTGTATTGAATATGGGACGGTTTCATTAAGTTAGGGCAAGAACAAGCAACCAGATATGCTATTCAAATTGAATTAAGCCTTAAGGCTTTCACCTTATCTTTATCAAATTATTTTTTATACAAAACCTCGCTAAAAAATTCATCGGAATAACAACAATCTGAGTAGATAACTGTAAAGTGAAATGAGACTAAAAAAATTGATAAAAAGTAAAAACACTAACTAGGATTAGAGCTCGTCACGTAGGAGTCGACTATCCGATGTACAGGGACTTAGGCCACTGAGCTACGTTCGACATGTATGGACTAGCAGGTATATCCTATAATGTTAATGTTCAGCGTTTTACAATTTACACAAAACTATTTTGATTTACAATAGATTTTTTGCTTATATTTTAACGAAATCAAGGAAAATAACGACTTAGGGCACATATCTAGGAGCTTGTTAGTCATTTCTTGCAGTATTTTTCATTCACATTCTGATCAATTAATTTTTACGTTTTAACTCTCTTGAATCAGATTTAATTAATTAAAAATTATTTACCTCAAGCTTTTTTGTCTTTTAAAATAGAGATCTGAGTTTTGGTACATACCCTTTATGACAGAAACCAGCGTACCAAATTTGGTTGCCCTCACTTTGTTATTTTCTGATATAAATTTTTTCGAAAGAAAACACAAAATTTTCCGGGAAAACCTGGGCTGATTTTCATGACTAACGAACTTATCCAAGCCTCTTGCAAAAGGAAGATATGTGCCAAATTTGATTAAAATCGGACTATTATTTTTTGAGTTACCGGTGTGATACATACATACATACATACATACATACATACATATATATATATATATATATATATATATATATATATATATATATATATATATATATATAATTGAAACTGACCCTGGATATGGGTTCTAGGAGGCTTAGTTCGCGGTGATTTGAAGAAATTTTTTCAAAATTCAAAAGTCGGGATCTTCTCATTAGTGAATTTTTTTAAAGAAAATTCACTAAAAAATGCGCATGTTTTGGGGTCCTCTACACACATACATTATGTGTCTATTGCGTTACGTATCCTGTATATGCGCCAAAAAAGATTAAAGTTTGCCCGTAAAATTTATCAAATTTTGTGTACCACGCAATAATTTGGTCTTGCAGTGTTGTTCAGTGACCTGACCTGACCTCCAGCGGTATCTAAAATTTCTTTTTGATTAAATACTTATAAGTTGTTTTTTGCTTTTATTAACTGATAGAGATCTAAATTTTGACACATAATGTACTTCTTATAACATAAACCTGCGTACCAAATTTAGTTCCCATGGCTTGGTAATTATTGGAGATAAAAAGTTATCCAAAAGAAAAATGTTCCAGCTAACGAACTTGTTCAAGACATTTATAGAAAGAAGGTACATATCAAATTTTATCAAAATCGGCCTATTGTTTCTTGAGTTATCGTTGTGATACATATACAGAACATTTTTAACTATGACACTGTTAGGATAGTTTTTATGGGCAATCCAAATCTATGATCATATTTTCCAAGGTGTTCTTGATGCAAGAGTTACAATACCTAACTTTGATTTTGCTTATGCGCGCCATATTGAATTTTTGTATTTTTAAGAAGCCTTTTTTTTCTGATTACAATGATATGTCACATGATACCATCACATCTTACCTTCTATCAAAATTTTGCAAAAAATCGTTTCTGCATAGAGTGTTTTGGTTTCTGCTTGCTTCGCACAGGCAAAAACTCTGCACACTACTCTGGAAAAAAAGACGCATTAACCCCTAGATGCATACGATTATCTGAATCTGGCTACATCAAAGAGTGATTCTAAATTTCTGTCACTGATCTCATATTTCCTCACGTGTTGACGATGTTCAAGTAATAATCAACATTGACAACGATGTTCTTCATTCATAAGAACAAAAATTAAATCCCATAAACGCCTACCTTTTGTAGTACTAGATTTTTGTCAAATTCACTAAATCAACTACCATACTTTTTTTATATTGTTTTATATTATACACCAAAACGCACTTACTGCGTCTCGATTTTTTTCTCACAAACATGCATCATACTTCGATAAAAAATGCAAAAATGCAATAATACATGGGTGTTCGAAAAAAAATTGTAGGTAACACCAACGACTTATGGGCCACCTGTGATTGTCAAAATAAATTAATGGTGATTTTCCGCACTACCAAGTTACTGCCAGGCGACATTATTATTTCTTCACCGCCGATAGTCAGGATGTTAGTTCCAAGATCAAGTTTAGCGCACTGGCCCTGAAGTATGTCCAAGCCAATTATAATCGGGTCTGATATGGCGGCGACTATGGCTGTCTGCTTTGCCTTTCATGTCCCAATTTGCAGCTCGACGTCAGTTTCGCCAAATACCTGGATCCGATCACTACCGGGTGCATTTACTCTGTACACGCTGTCTGGCTCTCTTACTCGCCATCTTGGAACCATGTCGCGGCGAATAATCGTCCTAGGTGCGCCTGTATCGACGACCATCTGGGTCTTATTACCGCTTACGTATCCGTCTACGACGAGAACGCTGCCAGAATCGCTAACCTGAGAAATGGTTAACGGCCTTAGCTTCACTTTCTCCCTTAGGCGTGATCTTAGAGCCCAACATTCGCCCCTTATATGTCCCACCTTGCCGCAGTTCCAGCAACCCAAGGCATTTGCACGGTGAGCTCTTATTGGGTGTTCATGAGACGTCGGCCTTATTTGTCCTGCTATTTTCTCTAGTAGCTGCATGACCTTGGATGAATCTGTTTTATTTTCTTCTTGGACCTGGAGACTTTTTCGGTCCTTTTCATCTCTTTTTCTCAGTTCCTCTCTTATCTCTTCGTCTCTTTTTCTGGCCTCTTCATCTCTTTTTCTCATGTTTTCTTTGGCTTCTTCATCTCTTCTTCTGACCTCTTCATCTCTTTTTCTTATTTCTTCTTTGGCCTCTTCATCTCTTTTCCTCATTTCTTCTTTCGCTTATTCGTCTCTTTCTCTTGCTTCTTCATCTCTTTTTATCATTTCTTCTTTGGCTTCTTCATCTCTTCTTCTGGCCGCTTCATCTCTTTTTCGCATCTCTTCTTTGGCATCTTCGTCTCTTTTCCAATAGCTGGAGATTACACCCAGTTATGAATTACAGCTGACACTGATCTTCCAGAGATTTTAGAAATTTCCACGTTGTTTAACGAATATTCCGGAAAATATTTCCGCTAGCAGCTTGAAAATCCCACTTATGACACCAGTTGTTACGTTCTCCGGGGTTCTGTATTCGTTGACTAACAAAACACAGCTTTCCAAACTACTAATTTATTATAAGCAACTATTTTCCAACACCAGTATCAACTAAAATATTTCTCTCTATTATTAAATGTCCATAGAACTATATTCCACTATTCGCCCTCTATGATCGCTTCTTATACACCAACACGTACTGCTGACTCGCTTAATACTCTATGATCACATATTTGCACCACCACTGACTCAATACTGAACTAACTTACTCTGCGCACCGCTCGTCTATTTATACTGTCCATAGAGATTCTAGACCTTCTACACTTTTCTATACCTGTCACATCTGGTCCCTTCTAGAAAAATAATTCTAGAGTGTTCGCTCTTACCAACACACTTTATTATTGACATCTGACCATAGAATAAACAAAGTCCATAAACTTAATTTTCATAGACAAATGTGACTAATTGTACAAGTGGTCCTATCTACCAAATTTGAAATGAATTGGTTCAGTAGATCTTGAGTTATAACGAAATAAAAAATCAATAATCTACGATATGATCTGAAATTACCTCTAAATGGATGCCTATAATGTTAGACGAGGTCCGACATGTATATCAGGGTTCCGCTGCCATTGCAAACAAAATCTCCAAATTAGGTTTTAAACGGACAGGCTACGAAAATATGTCATAATAAACAACCGGCGGGGTTGATATTTACGACAACTCTCATCTAAATCTGTAGATATCAGAAAAATGTAAATAAATAGAAATTTTAATGAAAGTGAATTTGTTTAAAAGCAATCTAGAACTACGTTTTATTATGTATAAATATTAAGTTTCCTATTTTCGCGGTATTTAAAAGCCATCTCCTTCTCTCTAGTTTAATCTGACAACACTATATGTAATTTATTAACAGACAGGGGTCATGGGAGAAACGTGTACGTTCTGCGCATAACCTCGAAATCGACTCCGCTAATACCTTAGAATCTCAAAATAAACAACTACCTAGAATACAAATAGTAGGTAAATAATAACCCAACTTTAATTTTAAGATAACTTTAACAAATGCCTGCCACTGTGACTGTAGTATATTATGATTCTAACATCCAATCAAATAAATAAGAAAGTGGTTGTGTACATCAGATTCAGGTTCTTAATCAATGCATGTAAGTACTGTATTACCAAAATGATAAAATTATTTCAAGAAGAAATATACCTACCACAAACCAATATAAATGTAATATCTAGGATACCTAGGTACTTATGGTTATCTTTACTCTTAACTTTTACTTTTTATGGAACATTTGAAGTAAACGAAACTACATATAATGTCATGAAGCAGTTTAAATTACATATATAATCAGTTCTTCAGTGTAAATTATTAAAATTTCAATTTCAAAATTTTGTATTTATATTTATTTCATTTTTAAAAAGTATGGATACAGCAATAGTAAATAAGTGTTGAAAAGAGTTTAGGTGCAGCAAGTGTGTTATGGTAGCGAATTTTTGTAAAAATATTTTAGATAGTGATAACTCAATTTTCCATTAAACTAGAATCTTCAGTTTTAATACATAGTAAAACCCATAGATAAGGCATAGCGTGGATAGTATATTTGAAAAATAACTACAAATTTCTTTTAAAAAACTTTTTTGTTTTGTTTGCAGAAACTGGTTCGATTGAGTTGACTAAAATGGATCACAATTAATAAGGAAACATACCTGCCACGCTTATAATTTGGCAGATACATTCCTTTTGGAAATAAAAATTACATTTTCGGTAAATTTGCAGTTTAGCACACGGGGGACTTTCAGAAAAAAATCAAAAACATGCTTAGAACCCTTTCTGGATGTACATACCACAAGAAAAATGTATTGCAAACAGCCCCTAAAAAAGTTACAGAACCAGGAGTAAATAGGGGTGCTGGGCGGGAAAGAAGTTAAAAAGGAAATATGAGCGGAAAGTTCGAAAAAACAGCTTAGTTGGACCTCTATAAGCTACGTTTTGCAGCTATACTTCCTTAAAATCCTGTTTACTTTGCCCAGAACCTTTATTCCCCGCAAGTCCCACAACTTTCTTTGGGGTTGTTTCGAAGCATTTTTTCTTGTTTATATTGTTCTTGTTTACTAAGTGAGTGGTGGACGTGTCGCCACCTAGTTGCGGAACCAAGTAGTATGCTGTCACGCCAGCTCCAAATAACACAAAGTGTTTTTTGCTACAATTAGTATGCCGCACTGAAGAGCTCTAATGAGAGCGAAACCGGTCTACGGTTCTAATTGTTTCGAGAATGCATCTAGTCTTACATACTTTGCCCCTATATTGGGGTAGAAATGGGCCAGGGCTGACAATTTTCTAAGTTGTTAGTTAGCTGTATACAGTCTCTATTTTTATAACACTTTGTGTTATTTGGAGCTGGCGTGACAGCATACTACTTGGTTCCGCAACTAGGTGGCGGCACGTCCACCACTCACTTAGTATTTTAAGGCTGGCTATACTATGGCCGTATTACTTTTTGGTGCATTTTTGCTACAATTAGTATGCCGTACTGAAGAGCTCTAATGAGAACGAAACCGGTCTACGGTTCTAATTGTTGCGAGAATGCATCTATAGTCTTACATACTTTGTCCCTATATTGGGGTAGAAATGGGCCAGGGCTGACAATTTTCTAAATTGTTAGTTAGCTGTATACAGTCTCTATTTTTATAACACTTTGTGTTATTTGGAGCTGGCGTGACAGCATACTACTTGGTTCCGCAACTAGGTGGCGGCACGTCCACCACTCACTTAGTATTTTAAGGCTGGCTATACTATATGGCCGTATTACTTTTGGTGCATTTTTGCTATAATTAGTATGCCGCACTGAAGAGCTCTAATGAGAGCGAAACCGGTCTACGGTTCTAATTGCCGCGAGAATGCAACTAGTCTGGTTCTTGTTTATGCATTGAGGGTACTTGTAGGCATGTAGAAGGGCGAGGAGAACCCCTGTGACGAAGCCGCGAACCAAGATTTTCAATTTATGTTCAAATTGTTACCTCATTTCATTTGTTTAAAATATTTTTCCAAAAATGAATTTGAGAACGCCTTGTCAGTCTCACACAGAGAGCTACAATATTTTATCATTTAAAGTATGGATACAGCAACAGTAAATGAGTGATGAAAAGGGTCTGGGTGCAGTAAGTACGTTTTGGTAGAGAATTTCCGAAAAACATTTCAAATCCGATAACTCAATTTTCGATTAAGCTATAATCTTCAATCTTGAGCCATAGTAAAACCTATGTAAAAAACCTTTTTGTTGTTTTGTTTGCAAAAACTAGTTCGATTGGTTTGACTAAAACAAAACCATCCAAACAATTAATAAGGAAAAATACATGTCATATTGATAATTTGGTGGGTACATTCCCCTTGTAAATAATTTTAAAAAAATCTGGAAAAGTTTTGTAACTTTGATGAAATTTGTAACACAATTTTTTAAAGTGACTTTCAGTATTTACATATATGTACCAAATTTTTATTTTCTAGCTCCATAGTAAATAGAGATTTCGTCAAGTAATCGCTTACTGGGACATCTAAAGCCAATCTCCAAGATCCATTTAAATTTAAAGAATTAGTTTTAATAATATACCTCACTAATAGTGTACAATTCTTATGAAAATTCATTACTTTAATGCACTTGCTGCGTCCCGAACTTTTATGTTTAATACTTTTTTGTGTTTATTAAAGCTGTGCAGAACATATAGTTCCAAGTCTATACGAATGGCGACTCTGCAAAATATCTTGCAATAGTATTCTGTAGGTCATTTTTATAATGGTTTTGTTTATGAATTTAGTAAATTCGCTACACTGTCTCTATTATACAGGGCTTTCATTAATCCCAGAGTCCCACGTGACCGCTTAAGTTAGGCTACCCGTCATACACGGTTGTACAACCTGAATAAATGAACTCCCTAGGTTGCCGGTGTCGTCTCATATTTCCTTTCGGGTTTTATAAAAAATATAAAAATTATAATAAGGTGAAACAGTAAATGTCTTAAATGTATTTATTATTTACTATTTTTAACAGCAAGTCTGTTTATGTATGGTTTACTGTTATTGATTGTTAAAAAAATAAATTAAAAATAACATAACACAAACCTGCAGACTAGACCCAAAGCAGTTTGGGTTTCAAGAAAACAGTAGCACTCAAGCCGCTGTCATTGAAGTTATGCAATACATATATAACACCCTTGACGAAGGTAAATATGCGGTTGCAGTTTTTGTGGACTTGAAAAAAGCCTTTGACACAGTAAATCACGGTATTTTGTTGAACACTTTAGAAAAAGTGGGCATCAGAGGCAGCTGCAATCAATTAATTAAAAGCTATCTGGAAAATAGACCAACTTTAACTCGAATTGGGGAAACAGAAAGCAGTATGAGAAACATCAATATTGGCATACCTCAAGGATCTGTTCTTGGGCCACTGTTATATATTCTATACGTACAAACACTGGAAACGGAATCATTGAAAGCTCATTACACCATGTTTGCAGACGACACGATCTTACTATACTCCGGTGATAAACAAGAAGTACTACAAGAAAACATACAACAAGATCTTCTTAAATTTGAAGACTGGTTACTCGAGAAACAGCTCACAATAAATGCCACAAAGACGGAGTATATGATGTTTAAACAAAAAAACAAAAAACCGATTACAATTGACATTAATTTAGATAGCAAAAGAATTGCAAAAGTGGAAAAATCTACCTATCTGGGATTAATAATAGATGAAAAACTGAACTGGAGTGACCACATCAACAAAATAGAGAAGAAAATTGTACCCATCTTAGAAGCAGTAAGACGGTGTGGCAGCTTGCCTTCACCTGCAAGAACGTCTATATACAACTCCTTGATATTGAGTCAGTTGACATATCTCATTGTTATATGGGGAAACTGTACAGAATTCAATCTAGAAAGAGCAGAGAGGCTACTCAATAAAGCGGTAAAAGCAACAGAAAACCTACCAAGACTAACACCCACAATAGAGCTGTATAATAAAACGGAACGATTGACAGTGAAAGAAATATTCTTCAGAGAACAGTGCAAGACAGCGTATAAAATAACAAGAGGACTAATGAAGAATAATATCACAATGGTGAAAAATACCTCTATCCACAATCACGAAACAAGACAAGCAAACAACTACCACATGTCACATGCCAATACTTGTAAGGGACTACAGAGATTCACACACCGGGCAATTGGAGCATACAACAAACTTCCAGAACACCTCAAAGGAAGCCCATCGACTTCAGTGTTTTCCAAACGCATTAAAACTTACATACTGAATAAAAGACAGGATCCATGGTGTAAAAGTGTACCGAACCTCAACTATCAATAATATGTGGCCAGTGTATGTATATGCGTATGTATGTGTATATGTGTGTGAATGTGTGTAGGTATGTGTCTATGTATGTGTGTATATATGTATACATGAGTATATGTGTGTATATGTATGTGTGTATATATAATAAAATAAGTGCAATTTAATGTAACCTAAGTAAGTAGTAAAGTAGTGTTAGTACGTAAATAGTGTATAGGTATAGAAAATTAAGTAAGTGCAATAAGAAGCAAAAGTCCATACTGTGGGTGCAACGAACTGTAGCTAAACAGTGTTAGTATAATATAGTATGAGTTATCAGTTACTCTTTATACCAGTCCTGAGGACTGCCTGAGTGACTGTTAGGATACTAAGATATTATGTATTTATAAGAAAGCATGAACTAAATGCATAAGCATTGTAATTATTTGTAAATAAAAATTTAAAAAAATAAAAAATAACTTAATGATCAAAATATATATATATATATATATATATATATATATATATATATATATATATATATATATATATATATATATATATATATATATATATATATATATATATATTACTTTTATTTTGTATAGATATCAAAATAAAACCAACAAAACTAGCATTACAAAAAACATTGTACCTAGTGTTCAGTAAATAAAATAAGTTTTTTAAAATTTTTGCATTTCTTATAAAAAGGGTTCAAAATCACCACTCTCGTTTTGTAAACATAAATTTACCCTGCGTTTCATATACTCAAAAACATTTTCCAGGTCATTTGGAAACTTTATAGGGATGCATATGCAAGACCTTGGTTAGTGCTTTGTGACAAGAGCCATAATCGACAGACCTATAACAAAATTACAATAATTAAAAAAACAATTATAGCATAAAATAACACCCGTAATTAATGGAATACTTTTGTAAAACGTAGTTAAGTACAGAAGCTAAAACGAATTAGACTATAAAATTTTACGTACACTTTTATTAAACATGAAATTTTGTAATGTATGTAAACAAATTAAGGCCCGATTATTTAAACTTCTAATTTACGGGTTTAGGAATATGTATTGTGTAACATGTACCTGTTTGGGCAGATAATCGATGAACAGATTTGGTAGGGCTTCGTTCCATGCTATGTCGAATATCGTCAACAACATAGATTTGCCTTTGCAAATACTGTGCTTTTCCTTATATCGTTTAATAAGAACCAATCTGTGGTTTTTAAAAATATCGTATGGAATGTTATCCTCGGAAAAGGCTTCAGAATATTGCTCGATGCATGATTGTATCCAATAAGACCAACTTTCATATGGATTTCGTGTACCACTGCGAAAATGGGCCATTAAAATAAATGCATCCTGCTCCGGTGTGAAAGTCATCTTTACAATCAACTCTAAAAAAAATGGAACAAATAAATGAACATAACCTTAACATACCTACACTTTTAACTTACGTAAAAACGCAATAAAAATGCTAAGTTTTGATAAAAACTGTTTATTTTTATTGTCCCACCGATAGAAAATTATTTGAAGAAGGTAAACACTGGTCGAACTTGGAAAATGCACAATATGCAATATACATACAAAATAAACGGTCAAAAGGGCAATGAGCGCCAATGGACTGAACTGTCAATTGATTTGGTCCCTAGTCTAGTGGTTTTTTGGTCACATTTTTAACGCCAACTCATGAAATCATGTTCCACTAAGAGAGAGACAGAATCCGGTCACGTGGGACTCGGAAATTAATGAAAGTCCTGTATTCTGTATTATGTTGAATACTTTTTTGTGTTTTTTAGAGCTGTACAGAATATATAGTTCCAAGTCTATAATAGATGGCGACTCTGCAAAACATCTCACAATAATATTATGTAGGAAATGTTTTGTGTTCTGTGGTTTATCTATGACATATGTCATATGTCTAATATCAGCCGTCAATGATAAAAGTTGATTTGGCGGGTAATGCATTTCTGGTCAAAGTCAGGGAAGTGATCTATTTTTGTTGCTTGAAGTTTTAGTAACTGAAACTCCTTATTTAAAACGTTAATTTGTACCTTAGTCTGCTGACGATTTCGCAATGTCTGGTACTCAGCCTGTTAAGGCTCTTAATCTCAGTAAGTTGTGTTGTATTGATTGTCGAATGTTGAATATAGTTATACCTATATGTATATAGCCATATTTTTTTATATACATAATATTATAATGCCTATATGTATATAGCCATATATTTTTATATACATAATATTATAATGCCTATTTTTGCTTTCCGCTCATTCACTTTTTGTAGAAACAAAACGCTGACAAAAATCAGCAATCAAAAATGAAAATTTAGTAACTCGACTATAAGTATTAACATATCACTCACAGAACATACCATCTATCATATCGCTGTACTAGTTTGAACGTGTATGTAGTGTCACAGTGATTTCAGAAAACAATATTTCGGAAATTGCTGTAATTCAGTTTGCCTTAAACATATTAAACCAATTGTATTGTATTGTATTGTATTTTGAAGGATGACATGGCTGCGGCTGGTTGTCTTTCACCAAATCACCCCTTGTTTATCCCCTGCCCCCTGAAGCGATTTTACCCAAAAACAGTTCAAAGTGTTCCTTTGTTGGGGCTAACTGGATACCAAATTTGAAGATGATATCTCAATTTTTTCGATAGTTATTGCGCCTATTAACAGACAGACGTACATGATGACAGACAAACCAATTTTCCTTCTAGAATCAAGTTCTCTATATGTTTTGAGACTTTTACGCCGTTTTAGCAAAAAAAAATCCAAATTTCTGTCACCGACATTCCACCCCCCCACATTCAACCCCTAATTTGGTTCAGCACAGAATATCAGATGTTTGATGCAATTGAAAGTTTTCTAATAAACAAACCCTAAAGCGTTATATTACTAGTTTTAACGAGGAAATGTCAATTTTCACCAATTCATCCCCTATCCACTTAAACGATTTTACCTAAAAACAGTCCGAACCTTTCGTTTGTCTGGTGCTAACTGTACACTTACTTTGAGGACGGTATCTCAATTCGTTCTAAAGTTATTGTGGCTACAAACAGACAGACATACAGACCAACATACAAAAAATTTTTGTTCCCAAATCATGTTTTGACACTATGACCCACTGAACAAGGTAATATTGCATTAACATTGTAGAATCTTTTCCAAAGCAAGTGTAAGTTTGATATATTACTTGCAGAAAGCCCCCTGCAAGTTTGTTGCAAATGGCAAATCTTCCCCCCAGTGACTTTACATATGTAAGTGTTTCTTTTGTAACTTTACTGCAAGTTTACTGTAGTGAGCTGTAACAAACTTTCTTTATACTTACACATGTTACCTTACAGCAAGCTTCAATTTTAAAAGGGTCTAGCAAAGTTGTAAAATTTAAACTTACATTTCCAACTTATCTGCAATTGTATATATTACATATACAGTGCAAGTTTGTAACTTGGGATAATTCAAATCAGCTTTTTTTCAATAATGCTCGGAGTCTGATAATATTCTCAGTTACAATCTTTTCAAAAATGTATTATACAATTTGTGTCAAATGTCATTGATAATTTTTGTAAATGACAACCTTAGCTTTTTGCTGACTATTTTTAAAGTACACATCAAGCGATACAAAACCACCAAATTTCAAATTTTTATTATAAATCTTGAGTTGAAAGCACAAAAAAAATTGGGTAGTTATCAATGAATAACAATTTAAAGTCTGCTGGTTTTCTACAACTTCACATGTAAGAACTTTAAAAATAGTCAACAAAAACGTAAGGGTTGATTTAAAGAAATTATCGATTAAGTCATTTTTCAAATATGGTACATACTGTATAGCTTTTTTAAAAGACTGCAACTTGAATTACTAACCAATGTGTCCAAGCATTTTTGAAAAAAGGAAACTGTATTTGATTAACTGAATTTATTTCAAGTTACAAACTGATACTGAATATAGGTATAGGTGTATTTATACATAATATATATTTCTTGTAAAACTGTAAAAAATGACTTAAGACAATGTTAATTAGAATAAAATGTTTATTACATAAAAAAATTAAAGACTTACAACACATTTCATTTCTGCTGATAGATAGATATATAGACTTTATTGACCATCAAATGTACATGGTAAGTCACTGTCTTTATAAGTACCGACTATAGTTACTCGATAGAGATAGTTAAGACATATAGCGAGTGTGTCCATGTTTAGCCTAAAATGCAGTTCTAGTCAAAACTCAGCGACAAAATAGATAACTTGAACTCGTGATATTGTTATTAATTGACCGATTTCAAAAACTCTTTTTTCTAAATGAATACCAATTAATTATTTTTGATATTGTTTTACTAAATAACTCTTAGTCGTCTAGAAAAACGTGTGAAACACCAATAACAAAAACGAAGTCTTCTGCAGCATTACTTGTTTTGAGAGGCGAGAATTTTTTTAGCTTCTAAAATGTGTGGTAAAATATGTTACATAAAATAAAGTCAACATATCAAATACTATTGTGAAAAAGAAATATCTAAAATGGTGTGTTCATTACGATTTTAGAGAAAGTTTAATTAAGCAAACGTAAGATATGCAATGGATAAATCAAGCGCAGGAAAATGAATACAACTTCACTGCGAAAATAGTTTAAATATGGTGACAGTCTCTGAAAGTGTTCACGCATGTATTAACTATCCCTATCGTGTAAGTATAGTACCGTCAATGTCTGTACATTCAGAAACATTGAGTTAAAATAAAGCAAAATTATGACTACAATGAATTACGTATATACATATATATATATATATATATATATATATATATATATATATATATATATATATATATATATATATAAAGTCTGTGGCTAGTGGAACTGCCTTCCAAAGCTTTTGCCTAGCGCACTCACACACACAGACACTATACACATTAGTTTAGAGCACAAATAAATTCCTTCAACTTGGTTTTTGTTTTATAACATCCACTAGTGCCTACTGTAATCTTGTTAGTGGGAGCATCTTAATAACATTAGGTAGAAAATTGAGGAATTTGATTCCCAAGTAATCAAACATCTGCTTTGTTTTCTCCTTTTTGTGCAACTGTATTTTTAATTCATGCCTGCACCTGGTATTGATGTTGCACGCTTCATCATTCACTGGATATTTTGAATACATATACTGAAGAAGGATATAGCTGGAAGGATACCGAAGTATCCCATTGGCCTCGAACACATTTGGGCAGCTTTCTTGTTGCAGTCCTTATTGCTCTTTTTTGCATGATAAACACATGTTCTGCTGCTGACGAGTTAACCCATATAAATGTTCCATAGCATAGGATACTGCGACAAGTGCAAAATAAGCATACCTAGCAGCTTCCTGGGTACTGTACTGTTCCACTGTTCTTATGATGTCGATTGCTATGGATAAGCCACATGCTTTCATAGGTCAATCATATTTAACGTTTTAAAATGAATTGGTCTGACCAGGTAAGACATCTCCAGGCTGTTTCTAAGGACATAACAAAATTCGTATTTTTCATAAAAAGAAACAAAAATATAAATGCAGCCATTTCATAATAATTCACCAATAGCCACATACCAACATAATTATGCAACAGAAAAGTGACTAATTTTATTGCTGTTTCAGGGATTCTTACCTGAAATGTTTGTCGATATACTCCATGTTTCATTATGTACACTCCAGACAACGAATTACTTAATTACCCAAAATTCAAACAATTCAGGCTACAATAAGATTGTTCAATCTTTAAAAGTTCCAGGAAAATAAATAGACATAGATCAAATAACAACTTATGATGACGCAATTATAAAAAATGTAAACAACAAACCGCCATTAATTAATGCCGGGCGTTTTGTCAGAGTCAGTTCAGTCAGTTCGCTGTTGGCGTCGGTGTTGCTATGTTGCTATTGGACGACGATGACATACAATCGAACATACATGATCACCAAAACGGAGGGAATTCAAATAAATGTTGTTTACAAATTAAAACAAACTTTCAGAAACATTACAATTGTAACTTTACGTGAGCTTACAAATGGAGAAAAACAACAAGCTGGCAAACGAGATATTATATTTGAAAGTTACGTTAAAGTTTCATTTGTAAGTTTGCATTGGTTTTTTGCCTGCAAACATTTAGAAATGTTGCAAACTTAACTTGCTTAATGGTAGATTATCTAACGTTGCGGTAAGCATTTGTAAGTTACCATGCTTAGTGGGGAGGTTAAGCGAAAAAATTTTTGAAATTTTTGTCGCCGATGCGATACTTCCACATGTATTGACGATGTGGAAGTAAAATTACATTTTCTTTTTTTGAATCCTAACTACGGCCGATTAGGTATATAAATTTGAATTTTATGTATTGTTTTCGCTGAATTTTTTGTCTTTCTGTAGAAATCATTGTAAGATTTTTGTAAAATCTATTGGTAATGAATAATAAATGTTTAATAAGTTATTGTAAAAAAATGTTTTCGGATTTTTGTGAAAAAGTTGTTTGTATTTTTTTGTTAGATAGATAATATAAATATCTGAAGTGTAAATGGTAGCGATATAAGTACATATGTACAATATAGGTGTAAAATATTCTAAGAGTACAAAATAGTCTACAAAAAAGCAAATGAAAATAGAAATGACCGTGGCTGAATGAGTTTAGCTCGACGCCAAAATATTTTTACTTCCACATCGTCACGTGTGGAAGTATCGCATCGGCGACAAAAATTTCAAAAATATTGTTTCGCCTAAACGTCGTAAAAAGTATGAAAATATATAGAAAACATTATTTGGGAACGAACACTTTTTTTGTCTGTCTGTTTGTAGCCACGGTAACTTTAGAACGAATTGAGATATCGTCTTCAAATTTGGACAGTTAGAACTCGACAAACGAACGGTTCGGATTCTTTTTGGGTAAAATGGCTTTAGGGGGTAGGGGATGAATGGGGGGTGATTTGGCAAAAAATTGACATTTTCTCGTGAAGACTCTAGTAATATAACGTTTTAGGGTTTATTTATTAGAAAACTTTTAATTTCATCAAACATCTGGTATTCTGTGCTGAAACTAAATTAGGGGTTGAATGTGTGGGGGTGGAATATTTTTGACAAAAATTTCGAAATGTTTTTTTTTTGCTAAAACGGCGTAAACATCTTAAAACATAGAAAACTTGATTCTGGAACGAACATTTTTTTTTCTGTTGGTCAGTCAGTCTGTATGTCTGTCTGTTTGGTATCCAGTTAGCACCCCACAAAGGAACGTGTCGAATTGTTGAACTTCAAGGGGTATGGGATAAATAAGGGGTGAAAATTGACATTTTTTCAATAAAACATATTTTATTTGTGGTCAAGTCATCAACCCTAAATTCATTCCATGAGAATGTCTTTCTGAAGAGAATAAATTGTCACAGCTATGCGGAAGTTATGATTGAATTTGCAGCACTATTTTTTGTGTTTAGTCTGAAAGCTTTTTTTGAATAATTATATCTTGGCAGAAGGGTAAATAGCTGGAAGAGGTTAGTTGACCAGGAAAATCGGACCAGTTTTTTCCGGAACATTTAAAGTTTATTTTATGAAAATTGTTGTACTTTTTATTGAATTTTCATTAAGAAAATTCACTAATAGAGAGGTATCGATGGTAAGACTTTCGGAAAAAATTTTCAAATGAGCATAAATTAGGGCCTCTGGAACCCATTTCCATGGTCAGTTAAAATGTTTATATATATATATATATATATATATATATATATATATATATATATATATATATATATATATATATATCCAACCGGTAACTCAAAAAATACTTCACTGATTTGGACTAAATTTGGGAATTGCCCTTATTTTGCTAATGGCTTGGATGAGTTCGCTCATCAAATCTTAACGGCGAATTTTTCTTAATAAAAACTCGGGACGCAGCAAGTGCGTTATGGTAGTGAATTTCCTTAAATATGTTTTTATTGCAAATATGTCTGTTTTCTTTTTATTTAAGAAAGCAGGCATCAATTTTGGTTACCAGTATAACCTATATAGTAAAAACAATGTGCCATGTTTCATAAAAATAACTTTATTGTGTGAAAATGTACAAAAATTTCCAAAAGTAAACTTAAAGTGTTCCCACAAAAACTCGTTTCTTGGTCAACCTTATAGGTTAACAGCAAATTGGGCTATTCAAATATGAAGCATTTGATCAAAATTCGCCACCATAACGCACTTGCTGCATCCAGAATTTCTTTTCTTACAAACATGCATTATATTTCGATGGAGTATGCAAAAATGCAATAACATAAGGCGTGTTTGATTAAAAAAATAAGAAAATTTGTATCACCAACGACTTATGGGCCACCCTATGATTGTAGAAATATTTTTTAAGATGTAGCTCAAGACACCCTATAATTAATATATAAAAATTTTTTTCATATCTTGTATAATAACGGATATATTGAGCTTTATTGATTTTTTACGAAAATTCGACAAAAATTATATACCATTAAACGATAAACTCTATAGCTTAGGCTACTGCTAAGCATCAGAGAAAGGGTCTATTTTAAATTAATTTTCTGGAAACATTTTAGTAAAATGAAGGACAATGACGGTTGAAGCTAAGACTTCTGGGTTTGTGAAACATTCTTCTTGAGACATTTTCTTTCCATAGACCGTACTAGATTCAAGTTCTTTGCCTAAATGTTGCCAATTTTTGACGTTTTAAATCGCAATTTTGACATTTTGAAGAAAATCCCAATAAATTTTTATTTAAATGCCTATAACTTTTTGTCTTTTGATCTACAGAGCTAAATTTTGGTAGGTAGCTTACGTATAATGATATAAACCTGCGTACCAAATTTGGTTGCCCTTACTTTGTTAATTTTTGAGATATAAATTTTTTACAATTTTTTTCGAAAGAAAACTCAAAATTTTCCGGGAAAACCTGGGCCGATTTTCCTGGCTAACGAACTTATCCAAGCCATTTGTAAAAGGAAGGTATTCACCAAATTTTATCAAAATCGACCCATTATTTTTTCAGTTATCGGTGTAATACATATACACACACACACACACACATATATATATATATATATATATATATATATATATATATATATATATATATATATATATATATATATATATATATATATATATATATATATATAAACATATAAAAATTGAAACTGACCCCGGATATGTGTTCTGGGGGGCCTGATTAGCGGTCATTTGAAGAAATTTTTTCAAAATTCAAAAGTCGGGATCTCCTCATTAGTGAATTTTTTTTAAGAAAATTCACTAAAAAATAAAAACAATTTTTTTAAAGCAATATTCTCAAATTTTCTAAGTGATTGAAACGAAAATTTACAACTTAAAAGAACATAGACAGACGTGGTTGTGTACCAATTTTCAAGTCTTTTGGTCAACGGAAAATAAAGTTATTCGAAATTAATTATAAAATAGTCCTTGACATCAATTCAGATTCTTTAATGCAATCTCTACATTGTTCGACAAAGACAGATGTACTGCTATGCTATTTAAATTAATCGTAGATAAAAATCTAAACAATGGAAGTTATTTCAAGATATCAGACTGGAGAACATTGTGAGAGATACGACAGAAACGGGATCTCTGTGCAGGACCAGGTAGTATGTTGTCACGGCAGCTCTAGTTTATACAAAAGTTTATAGATAGAGCTGTGTAAAATGTATAACCAACTAACAATCTTGTAAATTGTCAGCCTTGGACCATTTCTTTCCTAATACCGGGACAAAGTTTGCGTCCAAAAGCGCTAAATTTTAGCATGCGAATGTAGCCTAATAAATAAAAAAATTAATGACAGTGATTCAATTTGTTTAAAAGCAATCTAGAACGACATTTCATTATGTATAAATATTAAGCTTCCCTTTCTTCACGTTCACGGTATTTAAAATTAAAAGCCATCTCTCTCTCTCTCTCTCTCTATCTCTCTCTCTCTCTCTCTCTCCTAGTTTAATCTGACCACGCGTAGCTATTTGTTACAGAGAAGCGTGTCGCATAACCTTTAAATCGACTCCGTTGATGCTAATTGCTAATACCTTATTAGGATCTTATAATATTGTTGCGTTTTCGCCGGGTTCTGGATAAGTGAGACTTTAAATTTTAACAAAACAACTTTATTTACACTCTAAATATGGATACAATAAAATTTCTAGAATGTCTCTCTCACTAAACACTTAATTTACTGGCCTGCACTAATCTGCACACAAGTTACTATATTGGAACTACAGTCTAACACTTCACACTGATTACTGCTTCTTCAAGTCACTTCAACATTCTCTAACTGAACTCTACTGTGCTGGCCTACTTCCACCTTTATATAGCCGTCGTACCTTCCACCTCGTTTCTCGAGTGTTCCATTCCAGAATTTTACAGGACCTTCTTTTCCTAGAAGGTTTTGTGAATACAGATCGGCCCCGTGTGTATACAGGGGGATGCATATACAGGATGATCCAAATGTGGTCATCACTCCTATGTTACACAAGAGGTGTTTCTCGTACTATAAGATCTCTCTGCGTATACAGGGTGTAGGGGTCCTCTGCATATACAGGGTGTATATACAGGCTGTTCGGAATGCGCAGACCTCAGTTATTCGTTCCGACGGGGTACCAGTTGGTAACTTCGTTATTTTTGGTCCTAGAGGGTTGAGACTTCGCCTGTGGAGGGTCACCCCAGGCACCCCCAGGGGGTGGGGAGGCGGTGTTGCCAGATTGTGCAAAAATTCCCAGATGTTGGGGGAAGTTCTGGATATGTGTCAACACCGCACCTACATCTATTAAAGTGCTTTGTAACAATATAAAACAACTAGGTACCTATATTCTGAGGTTAATATAAATAGTAGGTAAATAATAACCCAATTTTTAATTTTAACTTAACCTTAACAACATGACTGTAGTGGTATATTATGATTGTAATATCCAGTGAAACAAATATGAAAGTGATAGGTAAACTTCATGTAGATTGTAGATATTGTATGTATTACCTAGTGAACTCTATACAGAACTCACTGGTAGGTATTACAAGAAATATACCTACCTCAAACTAATACGGTAACTACTCATAATACCTAGGTAGGTACTGCAAAGTACATACATCTCTAGTTAAAATTATATAAACAGATGTTTAGGTTAAATTATTAAAATTTTAATTTCAAAATTTTGTATTGTTTATATTTATTTGATTTTCAAAAAGTATGGATACAGCAATAGTAAATAAATGTTGAAAAGAATTTAAGTGCGTTATGGTAGCCAATTTTCATAAAAATATTTCAAATGGCGATAACCCAATTTCCCATTAAACTAGACCCTTCAGTTTCGATACATGGTAAAACCTATATAAAAGCAGCGTGGATACTAAAGTTAAAAAATAACACAATGAGCTTGACAGATAATTACAAATTTGTTTTAAAAAACCTTTTGTTATTTTGTTTACAGAAACTGGTTCGATTGAGTTGATTAAAACCGATCATTCAAGCGATTCATATGGAAACCTACTTACCTGTCACCTATAATTTAATAGATGCATTCCGTTTGTAAATAAAAATTAAATTTTCGGTAAATTTGCAGATTAGCATATGGGGGGTGTTTAGTAAAATATCTTCAGAAATATGCTTAGAACCCCTTCTGGATGCTCAGGCCACAGGAAGAATTTCTTGCAAACAGCCCACAAGAAAGTTACAGGACCAAGAGTGAATAGGGGTGCTGGGCGGAGGAGAATGTAAAAAGGAAATGTGAGCGGAAAGAGCAAAAGAAACAGCTTAGTTGGACCTTTTAAGCTGCCTTTATCTCATTTTGCAGCCATACCTCCTTAAAATCCTGTTTGCCGTGCGCAGAACCTCTATATTCACCGCAGGTCCCGTAACCTTCTTAGAGGTTGGTCCAAAGGAATTTTTCTAGTTTACATTGTTCTTGTTTATGCATTGAGGGTGATGGTAGGCATGCAGAAGGGGAAGGAGAACCCCCGCGACGAAGCAGCGAACCAAGATTTTCGATTTATGTTTAAATTGTTCTCATTTCATTTTTTTAAATATTTTTCCGAAATTTATTTTGAGGTTGCCTTGTTTGTCAGTCTTTAATAGTAAGCTGCAATATTTTATCATTTTCAAAAAGTATGGATACAGCAACCGTAAATAAGTGTTGGAAGGGATGTGGGTGCAGCAAGTATGTTATGGTAGAAAATTTTCGTAAAAATATTTCAAATCTGATAGCTCAATAAATTTCCCATTAAGCTAGAATCTTCAATCTTGAACCATAGTAACACCTATGTAAACGCAATGTGGGTACTAAATTAAAGAAAAATAACATACTGAGCTTCACGGATAACTACAAATTTGTTTTAAAAAACCTTTTTTGTTGTTTATTGTTTGCAAAAACTGGATGGGTTGACTAAAACAAAACCATCCAAGCAATTAAAAGGAAAATACCTGCCATATTAGTAAATTTTCTTAGAAAAAAATCACTAACGATTCGTAACGCAATATACACAGAATGTATGTATGTAGAGGACCCCAAAACATGCGGATTTTTTAGTGAATTTTCATTAAAAAATTCACTATCGAGGAGATCCCGACTTTTGACTTTTGAAAAAATTTCTTCAAATTAGCGCGATCTTGGACCCCTATAACCCATATCCGGGGTCAATTTCAATTGTTATATGTTTATATATATATATATATATATATATATATCACACCGATAACTCAAAAAATCATGGAACGCTTTTGATGAAATTTAGCATGTGCCTTCCTTTTATAAGTAGCTTGGATAAGTTCGTTAGCCAGGAAAATCGAACCAGGTTTTCCCGGAAAATTTTGGGTTTTCTTTCGAAAAAAAATTGTATCTCAAAAAATAGAAAAGCTATGGTAACCAAATTTGGTACATAAGTTTACGATATTAAATGGAAACTATATACCAAAATTTATATTTCTATGTTAAAAGAAAAAAAAAGTTATTTATAATTTGACAGGTACATTCCCTTTGTAAATAATTATTTGTTGTCTGAAAAACTTTTGTAACTTTAATCAAATTTGTAACACAATTTTTAAAGGCACTTGTAAGTACTGCTTACATATTATATATAAGACCAAATTTTAATTTTTTAGCTCCATATAATTTATAAATTTTTTCAAATAATCGCTGACTGGGACTCTAAAACCGATCTCCAAGGTCCATTTTAATTTAAAGAATTAGTTTTAATAATATATCTTACTAATAGTGTACAATTCTTATGAAAATTCACTACTATAACGCACTTGCTGCGTCCCAAAATTTTTAAACAATTAAGTTATTTTAATGAATTATGGTATTATTTCTACTATATAGGTTATACCAAATGTCATGACTGCTTCACTACCATAACGCGCCTGCTGCGTCCATACTTTTTCTACTACTATTTTGTGACAAATTTAATTTTCATGAAAAATGTTTTTTGGAAGTTTTGTCGAAGACCTTTTTGTGTATAATTATATCTTGGTAGGTGGGTTAGGGGCTTGAAGAGGCCAGGAAAATCGGACCAGTTATTTCAGGAAGATTTTAAGTTCATTTTGGGAAAAATGGCTTACCTTTTTTTTTTTGTTCCCTCAGGGCTCGTCCGCGGCCTTGCCGCCCCGATAGCACCGCAACCCTTGGTTGATTGTGCATACCCCTAGTCTTACTCCACCCATTCCAAAATCACTGTGCCTTGAACTAGTCTGCACAGCGATTGGTAGGGTGAAGTTTTATATTGCTCTGTCTCCGGTCTAGAGTGACCGTAGATCAGTTGTCTTTTCCGGTCCAGAGCTATACACTCGCACAAGATGTGCTGGGCTGATTCCTCCCCCTCGCCGCAGATGGCTTACCTTACTCCAACAAGTTATTTTGATGAAAAATGGTACATTGTTTCCACTATATATAGGTTATACTGGTAACAAAATTTGATGCCTGCTTTTATTAAGAAAATACATATTTGCTATTAAAAATATATTTATGAAAATTAACTACCACCATAACGCACTTGCTGCGTCCAGACTTTTTATTTTTTTAAATATGAATTACAGGTTAGGTGTATAGCTTAAATTTTGTTTTCTTTCAGCAAATGTTTGTGTCAAAAATATTTAGTAAGTTTTTGCAGAAATTTTGTTGTCTTCGAAAAATACTTAAAAAAATTTTTTTACCAAATGTTAGTAATAATTAATAATTTATATTTAATAAGTTATTGTACAAAAATGTTTCCGAATTCTTGTGAAAAAAAAAATTGTTTAGCAAATTTTCGCAAAAAAATATAATTTTCATGCAACATTAGTTGTCAGTTAAAAAAAATGGCGAATTTTCGCGAAGTAAGTCGTCTGAAAATTTTCGAGTACTTTTTTTTTGTCAATGAGTTTTTGTAAATATAATTATATCTTAGCAGGTGGATGAATAGCATAAAGAGGTTCGTTGGCCAGGAAAATCGTTTTTCATTAAAAAAAGGACATTTACCATTAAAAATATTTCTATGCAAATTTGCTACCATAACGCTCTTGCTGCGTCGAGACTTTAATATTAACATATGGTGTGAAAAATTAACAAACTAATTGTAGCATTTTTTTCAGATCTTGCCCAGCAACTGAGCTTTGTCAAGTTTTATACAAGTCTACCTGAGGTAAGTAACCCGACTTAAATTTATAGACCATTGTAAACTTTCTGTAGCATAAATGGTAGAAAAAGAAACGTAATTTAGCCCAGTCAATGAATACAAAAGGTCGGGATGTTTTGAAACTTGGCACATACTTAGATCTTGAGGTCCTCAATGACCACCTGATTTTGCGAACACGGCGTGGCGCCGCTCGCGACTCCATCTTGAAAAAATGGCGCATGAAATTAGAAAATTAGCCATATCTTCCTTACCGTGCGTTCGATTGGAAAAATAGTTGTATTCAAAATTATTCCTTATAAAATTGTCTAAATTTAACTCTTTAGTATTTTTTTGTATAATCAATATTTACAGAGATATAGCATCTCAAATTGGAAAAAAGAGTTTTGCCTTAGAATAAAAAGCAATTTGTTTCACCAACTATTGGCAACGGTTGCCCGACGTTAGGGAGACAATGTTTTATCACCTATAGCGACGCTATAGGTGAACAAAAAATGTAGATTGTGATATTTTTCTCGTTTCCACACCACCTGTGAGGTAGAGAAATCGGCGCGTTTCTGTTTTATGTGGTATCCCCAGTAGGCCTAAATCACAGTTCTGACTCAAATTTAAAGACCCGACGGATTGGCGCAATCATCATCCGACATCTCCGCATCTTCTATGACATCCTCAGCAACACTATTTATGTTCTGAAGCACGTCAAATTCGTCGTCATGGTCATCATCCAGACATATTTCGGCTACATTGCTACATACATTACCATTGCAAACAGCACACATTCTGGAGCATTTCAAACCCGCTTTGCAGCAACTGCACGCGGCACCACAACCTTTTTGACATTTGCAAGAGATGCAATTGAGAAGGTTAGCTGG
This sequence comes from Tillus elongatus, assembly GCA_964006375.1. Classification (NCBI taxonomy): domain Eukaryota; kingdom Metazoa; phylum Arthropoda; class Insecta; order Coleoptera; family Cleridae; genus Tillus; species Tillus elongatus. Next base: position 59,645,206 of record OZ023262.1, on the reverse strand, counting down.
AGCAGGTTCTTTCTGCGTAGTTATGGCAATCAGGCCATCTCTTGATTTTTTCCACCCCCTATCTAGTGGATTTTTCTGCACACCAAGCCACTGTTGAATTTGATGGTACATTCTACATGAATGCTATCGGGCGGCCTCGGTTGTTGGTGATAGAGAAGCAAGATGGAATGTACGTTTTGCAGCACACTTGGCAAAAAGGTTATACCGAAGTGAGTTGAGGGTGGAATTAGTTTCGAAATTTTTCACATATAATTCAATAACAAATTTTTCACCTGCCTCAGCAATGCTAGCGGGTTCAGCATCACGATTTTTGAAAATGCCAATAATGTCACTGAGAGACCGAGAGTTTTCGAGTGTTTTAAAATTTTCACTTTTCCCTGATTATAAATAGATGATGTGGTATCGCAACCACTGAATGCGTGAAGAAATAGAATGTTGTCTACTACAGTTTCATCGTATTTTAAGCTGCGTGAGGTGTAGTTTTTCTTGGAGACTTTTCCTTTTCTTGGTTTTCGGAAATAAATATTGCCATAATCGTGCCTGAGAGCTGTTAGGAGAACAAGCAAATCTATATCTTCTCCTACAATATAAACAGAGTTATAAAAAGGGGACATTTCCAACGCTGTAGTGACAATAAGGGTGTCTGCATCTTCTGTGGCCTGTTTTACTTGAAAATTAGCTTCCTCGAATTTTGTCTTAAGCATGGCGATTAAATGATCTTTATTTGACTCATTTGATAAAAAACGCTCTTGAGATGAAGGCACCTTCATGCTTTCATCAAAAACTATTTCAAGGGACTTGTGAACGCCGTAATCGCTCGGCGGTTTTGCTGCTATTGGTGCTATTATCTGCAGCCGGATATCCATCAAAAACTATGATTGTGTTTGAGCCGTAATGTTTTTCAACATACTGGAGGTATTTGCTACAGATGGACGAGAAATGGTCATTGATGTGCCAACGGACTTTATGGAGGAGATGTCCTCCGTCGACAGTATGAATATTTGATGTCGATAAAGTGTACTTAATTGGCTCAAAGACAGCATACAACGAGGATTTTATCCCCTTTCGCATACATTGTTCCGTAAATAATGAGAAAGGAAATGGTGTCAGTTCGTAATGAGGTATTCTTGCAATTGTTGTTCATTTCTTTTGACGATACACATTCTTTGAAAAAGTAATAGAGGGTAAATGGAAACCACAACCTCACCGATTTTTATGCTGGAATTGAGGGTTGACAGGGGGGGAACTCTTATCTTTCCTTTTAAATTTTACAGAAGCGAATATCTGTCCCGCATAGCAGTTGTACCCACTTCACGTGCCATATGACATTTGATGGAACTATTACCAATAATCCATGTACTAATGGAGATAACACAGTCGCTTGTAGGAAACGCAGTGTTGAGAAAAAAAGTAAATTTTCAACACCCCTTCTTGTAACTACTACAATGTTGTCAGTCATGGTTTTTCACAAATAAAACACACATTTGCTTCCGCCATTGTGACAAACGAGTTTATTCAATGGCTTACAAACTCGCAATTACGCTAGTCGCTGTCTATCAGCCGGTTCCCCACCAACGATTTTTAAAGAGTGGGGTAACAGACGTTGCTGGGGGCATAGGCAAAGGGGGGGAGGGTGATTTATTAGCTGTTAACGTATCACTGCTAGTGTATTTGGGTCAATATTCATCATTTGAAAAATAAACGTACTTTTATACATCTAAAAAATGCGCTCTAAGACAAAACTTAATTTTTTTTCCGAATGTGAGAAGCTATATCTCTGTAAATATTGATCATACAAAAAAATAGTTAACAGCTAAATTGTAGACAATTTTATAAAAAATAATTTTGAATAGAAGTATTTTTTCAATAAAACGTACGGTAAGGAAAATATCACTAATTATATAATTTCATGCGCCATTTTTCCAAGATGGCGTCGCGAGCGGCGTGACGGCGTGTTCGCAAAATCAGGTGGTCATTAAGGACGCCAAGATCTAGGTATATGCCAGGTTTCAAAACTTCCCGATCTTTTGCAAACAAACCCTGTTTTTACATATTCATTGACTGTGCTAATTACTATATGACCATAAATATTCAGCATCGCAGTATGGCTAAAAGGTTAGAAACAATATACATGAAACATTTACTGAAATTTGAATCAACAGAAAGATCTGGTCTAGGGTTAAGCACACTGAGATTTGAGACCAGTCTAGCGAGGTGTGGGGAGTTGGCAAATTGAGGCCCCAGAATCGAACTACAATAACCTAACCTATCCTTATACACCACTGGAAAGTGTAGACAGATTGATGCTTGAAAGTGGCTCCAGAACAGGGCCGAAACGTAGTCTAATTGCGGTTCAACCGAGAACTAAGTATTTTTCACGCTTATGACTGCGGAAACGGGAAGTTCCATCTCTGGGTTTGTGACAGTTCTAGGTTTTCAAGCATACACAGTGCAGCAAGAAAAAATGGAAAAACTACAGAGCAAAAACAACAATTCGCCTGGCTAATACCACGGCGACTATTGAATTGCATCACTTGCCAGCCATCATCACTACAGTCCTGCCGGGACTTGCGGTATTTGTAGCACGGTTGACTAGTGATCATGAGTAGAGACATAGACTGTTTCTTCCTTGTTAAAAATCACACACACACACACATATATATATATATATATATATATATATATATATATATATATATATATATATATATATATATATATATATATATATATATATATATATATATATATATATAACTACGCGTCAATTGAAGTGGAACACCTTAAATTTTGGATGCTGTTTGATCGTTTGTATCTCAAAATCAAATTAACTGAATCTGCTTAAATGTTCACAGGTTGACAAATGTTGTTTGGGGCTTCTAATTGGTAGACAATAACAAAATTTGCGCTTACTTGCTACAAGATACAGGGTGGAATATAAGTATATGTTTTTTCAGCAACATTTGAAACGATGGCCGTTAGTCTACGAGGAGAGTTATATATATTTTTGGTATGCAATTTAGAAATACACCTTGATACCTCGGGACGTTTTCGAGATTTTATTACTATCGCAGCCCACTACGTTTTTATAATAAATTTTGTATTTTAGGTCAAATCCACCCTAAGTGAAAATGCAAGCAATTCCCATTGGTCGATGAGGCGGATTATGTTCGATTTTGGTATTCAGTGCTGAAGAATATCTCTATACCTCGGGACCTTCCTGAGATTATGTTGATATCGCGTTCCACTACATTGCTGCCATTACATTTATCTTTGGGGTCAAATTAGACTCTTAACCATATTGTTTTTTCATAAAACGCCCACTTCAATAGTCAAAGAGTTGGGTTAGGTGAATTCTCGGTAAGCAATTCACAAGAACACCTCAATAGCTCGGGACGTTTTCGAGATTTCAGTAATATCGCAGCCCACTGCGTTTTTATATTTAATTTTGTATTTTAGGTCAAATCCATCCTAAGTAAAAATGCAAGCAAACCCCATTGGTCGATGAGGTGGATTATGTTCGCTTTTGGTACTCAGTGCTGAAGAATATCTCTATACCCCGGGACCTTCTAGAAATTTTGTTGATATCGTGGTCAACTACGTTGTTGTGAACAAATTTGCCTCCTAACTTGCTCGCAAAATTCGCATCACAATTGTTGAGGATTTGGGTCAGATGAATTTTGGGTATGCAGTTGAGAAACCTTCAATGCTTAGGGACGTTTCTGAGTTGATATCGCAGCCTAATAGTTTAAAATAAATAATTTTGGACTATAGCTAAAATTTTTGATCAGCAACAATGCAAGCGGACCCAATTGATTCAGGAGGTTAGTTACGTTGATTCATGATTTCCATAACAACCAATTTTGTTGTGAATGGCAACAATCAAGTTTGACATTTTACGTTCACATATGCTTCAAGTTTGTCGCTTATAATTTTATTTACAGTAAAAATATGGTGCAGCTTCGATTATTGCCTCACGAAATGGAAAATATTTGAAGGTAACAAAATAAAGCATTAATTTAAACAAATCTCTGAAATATTGATAGATTTATTGTGCGGTTTCAGATTAAGAAGACAAGGCTGGTCTTATAGACACATAGCCGACATTTACTCCAAATCCCAGACAATTAAGAGGATGATAGACTGTATCGTGAATACCGGCAGCTCTCAATATTTGGAGGTGGCAGAGAGAGAGAGAGTTACTACTAGGCGAGATGACAACCGAATTGCGATAACAGTACGCAGGAACAGGAAGGTAACTTCCTCAGAAATTAGATCAATTGTCGGAATTGCAGCTTCGAAGTCAACAATACGCAGACGACTCCATACCGGAAATTTAAGAGCCAGACGACGAGCGGTCTCCACACTCTTGAAAACTATACACCGCGCTGCACGCAGAAACTGGGCCAACCAGCACAGACACTGGGGAGTAGCAGAATGGCAGAGATGTTTGTTGATGAATCAAGATTCACTTTGTATCGAAATGGTATGGAGAGAAACTGGTGAAAGGTATAGCGAAGAATGTATGGAAGTACGAGAGCCTTTCGGTGGAGGTGTAGTGACAGTATGTGGTGGTATAAATCGAAATGGGAGAACTGACTTAATAATTTTGATGAGAGAAAGTATGAATGGAGAAAGGTATCGAAATTTGTGTGTGAGAGATATTGTCGTTCCCTATGCCATTAGATTTGGTAACGATTTTATATTGGTCGATGATATGCTTAGGATGAACAATATAGAGAATGGAGTGGCCTGCCAGATCACCTGATATGAATCCGATTGAGCATGTATGGAGTCGGATCAAATTAAAATTAAGCGAGCAAGAATATGGTTTCCTTGACTTGAATGTATTGGCTACTGCGATTAGGCAGGAGTGGGAAGCTACTCCCCAGAATTTTTTAAGAAGATTGGTGGATAGCATGCACAGACGTGTGGCAGATCTGATCAGTAATCGTGGTGGACCTACAAGATACTGACTTTTAGATTTCTTCATGACTATGGGAATATTTATTCATTCACTTATCTGTGCTAGTCATGTCTTGTATAATGAATAAAATAAAAATTTCGCTACTAACATATTAGTTTTACTAAGAAACAAAATAAATGATATCAACCTAGTAGGCTGCGATATCAACAAAATCTCAAAAAATGCCAGGACGTATAGTAGAGATGTTTTTCAGAGTGAAATACCAAAAGTCAACGTAAACTCCCCCGTCAACCAATGATTTAAAAAAAAAAGAAAAAAAAATTATCATATAAACGTTGTGCGCTGCGATATTACTGAAATCTCGAAAACGTCCCGAGGTATTAAGGTGGTCCTCTGAATTGCATATTGAAAATTCACCTAACCTAATTCCATGACTATTGAAGTGCGCGTTTTACGAAAAAAAACAATGTGGTTAAGAGTCTAATTTGACCTCAAAGACAAAAGTGATGACAGCAACGTAGTGGAACGCGATATCAACTAAATCTCGGGAACGTCCCGAGGTATAGAGATATTCTTTAGCACTGAATACCAAAGGCGATCATAATCCGCCAGTGGGGCTTGCTTGCATTTTTACTTAGGGTGGATTTGACCTAAAATACAAAATTTATTATACAAACGTAGTGGGCTGCGATAGTAATAAAATCTCGAAAACGTCCCGAGGTATCAAGGTGTATTTCTAAATTACATACCAAATATATATATATATATATATATATATATATATATATATATATATATATATATATATATATATATATATATATATATATATAACTCTCCTCGTAGACTAACGGCGATCGTTTAAAATGTTGCCGAAAAAACATCTACTTATATTCCAGCCTGTATCTTGTAGCAATTAAGCGCAAATTTTGTTATTGTCTACCAATTAGAAGCCCCAAACAAGATTTGTCAACCTGTGAAAATTGGAGCAGATTCGGTTAATTTGATTTAGAGATACAAACGATCAAACAGCATCCAAAATTTAAGGTGTTCCACTTCAATTGACGTGTAGTTTATATATAAACACAGTGGTCTTTTTCAACATGTTAGTTCAATAGATCTGAACTGATGCATTAAAAAAGGAAAAGTTGCCAGAAAAGGTTTTTGTATTTCTCAAGCTTCATCACCTAAAATTATTTTCAATTATACGGCCTGTCCCATAAATACCTGACAGCATTAATCATGGTTTTTTTCAATTTAAACACCCTGTATATTACTCAATTTTTGGATACTACATAAGATTTTGATTACAATTGGCCCAAGTACCATAGGTCTGAAATCAATAGTTTTTTAAGTATTCGACTTTTTCAGAAAATTTCACTCGGAGGAACCACTTTTTAAAAAACTAATATCTAATTTGCTAATTAAAAAATGTTCTTGAAATTTAGCACGTTTCATCCTTAAACTGCAGTCTAAGATCTGATGATGTCGAAATTTGAAGATATTAGACAGGGAATTCATATTATTGGTTTTATTTTAAAGAACTTCAGAACAAAAAAAAATCTGAATATCTTCAACTGCAACACCCTTTATATTTTTAAACGGTCGAATGCTGAAATAGATTATCTTTCAAACTTCTTCTGACTGCTGCAATGAATGTATATTATTATCAACTAGAATTTGTGAATCCTACCAGTGTTTTTAGTTATGCTACTGAATCATATTTATTATAAATGCATTTATTCGAGTCTAACTATATTTTATTTGTAATTTCCAAACGAAGCGTTTATATATTTTTTGAATGCAACACTGTATATTAGGATAATTAGGAAATAGAAATATATTTCTTTTCCAATGCTATATCTGAAAAGATATCAGATTTCGATTAGATAAAGTCAACATAATCTCTATAAAACTCAAATAATCAAAAAAAGTCTGAATGCAGCAAGTGCGTTATGAAAGTGAATTTCCATTAAAATGTTTTTAATATCAAATATGTCTCTTTAATGCAAGCAGCCATCAATTTGATCACCGGTATAACATATATAGTAGAAACAATGTACCATATTTTATCAAAATAACTTGTTTGGAAATGTACAAAAAAAAAATCCGAAAATAAACTTAAAATGTTTCCGAGAAAACTCGTTTCCTAGCCGACGAACCTTAGGTTAAAAACAAATTGAGTTATTGAAATTTGAAGCATTTAATAAAAATTCGCTACCAAAACGCACTTACTGCGTCTCGATTTTTTTACAAACACGCATCATATTTCGATGAAAAATGCAATAAGGACTGGTCAAAAAAAATGTAGGTATCACCAACATCTTATAGGCCAGCCTGTAAGTAACATATACAATTTTTTCTCGTACCTTGCATAATAACAATTATATTGAGCTCTACGGTTGAAATGCGTCACACTGTATATATGTAAACAGAAAGTAAACCTGGATATGGATTCTAGGGGCCTAGTTTGAAGAAACCTTTTTAGAATTCAAAAGCCGCGGTCTCCCCGTTAATGAATTTTTTCTACGAAAATTTGCTAAAAATTATAGACCGTTAAACCATAAACTTAACTAAAACTACTGCCAAAGCATCAGAGAAAGTGTCTATTTGACATGAATTTTCTGGAAATATTTTATTAAAATGAAGAGCAATGATGGTTGAAGCTAAAACTTAAGGGTTTGCAGAACACTACATAATCAATATTTCTTTCAGGTTCTTTGCCTAAATGTTGCCAATTTTGACGTTTCAAATCGCGATTTTTTACGTTTTGAGGAAAACGCCAATTTTTTTTCTTTGACTGCATCTAACTTTTTTTGTCTAAACTTACTACCTAAATTTTGGTAAATGGTTCATCCTTTTTGGTGAATTTTCTTAAAAAAATTCACTAATGAGGAGATCCCGACTTTTGAATTTTGAAAAAATTTCTTCAAATGAGTGCTAATTAGGCCCCCCAGAACACATATCCGGGGTAAGTTTCAATTTTTATATGTATATATATATATATATATATATATATATATATATATATATATATATATATATATATATATATATATATATATATATATATATATATATATATATATATATATATCACACCGATAACTCAAAAAATAATGGGCCGATTTCGATTAAATTTGGTGAATACCTTCCTGTTGCAAATGGCTTGGATAAGTTCGTTAGCCAGGAAAATCGGCGCAGGTTTTCCCGGAAAATTGTGGGTTTTCTTTCGAAAAAAAATTATATCTCCGGAATTAACAAAGTAAGGGCAACCAAACTTGGTACGCGGGTATATCCTTATAGGTAAATTACCTACCAAAATTTAGCTCTATAGGTCAAAAGATAAAAAAGTTATAGGCATTTAAAGAAAAATAAATTGGGGTTTTCCTCAAAACGTCAAAGTTGCGATTTAAAACGTCAGAATTGGCAACATTTAGGCAAAGAACTTGAATCTAATACGAGCTATGGAATTAAAATGTCTCAAGAAAAATGTTTTACAAACCCTGAACTCTTAGTTTCGATCGTCATTATCCTTCATGTTACTAAAATATTCCTAGAGAATTCATTTCAAATAGACCCTTTCTCTGATGCTTGGCAGTAGCCTTAGCTATAGAGTTTATCGTTTAAAGGTATATAATTTTTGTAGAATGTTAGTAAAAAACCAATAAAGCTCAATATATCCGTTATTATACAAGATATCAAAAAAAATTGTATATATTAATTATAGGGTTTATTGAGCTACATCTTAAAAAAATATTTTTACAATCACAGGCTGGCCCATAAGTCGTTGGTGATACTTTTTTTTTTTTTTAACAAACACGCCTTATGTTATTGCATTTCTGGACGCAGCAAGTGTGTTATGGTAGCGAATTTTGATCAAATGCTTCATATTTGAATGACTCAATTTGCTATTAACCTATAAGGTTAACCAAGAAACGAGTTTTTTCGGGAACACTTTTAAGTTTACTTTCGGAAATTTTTGTACATTTTCAAACAATAAAGTTATTTTGATGAAACATGGCACATTGTTTTTACTATATAGGTTATACTGGTAACCAAATTTGATGCCTGCTTTCTGAAAAAAAAAACACATATTTGCTATTAAAAACATTTTTATGAAAATTCACTACCATAACGCACTTGCTGCGTCCAGACTTTTTATACATATACGCCTTATATAAATATGCTAGATTATCAAAAAACTTCTTGACGCAGCAAGTGCGTTATGGTAGTGAATTTTCATTAAAATGTTTTTAATAGCAAACTGTTTTTTAAGAAAGCAGGCATCAGTCTATATCTTATAGGGTTTATTGAGCTACATCTTAAAAAAATATTTTTACAATCACAGGCTGGCCCATAAGTCGTTGGTGATACAAATTTATTTATTTATTTTTTTTTTTTTTTTTTAACAAACACGCCTTATGTTATTGCATTTCTGGACGCAGCAAGTGTGTTATGGTAGCGAATTTCGATCAAATGCTTCATATTTGAATGGCTCAATTTGCTATTAACCTATAAGCTTAACCAAGAAACGAGTTTTTTCGGGAACACTTTTAAGTTTACTTTCGGAAATTTTTGTACATTTTCAAACAGTAAAGTCATTTTGATGAAACATGACACATTTTTTTTACTATATAGGTTATACTGGTAACCAAATTTGATGCCTGCTTTCTTAAAAAAAAACATATTTGCTATTAAAAACATTTTAATGAAAATTCACTACCATAACGGACTTGCTGCGTCCAGACTTTTTTATACATATACGCCTTATATAAATATGCTAGATTATCAAAAAACTTGTTGACGCAGCAAATGCGTTATGGTAGTGAATTTTCATTAAAATGTTTTTAATAGCAAACTGTTTTTTAAGAAAGCAGGCATCAGTCTATATAGTAGAAACAATGTGCCATGTTTCATCAAAATAGCTTTATTGTTTGAAAATGTACAAAAATTTCCGAAAGTAAACTTAAATTGTCCCTGAAAAAACTGATTTCCTGGTCAACCTTATAGGTTAATAACAAATTGAGCTATTCAAATTTGAAGCATTTAATGAAAATTCGCTACCATAAAGCACTTGCTGCGTCCAGAATTTCTTTTCTTACAAAGATGTATTATATTTCGATGGAAAATGCAAAAATGCAATAACATAGGGCGTGTTCGATTTAAAAGAAAGGAAATTTGAATCACCAACGACTTATGGGCCACCTGTAATTGTGGAAATATTTTTTAAGATGTAGCTCAAGACACCCTATAATTAATGTATACCATTTTTTTCGTAACTTGCATAATAACGGATATATTGAGCTTTAATGATTTTGTACGAAAATTTGACAAAAATGATATACCATTAAACGATAAACTTTATAGCCAACACTACTGCCAAAGCATCAGAGAAAGGGTCTATTTTAAATTAATTTTCTGGGAATATTTTAGTAACATGAAGGACAATGACGATCGAAACTAAGAGTTCAGGCTTTGTAAAGAATTCTTCTTGAGACATTTTCTTTCCAGAACTCATATTAATTTCAGGTTCATTGCCTAAATATGACCAATTTTGACGTTTTAAATCATGACTGACGTTTTGAGGAAAACCCAAATTTATTTTTCTTTAAATACCTGTAACTTTTTTGTAGGTAGCTTACCTATAACGATATGTACCCGTCTTCCAAATTTGGTTGCCATTACTTTGTTAATTCCGGAGATATAATTTTTTTTGAATGAAAACTCAAAATTTTCCCGTGAAACCTCCTCCGATTTTCCTGACTAACGAACGTATCCAAGCTATTTACAAAAGGAAGGTATGTGCCAAATTTTATCAAAATCGGCCCATTATTATTTGAGTTATCGGTGTGATACATATATATATATATATATATATATATATATATATATATATATATATATATATATATATATATGTATATATATATATATATATATATATTTACTACAAGTACTCAACGGGAATTATCCCAAATTAAGAGTATGAATACAATATAAAATACATATCATACACTATAAAAATTAACATAGTAAAGTTCTACTAATTACCAAGCAGCGATGCAACGTGTCTCATCTCACTCACCACAACACAATATGTCTATTGACTGATGCACGCTGTTATAAATGGAGCACGATCTGTAAATCGGTGAATTAAGCCTAACATTGGTCCTAGGTGGTGGTAGATAAAAGAAGTCGTGTCTTCTAGAGTTGACTCTAGGGGTGTGAAAAAGCAGAGGGCACAACAGTTCAGGACAGACGATCATACTGTGCAGTAAACTATGTATCAGGGAGAGAGCAGAGTAAATACGCCTAGCCTGCAGAGATTCCAATGAGAACCTCGACAGTAAATCGGCCTGTGGTGTACCAGTAGCGGGATACACCCGATCCGCTCTGTATGCAAGGAACTTTACAAATCTCCGTTGGACACCCTCAAGAGCCCCTATATGGACGTCATACAGAGGAGACCAGACCACACAGGCATATTCCAGATGCGGCCGCACATAAGCACCGAACAGGAGCCTCAAAGTGTCGGCATTATGAAACGAACCGGAATTGCGAATAAGAAATCCGAGTGTCTTCGATACCCTAGCAATAGCATGTTCACAGTTCTCCACGAATGAGAGTTTCGAGTCAAAGACGACACCCAAGTCTTTAAAGGTTGCAGGTCTTAGAACACATTTTTTAATATTCAGTGGGAGGTTGTTAATGGAGCACCAGTGTTGAACTCTACGCAAAGATCTTTCAAGCACTGAACAATCACAGAGACCAGCAACAGATGAGAAGATTTTTACATCATCCGCATACAGAAGATGGGGTAATTCGATAACATCCGAAATATCGTTGATAAACAGATTGAACAGCAAGGGTCCCAGAACAGATCCCTGAGGAACACCTGATTCAGTCAAGATCTCCACGGACTGACACCCATGATAGTGGACAACACTAACTCGATCGCGAAGATATGATTCCACAAACTTCAGCAAGTTCGGTGAGAAATCCATGTTATCCAGTTTCCTCAAAAGAATATCGTGATTTAATCTATCAAAGGCCCTGGAGAGGTCCAGGTAGATACCATCCGTCTGCGACCCCTTGTCCGTGGCAGCAGATATATATTCAGTTATGCTGATTAAGTTAGTGGTCGTGGAGCGGCCCCTCACGAAGCCATGCTGAGCGCTGCTAATCACATTTTTTACCGCAAACGAAATTATCTCATGCAGGACAATCTCGAACACTTTTGCAAAGTTGTCCATTATAGCAATTTGTCTATGGTTCTCAATCAACGTAGAATCACCTCCCTTTGGAACAGGTATTGACTTCGCCTTCTTCCAGGTGCTAGGAAATACAGAAGACCCTAGCGATATATTAAACAGTATAGTCAAGGGCTGAACAAGTATGTGAGCACAATCCCTGACCAGAAAAGCTGCAATTTGGTCAGGGCCCGATGTCTGCTTCGGTTTGATCTTAAGCAACACGCTTAAGACCTGTTCTTCCGAAACCCGTTTGATATCCAAGGAACACAGCCCACTAAAATGAGCCCTGAAAAAACTCAGCAAAGGCATTCACTGCATATGCGTCGCTCGCAACAACCTCCCCCCTATATATATATATATATATATATATATATATATATATATATATATATATATATATATATATATATATATATATATATATATATAAACATATAAAATTTGAAACTGACACCGAATATGGGTTCTAGGGGTCCTAGTTCGCGCTCATTTGCAAAAATTTTTTCAAAATTCAAAAGTCGGGATCTCCCCATTAGTGAATTTTTTCTACGAAAATTCACTAAAAACCAGTGAAAACCCGACATCAGTATCTTTTTTCTATCCAAATATATCTTAAAATAGTGCGTGAATTTGAATCATAACTTTCAATAGCTGTGCTAATCTACTCTCCTCAGAAAGACATTCTCATAAAATGAATTTTATGGTCCATAACTTGACCACCAAGAAAGTATTCATATACCTGTACCCATAAACTTATGGAACGTTATATTACTCAAGCTTTAGCGAAAAAATGTCAATTTTCACCAAATTACCCCTCATTTATCCCCTACCCCATAAAGCGATATTACCCAAAAACAATTCGAAGCGTTCCTTTGTTGGGTGCTAATTGAATACCAACTTTGAAGATGTTATCTCAATTCGTTGAAAAGTTATTGCGCCTACTAACAGACAGACGTATAGGCCGACCGACAGACAGACCAAAAAAAAATCCGTTCCAGAATCAAGTTTTCTATATGTTTTGAGGCTTTTTACGTCGTTTTACAAAACAAAAAAGGGAAATTTCTGTCACCGATATTTCAGAGCACTCATCATGGCATTTTAAAATGAAACACCCTGTATATTACTTAATATTTGGATACTACATAAGATTTTGATTACAATTGGCCCAAGTACCATAGGTCTGAAATCAATAGTTTTTTAAATATTCGACTTTTTCGGAAAATTTCACTTCGAGCAACCACTCCGTCAAAAACTAATATCTAGTTGGCTAATCAAAAGATTTTCTTGAAATTTAGCAGGTTTCCTCCTTAAACTGCACTCTGAGATCGGATGACGTCGAAATTTGAAGATATTTTACAGGAATTCATAATAATGGTTTCATTGTAAAGAACTTCAGAGTAAATATTCTCAATATTTTCAAATGCAACACCCTGTTATTAAACAGTCGAATGCAGAAATAAATTCTCTTTCAAAAAGTATTAAGGGTACCATATATCTAATGTGAGCTATTTTTGAGTCATTCAACTTTTTACGAAATTTGCTACCACTATGCTGACCAACGCCCTGATAACGAACAAACCAAGGTGCATTTGGAAATTTGACTGCTGCTGAATTGTCAAATTGATGCATACCTATAATAGGTTATTCGAATTGATATTGTCAATTTTTATTATTGCTGTTATTTTTGGCTTGAGTTCAATTTAATTAATTGAGTGTAATATAATATTATTTATACATTTCCAAACAATATGGTTTTTTATCCAAAAGAAGAATTGACTGATATGATTTATGTGATTGGAGAGAGTGATATTAACTGTGTTTTGGCAGCAAGACAGTATAGACAACGTTACCCGCAGAGAAGACAGCCCCAGATTCTTACTCTAAAGAGACTCAAATACAGATGAGGCCAACGGAACAGTAGACTATACCAAGCCATTAAAAGAAAATTCTGTGATGAATAGACATATTTACTTTCTACGAATGAAAATCCTCAAACTAGTCAAAGACATTTGAGTGATCAATCTGGAGTAAGTAAAACAACAATACAAAGATGTTTAAAGCAAAATGACTACCATGTGTGCCATTTCAAAAAGAAGCAACATCTAAGAAATCAGGATCCTTGATTGAGAATATTGTATTGTAGATGGGCCTAAACTTAATGAAAATAATATATATATATATATATATATATATATATATATATATATATATATATATATATATATATATATATATATATATATATATATATATATATAGTATTAAGTTTTCGTGACGGTAATAGTGTTATTTACTTAAATAATTGTGGGAAAGCCGTCAGTTGCAAAATAAAACTCTTTAATAAAAGCCGAGCTTTCGGAAAAGTTTATTCCATTCTCAAGGATCTAACGTGAGTTTTACTATAACTAATTATGAAAATACAAACATGAAAAAAACCGGTTTTTAAATTTGACTGAAGTCGAAAAGTCAAATTTAAAAAACGGTTTTTTTCATGTTTGTATTTTCATAATTAGTTATAGTAAAACTCACGTTAGATCCTTGAGAATGGAATAAACTTTTCCGAAAGCTCGGCTTTTAATAAAGAGTTTTATTTTGCAACTGACGGCTTTCCCACAATTTTTTAAGTAAATATATATATATATATATATATATATATATATATATATATATATATATATATATATACTTTTAACGGCTCACACTTGTGAGACACGGGAAAAGTCTAAGACTGTATTAAACATGGAGCGGTTTCACTAAGTTAGGGCAATAACAAACAACCAGATATGCTATTCAAATTGAATTAAGTCTTAAAACTTTCATCAAATTATTTTTTATACAAAAACTCGCTAAAAAATTCATCGCAATAACAACAATCTTATTAGATAACGGTAAAGTGAAATGAGACTAAAAAAAAGTTGATAACAGGTAAAGTCACTAACTAGGATTAAAACTCGTCATGTGGGAGTCGATCATACGATGTACAGGGACCTAGCCCACTGAGCTACGCACTACATGCATTTACTAGCAAGTATATCCCATTGTTCAAGGTTTTACAATTTACACAAAGCCATTTTGATTTACAATGGATTTTTTGCTTATATTTAAACGAAGTCAAGGAAAATAACGACTTAGACTATGAGCATGTTAGTCATTTCTTGTGGTATTTTTCACTCACATTCTGATCAATCAATGTTGACGTTTTAACTTCTTTGAATCAAATGTAATTAATTAAAAATTAATTTACCTCTAACTTTTTTGTCTTTCAAGATAGAGATCGGAATTTTGGCACATAGGATACTCTTTATGACAAAAACCAGCGTACAGTTGGTTCCCCTTACTTTGTTATTTCCTGAGATATAAATCTATTTCGAAAGATAACACAATTTTTCGGGAAAACCTTGGCCGATTTTCCTGGCCAACGAACTTATCCAAGCCACTTGCAAAAGGAAGGTATTTACCAAATTTGATCAAAATCGCCCCATTATTTTTTGAGTTACAGGTGTGATACATACATACATATATATATATATATATATATATATATATATATATATATATATATATATATATATATATATATATATATATATATATATATATATATATATATATATATATATATATATATATATATATATATATATATATATATATATATGGATAAAACTCTCTCAGGGCTCCAACTAAATTCATCTGTTGCATTTACCGGTCACCTTCTGACAACAACTTTGTCCAGCTCTTTGACTACCTTTCTTAAAAAACCGACCATCTAACTTCTGAATATACTTCCTCTGAGGTCACTATTCTTGGTGACTTCAATGTCCATAATAAGGAATGGCTAGGATCTTCAAAAACCGATCCACAAGGAAGAGCAACGGAGGCCTTTGCAGACAACAATTCTTTAGCCAATATGGTTCAGCAACCTACTTACTTTCCTCGCATCCCAACACACAGCTCAAATCCCTTGAATCTCCTTCTTACTACAAATCCTGACTGCTATAAGATATCAGTCACCGGTCCCCTGGGTCGCTCAGACTACGACATGGTCACTGCTTCCTGTGCAATGCAATCCGAGGTCACACAGCCATCACACCCTCGTATCGTTTGGCACTACAACTCCGCGAACTGCGACGAAATGCGAGATTACTTTTCCTCATTTCCATGGGCGTCTGTATGCTTCTCTCATCCTGACCCCTCTGATATCTCACAAAACGTCACCGAAATTATCCAAGCTGGCATGGAATCATTTATTCCACGTACACAGAAAACCTCTGCAGCCACTCAAAAGCCCTGGTTCTCTAAGTCCTGTGACCAGACTTGAAAAGGTCAAAGCTCACAAAAAGCTTCTACACAATCCCAGTCAAGGAAACTGTCAAGCATTTAACGACGCAAGAAACCGCTATAGCCGCATTCTTTCTGAGGCAAAAAACTCGTTTAATAACCACATCAAAAACAAAGTCCTCTTAAGCTCCAGCGACAGCAAACCCTTCTGGACTCTTGCTAAATCTATTGGGAATAATTTCTGCAAGAGCACGTTCCCACCTCTTGTCTCAGGGGATGAAATTGTTTTTACCACCCTGGGCAAGGCTGAACTCGTTGCCTCGTTGTTCGCCAGCAATTCTACTCTCAACCCACCTCCAAATGTTCAACCACCAACAGTCCCCAATGTCGCGCATAAAATGACTGATATCATTTTCAAAACTAAAAAGGTATGAAAAATGCTCTCTTCTCTTAATACTAGGAAAGCCTCTGGCCTTGACGAGAGCCCAGCAATTGTTCTCAAAAAATGCGCACCAGAACTTGCTCCTGTCCTGACTCGTCTGTTTCAGACATCTTACAATAGAGGCATATTCCCTAGTAACTGGAAAACTGCTTGAGTACAGCCCGTCCCCAAGCAAGGATCCAAAGCGCTTCCTAGCAACTACAGGCCCATTTCTCTCCCTTCAGTCGTCTCTAAAGTGATGGAAAAGTATATAAACACCGAATTACTAAAATTTCTTGAAAAACAGTCTAATCAACTGCCGACCTCCTTTCCTTTGTCACCGATTCTTGGAACAAGTCTATGGAACTACACGGTGAATCCCAGATTGTCGCTTTAGACATATCCAAAGCATTCTACCAGGTCTGGCACGCAGCCTGCTTAATAAACTTCCGGCCTATGGCCTACCACCAAAACTCTGTACCTGGACAGCAAATTTCCTCTCCAACCGGAGCATTTCTGTTGTCGTGTATGGCCATTCCTCTAAACTGTATCCAATTAATGCAGGAGTTCCTCAAGGTTCAGCTTTAGCCCCTACTTTGTTTCTTCTCCATCAATCAACAAGCAATATAGGTACATACTTTGAAAAACCAATTCAAAAAAAAAATAGGTTAATAAGTTTAAATAAAGTAAGTGCTCAAACTGTTGATTGGCGAACTCGTCTGCTATTGTAACGAAATTAAGGCATGTGCCAAGTTTCATTCAAATCAGTTGAGTATTTTTTGAGATTGCTCGCAAAATTTTTTACACAAGTTTCACCATTGTTCCTTTCTATTAGTGAATTTTCTTAGTGAAAATTCACTAATATGAAGCTTAATGCTTGCTATAATCTCCCTAATTTTTACTGTGATTACCTCAAAAGACATAGAATATACTGCCCTTTATTGCACACTCATCTATGGGTCGCTTTAGATTATTAACCTGTTCTTATGATCCCTTTCTTTTTTACAGAAACCTGCATCAACTATAAGATTTTTCAACCGGGTGGATTACTACAGCGTCCATGGAGACGATACAACACTGGCATCAGGATTCACATCAGACCCTATAAAGTACTTGGGTGTAGAACCCAAACTGAGCTATGTTACTCTCAGTAAGTTGAACTTTGAGAAAATTCTGCGTGAACTGTTATTGGTGAGACAGTACAGAGTTGAGGTGTATGTGAAGCCATCCAGTAAAAACGAGGATTGGCGTGTGGAATATAAAGGTTCACCTGGTAATCTCGGCCAATTTGAGGATCTTTTATTCGACAGCACTGGTTTTGTTTTCAGCAATGCAGTGATGGCCATCAAACCTCAGGGCAGCAAGGTAAGTGACAAGTATATAAGGTTAGATGCATTCACACTTATTATTAGAAACACATACACATTTTGCTTTTATTAGAGCTCGTCAGTTATACTAGTGACTACTACCACCAGTCATGCTATTCCCATAAAGGGGTAGTCACACCACAAACACTGCTATTTATTAGCAATGTTTTGTCCTGACAAGCTATTTTCGGTTCTTCTACATTCATACAGCTCCGCATACACACTCTCCTATTACGTACACTTCTGACATCTTTCTTGTGTAATATATCGCCCACAACATCCGACCAAGATGTCCTGTGTCTTTTTTACCATTTACATGTTCTCTATAAATTGCACTCATCATTTTATTATTGTCTATTTGTTCTATGTGCCAAACCATCTAAGCACGCTGCTCTCATACCTTTCAATAGACTTTTCTACATTACATTTGCTAAGAATGCATTCATATGTAACTCTGTCTCCTTGATTTACCTGCCACTCGTCTCAGCTGGTCCATTCCAACAGCATTCAATTTTCTTACATGCTTTGCCCGATAGATCCAACTTTCAGACCTGTCAGTACCAGTCAGTTGTTAGATACATCCACGTTGGCCTCTTTAGATATAATTTTACTCCTAGCTACAGTGGTCATAACTCTCAGCACCTTTCTGCCTTCATTTACCCTACTAAATATTATATGTTATGCATAAGGACTATGTAGAACTAAACAACAGATGTCAAATCGTCGCCTTGTCAATTTCTTCCTTGATACAGGGAACATTCAAAAGAATGTGGGTGATCTTGTTTGTCAGCGACTCGGTAATTGCGAACATACATAAAAGAATTGACAAGTGTATTGATATAAATGGTGGATTATGATATTGTGGAGGCCGATACTTGATTTAAATCTATTGTCAACAATCAACAAATGATTTACATAAGTTTATTGAATGTATAACTGCAGTTTCACTAAAGTTCTCAGCTTTGGCAGTTGTGTTGTGTGATAGGGAGGACGTGGGAACTTAAGCCTCGGATCCTTCATTGCATTTACACTGTGATCGTCAGATCGATGATCCTTTATGGGGCAGTAGTCTGCTGAAGTGAATCAAACTGCTACCCGGCAGCTGGCCAAACTTCATAGGTTGACAAGTCTGGATATCACCGACGCCCTCGGCCGCACTTGAGGTTTTGTTGATGCTGTTGCTGCTTCGCATCTGTATCAGAAGAGAGTCTATGGCGTCGCATCTCAGAATGCAAGACTTTGGAAACTAGTGCGGTGAGTGAGCAATCACAGGACATGCAAAAGTCACCAATGGGGTGGTAAAGGAAAATCCAATTTCCACCATCAAGGTACGAAATGCAGAGGATTACATTAGGTGGGCTAGAAGGTACACCCTCAGAATCCCACCAAGGATCAATGGAGGAATAATGAGGTTGCTTTCCAGCCTACTAACCTGGTCTGTTTTATTGATGGATCACGACTGGAGGAGCAGCACTCCTCCGGGTCGGGGATATACATCGATGGCCTGAGGGTACGTGAGAGTTATGCTCTGGGCAATTATACCACGGCGTTTCAAAATGGGGGTATATGCTATCCTATCTGTAGCTATTCTACAGGATGTGTGGGCGAGCACCGAGGAATGTGTATACATTTGCTCGGACAGCCAGGCAGTCCTCCGGGCGGTCTGCGTGCCCAGAATAGATCAACGCTGGTTCAAGAGTGCGCTGACGCTCTAGCTGGGTAGTCCAGGACAAAGAAGGTACAGCTTATGTGGGTTTCAGACACAGTGGAGTGGCAGGGAATAAGGTGACGAATGGGCTCGTAAGGCTTGGTTCCCGGTGGCCTGAAGCCTGCTATAGGCATTAGTAGGAAGGTGGCCTCTGACACCCTAGATAGATGGACTGGGGAGGCCATGGAAAAGCACTGGAGGTCGGTCAGTGGATGTAGACAAGCGAGGAACTCTGTGAAAAGGCCGCCATGGGACTGAAAACTGGGGAGTCCAAAGATATATATGACTACAATTGAAAACATAATCCAGATAATTATAAAATCACTGTGAATCATATATGTTTCACAGACTTAATGAAAGCAGCTAAAGTGATTCCTGTGCTTATATAGATTTATAATAATATAGATTTATTCACATAAATAGACAGTTACAATGATTTCACAAATGCCAACAGAGGGAGAATAAATTTAAACTAGCCCACAAAAGTCAAAGACTTGTGCGTGGGTCTGGAATAAAGGTTGTACTTAACAATCTTCAATCCAACGCAGCCTCACAATCTTAAAAATACAGACAGCGCATGACTACAAGATAGATTACAAGACATATTTAACCTACACTATACAAACATTACTTACAAAACTAAATAATCCTAACTATTGTAACAAATAAGCCAATCAAAATGGTCACAATTTAAAATCCAAGACAAAAACAAATAAAAAAAACTCTGGACGCAGCAAGTTATATAAACATATAAAGTCTGAAACCAACCCCGATTTGGGTTCCAGGGGTCCTAAATAGCGCTCATTTGAAGAAATTTTTTCAAAATTCAAAAGTCGAGATCTCCTCATTAGTGAATTTTTTTTAAGAAAATTCACTAAAAACATACAGGCGAATTGAGAACATCGTCCTTGTTTGAAGTCGGTTAAAAAAAAGCAAATAAAAGGTATTTGGGCTTGTCCGGGATTTGAACCTGGGAGCTCCCGCACTCTAAGCGGAACTCATACCTCTAGACCAACGAGTCAGTTGTTAGAGCTTTGTTTTAATGTCGTATTCCAGCGGGCGTTTTAATTATTTTAGTCATAATTAATGTTTAATCATTTATTTATATAAAAAACTCGTTTTTTGGTCAACCTTATAGGTTAATAGCAAATTGAGCTATTCAAATATTAAGCATTTGATCAAAATTCGCTACCATAACGCACTTACTGCGTCCAGAATTTTTGTTCTTACAAACATGCATTATATTTCGATGGAAAATGCAAAAATGCAATAACATAATAACAGATATATTGAGCTGTATTGATTTTTTTTACGAAAATTCTACAAAAATTATATAATATTAACGATAAACTATATAGCTAAGGCTACTGCCAAGCATCAGAGAAAGGGTCTATTTGAAATGAATTTTCTGGAAACATTTTATTAAAATGAAGGACAATGACGGTTGACACTAAGACTTCAGGGTTTGTAAAACATTCTTCTTGAGACATTTTATTTCCATAGCCCGTATTAGATTCAAGTTCTTTTCCTAAATGTTGCCAATTTTGACGTTTAAATCGCAACTTTGACGTTTTGTGAAAAACCTCAATTTATTTTTGTTTAAATGCCTATAACTTTTTTGTTCTTTGACCTACAGAGCTAAATTTTAGTATGTAACTTGCCTATAATGATATAAACCCGCGTATAAAATTTGGTTGCCCTTACTTTGTTAATTTTGGAGATATAAATTTTTTTCGAAAGAAAACACAAAATTTTCCGGGAAAACCTCGTCGGATTTTCCTGGATAACGAACATATCTAAGCCACTTGCAAAAGGAAGGTACTCACCAATTTTGACGTTTAAAATCGCGATTTTGACGTTTTGAGGAGAACCCAAATTTATGTTTCTTTGAATGTCTGTAATTTTTTTGTCCTTTAACCTACGGAGCTAAATTTTGGTAGGTAACTTGCTTCTAGTTATATAAACCCACATATGAAATTTGGTTGCCCTTACTTTGTTAATTTTGGAGATATAAATTTTTTTCGATTTTTTTCAAAAGAAAACACAAAATTTTCCAGGAAAACCTCGGCGGATTTTCCTGGTTAACGAACTTATCCAAGCCATTTGCGAAAGGAAGGTATGTGCCAAATTTTATCAAAATCGGTCCATTATTTTTTAAGTTATAGGTGTGACACATAAATATATATATATATATATATATATATATATATATATATATATATATATATATATATATATATATATATATATATATATATATATATATATATATATAAACATATAAAGTCTGAAACTGACCTCGGATTTGGGTTCCGGGGGTCCTAAATAGCGCTCATTTGAAGAAATTTTTTCAAAATTCGAAAGTCGGGATCTCCTCATTAGTGAATTTTTTTTAAGAAAATTCACTAATAGTACAAAATTAGAAACAATCACACTCACACATACTTTCTTACTCGCTCGCTCATATGACACATCTTAAAAAAAAACAGGCATTCAACACACAGCGGCAGAATCAGAAAAATTAACACAGCACAACAACAATTCAATAGTTACCCATGAATTATCCTACGGGGATTCAGTCTAGGCCAGTCGAGTATACAAGCCTTCAACAGCACCTGAATCAATCCCATGTCACATACAGACTGTACTTTCGGTGGCAAGAAGTTGTGTAGTCTTGGCCCCATTTGAACATGACATCGCCGTGTCTGAGACTTATTAAACCTCAGGATCATGCTGGCACTCCCAATCGATCGAGTCTGATAGCCATGGGATTCTTCAGTCAGTCTTCCTCTATTCTTTTGTTGCCAGATACCCACAGACCCAAGGTAAATCTGAGAGAGATCCGGGACACGCATCTCCGCATAAAGGTCATCACTTGGGTAAGTATAACATCTGTTCCCAATTATTTTTAAACCACTTCTGTGCGACTTCCAGTCTTTTTATATAACATGTTGCAGCTCCTTCCCAGATGAGATTACCGTACAGCATATGTGTCTCAACTAGAGATTTGTATATGATCTTTAACTGCTTTTGGTCAAACATATCTCGGTACATTTTAAACCTGCTGCTCAAAAATCGTATTTTGCGCACCTGATTGTTTATGTGCTCATCCCATTTCAGATGACAGTCCACTCTCACCCCCAGGTATTTTACCGTCCTCACGACATCTTTCCGCACAGCTCTATGATCCCCATCTTTAATCTCCAAAGCCGCGTATAATAAGCTGCTGGCGTAGCTACAAAAAGCCTGGACGCAGCAAGTGCGTGATGGTAGTGAATTTTCATAGAAATGATCTGGCACAAAATATTTTATTATAACTTTTTTTTCTTGTAACGTAGAAATCTAAATTTTGGTGTATAGTTTACTTTTTATATCGTAAACCTACCTACCAATTTTGGTTATCATAGCTTTTTTATTTTTTGAGAGAACAATTTTTTTCAAATGAAAACTCAAAACATAAAAATTGAAACTGACCCGGATATAGGTTGTAGGGGTCCTAGTTCGCGCTCATTTGCAAAAAAATTTTCAAAATTCAAAAGTCTGGATCTCCCCATTAGTGAATGTTTTCTACGAAAATTCACTGAAAGGCAAACATTTAGTGTTGTTGAAGTTAATCGTGAGTAATCTGGAATCAAATCAGGTTGATATGTTTTTGAAGTCTTCTTCCGCTTTACTTTTCAGCTCTTCCCCTGTTTCTCCCCTGTAGAATATGTCTGTATCATCCGCGAAGCCAATGACAGTGCCCTGAGACGACTGTGCAAACAATTCGTTAATGTATATGTTGAACATTATGGGGCCGATGACTGTGCCCTGTGGAACTCCATATTCTATTATTTTTTGCTCACTAATGTGTTCACCTATCTTTACACATTGTCTTCTTCCCAGAAGGTAACTCTTTAGCAACCTATGCATGTTTCCTCTAAACCCGACAGATTCCAAAACATCCAACAGCTTCCCATGGTCCACGGTGTCGAAGGCTTTCACGAGGTCAATCAAAATGCACATGCTTGGAGATCTGTTGTCCATCTTGGTAATAACCCTCTCAATAACGTACGCTATGGCATCCTGTGCCGATCTACCATCACGAAATCCATATAAAAAACAATAATAAACTGTGCAGCAATTATAGGCCAATTTCCATCTTGCTTGTGTTTTCAAAATTTTTTGAAAGCCTTCTAAAACAGAGACTGGAGAAGTTTTGTGAAAAAAAAATTAAGTTCTAAATGAAAATCAATTTGGGTACAGAGAATCCAAAACAACCATTTCTGCACTTTCACGGGTAGTTGCAAACATACTGGATTGCTTTGAAAAACAAATCGAAATAACATTGCTTGACTTAAGTTAGGCGGTTAATTCTGTGGATCACAGCATCCTTCTTGATAAACTTTGCTACTATGATGTAATGGGTTTGGCATATGACCTGTTCAAATCGTATCTCTATAACAGAAAGTATATGGTCAAGTGGAACAACAAATTGTCCAGTAGTGACGTGCTTGAAAGCTGGGGTACCACAAGGATCTATCTTGGAACCCATCCTCTTCACAATTTATGTCAACGACTTCTTTCCAATTACTGAAATATATGGAACCAACATGTTTGCGGATGATACAAGCTTTATCAATTTTAAGTAATTTGGTACACGATATTTACAGTTTTTTTTCAAATTAAAAATTAAATTTAAAAGACGTGCTGAGACGACTTAATGGCTAAAGTCCAATGGCACGCATAGATTGATTCATACAACAGGTATAAACCATACATCAACGGTAACCAAGCAAAATCAATAACTGGCATAAAATATACTACCCGAACCAACAGTCGTGAAATCTCAGCCACAAATATTGCAAATGACAGACGATGTAAAATTAAAAACTTGCCAAGTGATTGTTATTTTACTGGGGGATTCAATCAATAAATACACTATATTTTGTAGCTTGATGAACGGCCCCAAATACAGTTTTAGCACAGCATAGATATATTATGATGTGGTTTTAGACTGAAAGTGTAGCATAATGTAGTAGAAATGTAAACAAGATCAAGTCAAGTATCTATAAAAATGATTCTAAAATAGTTTATTTTATCTTTACATTTCTGCAAAAGCACGTTCCCACCTGTTGTCTCAGGGGATGAAATTGTTTCTACCGCCCTGGGCAAGGCTGAACTTTTTGCTTCGTTGTTCGCCGGCAATTCTACTCTCAACCCACCTCCAAATGTTCAACCACCAACAGTCCCCAATGTCGCGCATAAAATGACGGACATCATTTTCAAAACTAAAAAGGTACGAAAGATGCTCTCTTCTCTTAATACCAGGAAAGCCTCTGGCCTTGACGAGATCCCAGCAATTGTTCTCAAAAATGCGCACCAGAGCTTGCTCCTGTCCTGACTCGTCTGTTTCAGATATCTTATAATAAAAGCATATTCCCTAGTAACTGGAAAACTGCTCAAGTACAACCCATCCCCAAGAAACGATCCAAAGCGCTTCCCAGCAACTACAGGCCTATTTCTCTCCTTTCAGTCGTCTCTAAAGTGATGGAAAAGTATATAAACACCTAATTACTAAAATTTCTTAAAAAACACAGTCTAATCCACGACAGGCAGTATGGATTCCGTCAGCGCAGATCAACTGCCGACCTCCTTTCCTTTGTCACCCATTCTTGGAACAAGTTTATGGAACTACACGGTGAATCCCAGATTGTCGTTCTAGACATATCCAAAGCATTCGACCAGGTCTGGCACGCAGCGCTGCCTAATAAACTACCGACCGATGGCCTACCACCAAAACTCTGTACGTGGGCAGCAAATTTCCTCTCCAACAGGAGCATATCTGTTGTTGTGGATGGCCATTCCTCTAAACTGTATCCAATTAATGCAGGCGTTCCTCAAGGTTCAGCTTTAGCCCCTACTTTGTTTCTTCTCCACATCAATGACCTCCTCTCGAGCACATCCAACCCAGTTCACAGCTACGCGGACGACAGCACCCTCCATTCAAATATACAATATTCTAAGCCTGTCTCTTTAGCCCAATTAGATGAGGATCGCAGACTCATGGAGGGTTCTGTCTCCGTGGATCTCCAAAAAATATTAGGCTGGGGAAGTAGAAATCTTGTACAATTCAACCCCACCAAAACTAAGTTTTGCTTGCTTTCTCACAAGAGATACACCAGCCCTAGACCCATCACAATGAACAACCAAGTTATTCAAAGTAATGAGTCCTTTTCTCTTGTTGGCATTTCTGTGGATCGAAATCTTAATTGGCACCAACATGTCACATCAATCGCAGAAGCGGCTGCTAAGAAATGAGGTTTCCTCTTCCGGGCTCGCAAATACTTTTCACCAGCTGATCTCTATACCTTATATACTTCACAAATAAGGCCAAACCTCGAATACTGCTCCCACATCTGGGGTGCCGCTGCTGCTTCTACACTCTCTATCCTGGACTCCATTCAAAAAAGAGCTATACGTCTCATCGGTGACCCTACCCTCACCCAAAGGCTGCCATCCCTTGCCCATCGACGTGCCGTTGGTGACCTCTCTCTCTCTTTTATAGATATCTGCACGGGCACTGCTCAGAGGAGCTTTCCTCCATAGTTCCCCCACCTGCTGCCCCCAACAGATCTACCAGGGGAACAGAGCGAATGCACCCTTTTACTGTCCAGGTCACCAGACATAGAACATCTTGTTATGCCCGCTCTTTTGTCCCAAGGACTTCCAAGTTGTGGAATTCCTTCCCAGCACATGTTTTTCCTTGTCCTGCGAACCTCCAAACCTTCAAGTCCAGAATTAACAAGCTGCCTCTTTCCTCCATGATAGTATTTAGGCTGTAAGCCCTCGTGGTGTGTTGTTGAAATTAAAAAATATATAAGATGTCATATTAGACCAAATGTCAATTTTTCTATTTCCATAATTAATTATTACGTACCCTTTTAATATAATATCCCGGGCATGAAGCCGCTGTCAAGTATCATGTAAACAAAACGTTAGTTAATGTATCCTTAAATAGCTCGATGGTAGCATGCTTGTCTTCTACTCAGAAGGTTGTGTGATCGATTCCAGCTCGATAAATGTATGTTTTTTTTTTTTTTTTGACATTTGGAGAAGCAATAGTGCACAGACTTCATACGTTTTGAATAAGATCTCATTTTTGTTCAAAACGCCTGAATAACTTTGTCACTTTTGAGCCTGCAATTATAATTTTTAGTAGACATTTTGTTATTGTTTATATTGTAAAAACCGGTTTGATTTGGTTTGGATACGGCAATAAAATTATCAATTAAATAATAAAACAAAATATCAATGGATGAAAGAATGTTATTTAATTAAATGTTCAAATTGAATTGAATATTTCTAAAACGGTTCATTTAACTATCACCTATGATTATATTTTTGAAATCAGAAGACAATGCACGTCTATTCTAAGCAACCATATATAAGGTGTTCTATTTTTAAAAAGTGAGGTTAGGTAATTTTTTCGATTGTAGGATATTAATTTGGTTTTTCCAAAATCAAATTCTAACAGCTTGTGAAAAGTTATACAACTTTTATTCAATAAGTTTCAAAAATAAAAGTATCAGAAGCTATATTATTTATAAGGAACAGACCCTGTACCTGGATAGTTGTGCATACATTCGTAAATAGTTTAGTATTATATTTAATTAGGTTAATAAGTTGTATTTAAGTTTTGCAATTTAAACCTGTTTTGTCTTATATTTAGTTAAGTGTATTTTTATCCTGTAATTGGTTTTTTTCCCAGTGGATAATAAAGATTATTGTTATTATTATTTAGCATTTATACAATAATTGTTAGAGCCTTGGTGGTTCAATGGTAAGAATGTGTGCCTCTGAACCGAAGGGTAGATAAATAAATAAATAGATAGGTATGTAGGTACTGGGTTCAATCCTAGGGTTCTTTCACTTTTTCAATACAAACTGTAACATTAACATCAACCGAGGTTGTGGCATTGTATTTGAGCAAGTTGAATCTCTGCACATTCCGCCCTCGGGTCCCGTCTCCATGCGATGTTGAGCACGTTAAAGATTCCCACCCTCTTTACAGAAAGACAGGGCTTCGGCAAAATTTCCAGGATAGTTAGGTGAAACTACTCCCTGGCGTCGGTGATTGGCCAGAGTGTCGGAAATAGACTGACTTTAAAGAAACAAAAACACACACAACACACAATAATTGTTTTATATATTTTTTATTTTGATGTGGGAGATACCATGTATATCTTGATGGTGAAATAAAGGACTATGAACTATGAGAAATATTTGTTTCTATGATATACACTTGGGTTTCTTCGGTATACACTTGCTGTGTCCAGGTTTTTTTAGTGAATTTTCTTCAAATGAGGACTAATTAGGCTCCCTCAAAGAGGTTGTATATGTTAGAGGGAACAAAGCCGAGTTTGCAGCCTGTCGATTTCCCACTCCTGTCACCGTCCAATCACAAACAAAATTTTGAATAACGCGCTAATGTGTTTTGTTTTGATTCGTTCCCCCAACCGCGCTTGAAGTTATTGTCAGCTGTCAACAAGTATTTGAAGTGTTTGTTGATTTGCGATTAGAGGTTATCTTGTGTGTTTTGCCGTTTTTTAGCAGTGTTTTAAGAGTGTAAAAGTTAAAAAATGCCAAGGTGTATTGTGAAGAACTGTATGTACAATAAAAGTGCCAATTATGAAAAGGATAAAGCAACTGTGCATTTATTTCGGTAAGTTGTTTACATGTCTTCTGTTTCCTTGTTTGGCGCCAAATGTTTATTGGTTTTCACAGGTCCGTATTTACACATTGTATTGCTTTTGTTAAATCTTTAGCATTTATTATTGTCAATTGTGTTTTTTCAAGAAATAAAATCTTAATAATGCATTATTTATTGAATATTTGTAATGAAATTAGGCATTTTGTTTGGCAATTATTATTTGAATTAGATGTATTTACCTATGTAGTTCCAGTAGAAGCAGAAAAAAAGTAGAATAGTTTTGTTTTATCTATTACTGCATCTTTCTAGAGGTTCAGTCACTGATAAAGTAGATAATTTGAGATATTATTTTCAGATTTCCCAAAGCTGGTGAAAGATACGAGGCTTGGAAACGAGCATTAAATTTAAGCGATGAAGATATTTTTATGAACTCAAATGTGTGCAATTTACATTTTACCGAGGAATCTTATGATTTAGAAAAATCACCTTTTGCAGTATACTTAAAAAAAAGTT
This sequence comes from Tillus elongatus, assembly GCA_964006375.1. Taxonomy (NCBI): domain Eukaryota; kingdom Metazoa; phylum Arthropoda; class Insecta; order Coleoptera; family Cleridae; genus Tillus; species Tillus elongatus. The sequence continues at coordinate 59,616,041 of OZ023262.1, read as the reverse complement.
CTATACCTGTATTGGTAAGTACTGAATCAAGGTTATTAATTTATGTAACTATTAGTGATATATATATATATATATATATATATATATATATATATATATATATATATATATATATATATATATATATATATATATATATATATAGCCAAACAGCGGTTTTTCAATGGCACTGATATCAGTGATGGCTATTTTTAAATAACAGGGACTTTAAACAGCTACTGCGATTGTGGTTTAGCCATTTACAATGCTGCATGTGCGTATGCTATTATTTTAAACACTTACAAGGTGTTAGTGTTAACCGCTTAATTGAAACCACAATATGATCTTCAGATAACTTTTAAATTATATATTAATTTTAAAACTACTCAGATTTTTACTATTAATAGAAGTTCTATAAAATTAGCATATTACAAGAATATACGATGAGAGAAATCTACATATTATTTTTATTTTAATATAATGAAAAAGTTGGAAGGCATATATATGCTACAGTTCGGTGCTGCTTTAATTCTAGATTCAGCAGGTTTTTCCATGATATAATGACTTACAAGATATATGATATTGCGCATATGCCCCGTCCCCTCCTATGACATCACATGGTGAGTAACGTTATAGAAGGCCAACTACACACTTAACACAAAGTCATTCGCAATCAAAAAGTTTCTATACGTCACTTTAATGTGGTTGAAGTTACATTCCATTCCATTTTTATATTACATATAATATATATATATATATATATATATATATATATATATATATATATATATATATATATATATATATATATATATATATATATGCACAAGTGAAGTATAATAATTAAGGGGAGCCCTGAATTAGCATTGGTGATACACAAACTTAAAAAGTAGAGAAGACGTTCGTAGACATTTACAGGGGGCCTTAACATTCATAAACTTGATTTGATCATCATGTCACATAATCATAGTATAGTATTCTGATCTTAAAAAGTTAATTCCAACTGTATGCACTCAAATATCAGTAAAATACCTAATTTGTTAAGGGGTTGTGATGAACCGTCAAACTCCACTGTACGACAGCATATTATTATTGCATTGGACTCACCACATGACGCCATGCGCGTGACGGTTCTAAAAATAGATAGTCTCATTATCATATCTCGCGTTATTTGTATCATGAGTTTTTCGTTTTCTACCTATAAGAAAAGGAGAAATGTTGTATTCTAATAATGGCGAGAAGGAAAGTATACAGATACTTCTACTCGCTCGCACAAACTGCGATTGCGTGTATTATGAATACAGCAATTGCTGTTTGTCATGGAGTTTTTAGTATAAGATGAATTTCATAGAAATAATTACTCTAATGATTTGTGTAAATCTCGGTTTTCACAATCGCTGTTGTTTTGTGTTTTAATAACAGCTACTAACAGCGATCTTTTAATAGAAGCGATTAAATCACCGGTAGCTATATATCGCTCATCTCTAGTAACTATGCTACTAATTACATTTACGTAATATATTGTTATGATATTTATCGTAATTTAATTAGCCCTGCAAATTTACATTAATGGTATTCGTTTCAAATTTATTTATGCAGGTAACAAACAAGCCATCAACACAAGTCGTTTTTGGCGAGCAGCCAATGACTGATATAACTGCTATCAATGTGCCATTTGCAGCTAACCCGTCAACTAGTACTTGGTCTGGTAGCAATGTACCTGTAATGGATTATTCTCGGCCATCAACAAGTGCTGGTTTTTATGAAGAGAAAACTGTTGTAGAGGTACCGCAAAGATCGTTTAGTAGTTTAGGATTTGCTGAAATGAAAACACCTTCAATGCCACCCACTTTGAAGGACATGGTGAGTTAAATTCAGTTTTTGCCGTTTATGAAATCAGTATAATTTTAAAAAACCTAATATGTTATTCCATCACATTTTATATGGTGTTTAAGTTTGTATAGTCCATGATTAAATAAGTTAGAAACAACTGTTTTGCAATTTATCTCAACCACTATTAACCAAAATGTGTTGTTGGAAATTTTGTTTATATATTCATTTTACTTGAGAAAATAAATGGTTTATCACTGAACATTTTTTATAGGTTGTTACACCGCGCAAACGTAAACTGAAGAAGCAGTTATTCGATGCACGAAAAAAAATTAAACGGCTCAGCAGTAGTGTTCATCATTATAAGAAGAGAACAGCAACCCTTGCGAATATAATCAAACAACTAAAAGGTAAAGTAACCGACGAAACATTAGAAACATTAATGCAAATAGGACCTAATGAAGAATTTTTACAAAGACAATTAGGTCGTAAACATAAGTATGAAAATCAACTTAAAGCTTTTTCTCTTACGCTGCATTATTACTCTCCCAAAGCTTACAGTTTTGTCAGAAACACATTTAACTCGGCTCTTCCTCATCCAAAAACTATATCTAGATGGTATCAAAGCGTTAATGGGGAAGCTGGTTTTACGTCAGAGGTGTTCAACTTATTAAAGTCAAAATCAGAAAGCACAAATGGAAAACTTATATGTTCTTTAGTCATAGATGAGATGGCAATTCGCCAACATATAGAATGGGATGGGGTAAAATATTATGGGTTTGTAGATTTTGGTATAAATCTTGAGACCGATTGTAACCCTGTAGCCAAAGAAGCTCTTGTTTTTATGCTTGTTAGCATTAATCAATCATGGAAGCTTCCTCTTGGATATTTTTTAATCGACTCTTTAAGGGGTACACAAAAACAAAATTTGGTATTACAGTGTTTAACGCTACTAAATGAGTCGGGCATATACGTGGTCTCAATAACTTTTGATGAGGCAACAAATAACCTAACGTTAGCAAAAGAACTTGGCTGCGATTTGAATTGGAGGAACATTAACTCTACGTTTGTTGATCCTAGTTCAGGTAGGAAAATTGCAGTCTTTTTTGATCCATGTCATATGATCAAACTGATAAGAAACACATTAGGCGATAAAAAATTAATAATTGATGAGAATGGGGAAAATATAAAGTGGGATTATTTAGTAAAATTAAATGAGTTACAGGATCAGGAGGGCGTTCATTTGGCAAATAAATTAAGAAAATCGCATATATTTTATACAAACCAAAAAATGAAGGTTAAATTAGCCACACAACTTTTTAGCCACTCAGTGGCACATTCTTTGGAATATTGCAATGAAGTTTTACATCTTGAGGAGTTCAAAGAATGTGAGGGAACTGTGAAATTTATCCGACTTATAAACAATTTATTTGACATTCTTAATTCTAGAAATTTAAACAATTCAGATTTTAAGAAAGCAATAAACGCAGAAAATTTTGAAAACATTAATGTATTTTTAAAAGAGCTATCACAATATTTAACGTCACTTAGGATAATTGATGGACCGCTTCTGTGTGAGAGTGGTAGAAAAATGGGTATAATTGGCTTTTTATTTTGCATACAAAGTTTGCAATTTGTTTATAAAACTTTAATTGCCGACAATAATTTTTTGCTGTATTTTCCCACTTACAAAATCAGTCAGGATCATATTGAGCTTTTTTTTGGGCAAATTAGATCCATGGGAGGCTATAACAATAACCCATCAGCAAAGCAATTTAAAAGTGCATATAAAAGGATGATGGTGCATCTTGAATTAAAAGATTCATTTAAAGGAAATTGTATCCCTTTGGAAGCAATTCCTATTCTGTCACCCATTGAGGTAATAAATAAAACTTGTGGGCGAGAACGAATATCTGAAGAACCAGATGAAGACATGAGTCAAATAGATAATTTTGACGACGACACAGTTCTTCAAATATTAGATATGAATATATCAGAGTTTAAGAAAGAAGTCGTGACATATATATCTGGCTATGTAGTAAGGAAAATAACAAAAGCTCTGAGATGCGAAGAATGCGCGGGTGAACTTGTTGGGGAGAGGTCTGTGTTATTAACATCGTTTATAGATCAGAAAGACAAAGGTCAACTCCTCACATACCCATCTGACGATGTAATATCTATTTGCACTATTGCAGAAAAAGTTCTTCAAACATACTTAAATGAATCTGCGGTGATTATAAATGTAAAGGAAATAAACATGCGAATATTAAAAACTATAATAAACCAAAACAGCATATTTAAAAAACTTGAAGTTCACTTTCGAGAACAAAATCTTTTGACTTGCCATTATGGCCATCTAATTAAACTAATATCTTCTATGTATGTTTCTATTAGAATACATCATTATAACAAAAATCTATTTGATAAAAGTAGAAGTTTAAGGGCTGTTTATAACAAACTTCTCTTATTTAAGGGCCAATAATTCAGTGTACATTTCAAGTACTCGTATGTCCTTCAAATAATGTTATCGGAAAGTTATTATGTCTTATAATATGACCAATAAATTTTAGCTTCCTCTCTATTTCTTTGAGCAACCCTCTTTATTCTTTCACCTCTCCTAGCACACTTTGAAGCGTCTTTCTATCAACCTGCACTGTCTTTGAAATTTTTCTTGTCTACATTTCAAAAGCTTATATTCTCTTCATATCCTGCTTAACTACAGCCCAAGTTTCCGCCACATACATTACCATACTCCATACACGTACGACTTGCATTTGTTCCTCATGTACAGGTTAAAATGTTTATTAGTGAGAACAGTACTGTGGTTATTGAATGCTTGTTTTGCCATCGCGATCCTCTTCAGACCTTTCCTACACTTACCATCATCTGTGATAATACTTCCAATCAATTATTTGAAATAATCTAATAAATCAAGCGTCATGTTATAAGATTTAAAAGCTACTTTTGTATTTGTATAGGTATTCAAAATTTGTGAAATGCACACGTAACGCAATCTACATCGATCAAACTTCTAGAAATTTTAACACCCAATACAAAGAACATATTTTTGCATTTAGAAATAACCATGCTGACAAATCTACATTTGCAAAACATATTATTGATACCCAACATAGACCCACAGTAAATAACGGCATAAAACCACAACATTTTTGTCATGACAAGTGTAAACTAGACTTGTTTTAAGCTTTAGAAGTAAAAAAGCATATACACGACAATATTTAGGATTTCTGAGATATTCTTCTTCCTAATTAAATAAATCAGACAACATAAATCTAACTATTTTTTCCAAAAAGTTGTTATAAGACATGATGTGTGTCGATATTTTCATTGTATAGTCTGCTTTATTAATGTGTTTGTTTAGTTATTTTATTGTTGTAATTGTTATTATAGTTATTACTGTTATAGGTTTCTTCTATCTTTATGTTAAATATTGATATACATCACGTAGACATTTTAAAGGCGTCATCCGTCATATTTGTTTTACTTTATTTTCACTTTTAAAGATTTTTTTGATTATAACATCATAAAATAGCAACAGATCTTTATTTGTAATTGTCATGATTTCGTATTAATTCAATTTTTTTCTGTCTGAGGATACTATCAAGCAGCAAAACCAGTAACAGAGACGTTGAAGAACATCTAGAATTCAGAAGGGCCACTTGCTTCAGTTAGCTTACGCGCTGGCTACGTCCTTCACCTACAAAAACGAAAACCAACAGTGAAGCCAGAGAAGTAGTCTCCAAGTCTGTATGAAGTATGGACCAGTTTCACGAAGTAAGGGCAACAGCAATCAATGAAATTAATCTCTATTTCTTTAAAAAAGACAAGGAATGTTAACATTAATTTGTAAACAGTACAATGTACTTTATGTTGTATTTTCTTCTGTTGTTGAAATAAAAACTATTATTATTTATCTAACCTTTTGAATATAAAACTTTATCCAATATATTCATCCAACAATTTATCCAACCAATAACCCAAAAAATATTTCACTGATTTGGAGAAAATTTTGGAATTATGCTTATTTTGCTAATGGCTTGGATGAGTTCGTTCATCAGATCTTAACACATAGTTTTTCCTAACAGAAAATTAAATATATTTTTTTAAACGCAATAGCTTTCAAATTGTTTAAGTGATTGGAACGAAAATTTACAACTTAAAAGAACATACAGAGATGTGGTTGTGTACCAATTTTCAAGTCTTTTGATCAAAGAAAAATGAAGTTATTCGAAATTAATAATAAAATAATCCTCGACATCACTTCAAATTCTGTAATGCAATATCTACAATGTTGGACAAAGGCAGAGCAATACAGCTACCTGTACTGTTATGCTATTTAAATAAATTGTAGATAAAATCTAAATAATGGAAGTCACAACCATTGCCAGATGTCAAGATGTTGCTGACCGGGGTTGCCCGATCTTCAGAAATTTCATGTAGTTAAACCTTTCATGTATAAACATATGAAATTTTTACAACTTCTGATAATAAAGAAAACATTTTATAAAATTTAATTTTATCAGTCAGTTAAAAAATACTGTGTTTAATACCTGCAAATTTCGAATTACCCATTTCTCATGATTTTCAACTTAGGTATCCCTCCGATCATAATTTACTCTATCCGACAACTTTGTTAGACTGCGTATGTGCTGAAGCTCAGCTGTCATTTGTCATTGTGTGGTAGTGTTATTTATTGACAATATCAAATTGGAAATTTAGGACAGTAGAAACAGACACCATAAACAAAGAAGAAATTGGAAATTTAGCCTCTAGTGTAGGTTTTTGACATGATACCATTACTAGAGAGATATGATAATGTGGCAGCATAATAATATTATGCTAATGCTGTGGTACAGTCAGTTTGGCGTTTCATCACATCTCGTAACACACCAGCTGTTGTGTGCATACAGTTAGATGTAATTTTTTATTATCAGAATACTACTGTAACATGATGAAATCAAGTTTATAACTGTTAACATACTGTAAATAATTTCTCCACTTTTCAAGTTTGTGTTGCTGCAATGTTAATTAAGGGTTCCCTTAATTATACGCATATTGTGCGTATAAATGTAATATAAAAAAAAATAAAAAAATGAAAATGCAAGTGAACCTATTTAATTTAGCTCTGTATTCTACATTATCTGAAAAAGACATTATAGGCGACGAAGTAGAATGTAATTTCGGTAAATTTGCAGTTGACTGCATGAGGGTTTTAGATATTTTTTTCCAGCAACATGCTTAAAACCTTCCTCGCCCACAAGGCAAATTTTCTGGCAAACAACCCCCAAGAAAATTAAGGGACTTTGAAAACATGCGTTTTTCACATTTTACAGCAATACCTCCTTTAAACCCTGTCTACCCCATATTCGCCCAGGTCCAGCAACCTTCTTGGGGGTTGCTCACAAGAAATTTTTCTTGTGCTTTATGCTTTGAAGGTAGTTGTATGCATGCACAAGGGGAAGGAGAACCCCCCGAATTTTTGGGTGAGGAGCAGAAACCCTCTTCCTCCTGGGGTTCTTCTCCTGCATGCACACAATCACCCTCAATGCATCAACCAAAGGATTTTTTTTCCAGCTTTCTAGTTTATTTTTCTAGAGTATATTTCCTGTTTATCAATTGCTTTGTTTGAGTTTTGTATCCAAATTACTCTATAAATATATGTCATAGATCATGTTTTTGCTTGTCCTTCTTTACCTTGTTTTACTGTTCCTAATTAAATTAATTAATTTTCATAACTTTTAATATAAGGCTAAATCTTACAGCTTATATAAATATATTATTTAATATTGTTATGAAAATTCACTATCATAACGCACTTGCTGCGTTCCGAACCTTTTTAGGTTACCTATTTATACAAAAGCTTAAGAAATTCATGAATAAGCATTACATTTCAATGATTGAATAATTTCAGTTTTATTTCTAACCAAACTAAAAATTCCTAAATACGTCCCTGACGTTTCTCCCACTCAAGTCACCGAACTCCGCCCAGTTAGGAAAAGTGTACAGGCTTCTTGTATTGCAAAACTGCACCTTTGTTACCTCTATCCCTTACAACCTCTTTGGGCTCCCTAGAACACATATCCGAGGTCAGTTTCAATTTTTATATGTTTATATATGTATATATATATATATATATATATATATATATATATATATATATATATATATATATATATATATATATATATATATATATATATATATATATATATATATATATATATGTATGTATGTATGTATGTATGTATGTATGTATCACACCAATAACTCAAAAAATAATGGGTCGATTTTGGTTAAATTTGGTGAATACCTTTCTTTTGCAAGTGGCTTGGATAAGTTTGTTAGCCGGGAAAATCGGCAGAGCTTTTCCCGGAAAATGTTGTATTAGTGAATTTTCTTTTAAAAAAAATCACTAATGAGGAGATCTCGACTTTTGAATTTTGAAAAAATTCCTTCAAATTAGCACTAATTAGGCCCCCGAGAACACATATCCGGGGTCGGTTTCAATTTTTATATGTTATATATATATATATATATATATATATATATATATATATATATATATATATATATATATATATATATATATATATATATATATATATATATATATATATATATATATATATATATATATGTATGTATGTATGTATGTATGTATATATGTATGTATGTACGTATGTATCACACCGATAACTCAAAAAATAATGGGCCGATTTTTTACAAATTTGGTGAGTACCTTCCTTTTGCAAGTGGCTTGGATAAGTTCGTTAACCAGGAAAATGTGCAAATAGATTAAACAATGATTTCTTTTAATTAGACGGGCGGATTCCCCCTATCAGTCTCAGTTCTGAGCTGCTCTTAAATGTATGGAATTTCGACCACGAAATTATAATTCATGTTTGTAAGAAAATAAATTCGAGACTCAGCAAGTGCGTTATGGTAGCAAGTTTTTATTGAATGCCTCAAATTTGAATAGCTCAATTTGCTATTAGCCTATAAGGTTCGTTGGCCAGGAAACTAGTTTTTAGGGAACATTTTACGTTTATTTTCGAAAAATGTTTACATTTTCAGACAATAAAGTTATTTTGATGAAATATGGTACATTATTTCAACTATATATGTTATACTGGTAACCTAATTTGATGTCTGTTTTCTTTTAAAAAAACACATATTTACTATTTAAAACATTTTTATGAAAATTCACTATCATAACGCACTTGCTGTGTCCAGGCTTTTTTTTTCGAAAAAAAATCATATATCCGGAAATAACAAAGTAAGTGCAATGAAATTTGGTACGCGGTTTAAATCATTATAAGTAAATTACTTACCAAAATTTAGCCCTGTAGGTTAAAATACAATAAAGTTATAGGCATTTAAAGAAAAATAAATCGGGGTTTCCTCAAAACATTAAAGTCACGATTTAAAATGTCAAAATTAGCAACATTTAGGCAAAGAACCTGAAACATATCGAACTATGGAAAGAAAATATCTCAAGAAGAATGTTTTACAAAGCCTAAAGTCCTAGCTTCAACCGTCATTGTCCTTCATTTCACTAAAATATTTCCAGAAAATTCATTTCAAATAGACCCTTTCTCTGATGCTTTGGCAGTAGTCTTAGCTATAGAGTTTATCGTTTAATGGGATATAATTTTTATCGAATTTTCGTAAAAAATCAATAAAGCTCAATATATCCGTTATTATATAAGATAGGAAAAAAATTGTATACATTAATTATAGGGTGTCTTGAGCTATATCTAACAAAATATTTCTACAATCACAGTCGTTGGTGATACAAATTTTCTTTTTTTCTTAATCAAGCACGCCTTATGTTTTTGCATTTTTCATTGAACTATAACGCATGTTTGTAAGAAAAGAAATTCGGGACGCAGCAAGTGCGTTATGGTAGCGAATATTCATTAAAGGCTTTAATTTTGAATAGCTCAATTTGCTATTAACCTATAAGGTTGACCAAGAAACAAGTTTTTCGGGAACACTTTAAGTTTACTTTCAGAAATTTTTGTACATTTTCAAACAATAAAGTTATTTTGATAAAACATGGCACATTGTTTTTACTATATAGGTTATACTGGTAACCAAATTTGATGCCTGCTTTCTTTAAAAAAAAACACATATTTGCTATTAAAAATATTTTTATGAAAATTCACTTCCATAATGCGCTTTCTGTGTCCAGACTTTTTTAATGTGCACTGTTTTTAACTTAATATCGAAATTTAGGCTTGTCGTTGTAATTAAACTATTCTAACATTGATAATAACGCAAATTTTGCTTTGTTTACAGCTTTTGGCCATAAGCAGCATAAACACTACCGAAACATTATTTGAAGTATGTGAACTCAGTGACAATGAATGTTTGTCTGAACTAGAAGCTTTACTGGCTCAAACAAACCCAAAAGAATGTGTCATCCCAGCTGGAGATACTTCCGAATTAAAATCACTCAAAAAGGTCTTGGAACGCAATGGCATTCTAGTTGCCAACGTTAAACGTTCTGAATTTAATGCCGATGACATAATACAAGACCTAAATCGGTTACTTTTCTTTCATGAAGACCAGCAGAGAAATGCTGCCGCGTTACCAGAAACCAATTTAACCGAAGCAATCACTAGTCTCGCTGTTCTAATAAAATATCTCAATCTAATCGGAGACGAACGAAATTTCAATCAGTTCAAATTAAAAACACTAGATATACATAAATACGTGCGACTTGACAATGCTGCACTATATGCTCTAAATATACTACCAAAAGTAACAAACAACTCCATGGAACGTATAGCTCAAGGGAACAGCTCAAGAAGCTTCAGTCTCCTGGGGATCCTGGATTCTTGTTGCACAAATCAGGGTAAGCGGCTATTGGAACAGTGGATTAAGCAACCTCTGAGGGATTATAACCTTATTAACGAAAGGTTAGATATAGTGGAATGTTTCGTGAAAGATCCTGAAACCAGAAAGATACTGATCACTAATTGTTTAACGAGGGTACCAGATATGATGATCTTATCGAAGAAGCTTCTTTGTAAGAAAGCAACGTTGCAAGATTGTTATAAAGTTTATCAGACCATAGCTGCTGTTCCTCAATTGGTAAAGGTGCTGAAGAGATCGAATAATAAATCTATGACGGCGATGTTGACAGATCCGATCGGAGAGATACTTTCTGATCTTGAGAAGTACCAGAAGATGATAGAGCAGATTGTAGACCAAGATCTGGTTGACCGGGGAGAATTTTTTGTTAAAAGAAGTTTTGATGAGGAATTAAGTGGTAAGTTATTTACGTATTACGCAAAGTAATCCAAATGTTATTAAAGTTTAAGTTGGGTTATGGACTTTCAAATAATAATAATCTCTATTGGTGTGGTATGCAGGGTATCCCACGTAGACCTTTCATTATTAGCCGTTTCTGGAGTACGGCTCACAATTGAGTTCAGAAAATTCAGGCACGTGGGTTTCTCCAAATTTCCAATTCACTGAAAATATTGACATTAGTATAGGACTTCCGCTTATGCCGAAAATAGACGTCAACTTTTGTATTTCAAATGGAAGATGGTGTTTTTTTATTACAGATATATATTGCTCCTCAAATTTTGTGGTAGGTTTCACTAACATATTTATTTATTTACGGGCCAGGAGCCCATTTTAGATAAGTACAAAAAGAAAAAATATATACAATAAAAGCAGTTAATAAAGCATACAAAATGGTTACAAGTTAGACAAAATGAAAAAGAAATAAAAAACAACAAACAAAAAAAAATAAAAATAGCCAATATAGGCAAAATATAGGCAACAAATATTAAGTACCGATTAACTAAACCTACAAAGTGACAGCTGTTTTAAGAAAACTGATTTTCCTGTGAAAAAGTCAAGTTCATCTGACAATTTGTTGGCCAACACTGAACATCTAATTAAATAAGAGTTGTGACTGTAGTTGGCACGATGAAAAGCTACAAGAAATGAACTCTTTGAAGGAGTTACTCTTGGTGGAACAAAGAATTTGATCATAGAAAGTAAGTTAGGACAAGATACCTCGAAGTTAATTATATTATAAAAAAGTTTTAAATCTTTTTGTTTGCGTCGAACATCAAGAGGCATGATATTAAAATATGTTAGTAAATCATCGATACCACTACAGTCATGGTGGCCCTTGAAAGCAAGAAACTTTAAAAACTTGTATTGTACTTGTTCAAGACTGACAGAATGACATGCATAGTAAGGAGACCATACAGAAGAGGCATATTCAAGATGAGGACATACAAGAGAAAAATAAAGAATTTTAACAGATCTGATGTTGGTGAAATCAGAGGTACATCTTTTAATAAAGCCAAGCAACTTCAGAGACTTAGAAATCACATTAGAAACATGAGGAATAAATGAAAAAGATGAATCAAATGCAACACCCAAATCTCTAACTAATTCAACAGACTTCAATGGTACACTGTTGATGTAATAGGTATGTTCAAGTCTGTTCCTTCCTCTATAAAAAGAAATTGATTGGCATTTAGATGGATTGAGTTCCATCCCATTGTTAAGACACCAGCTTATTAAGTTGTCAATGTCGTACTGAATCTTAAAAAAGTCTGAGGGACCTGTAATCCCGGAAAATAATTTCAGATCGTCAGCAAACAACAAAAATCTACAATGAGAAAAACACTCATGAATATCATTAATGAAGATATTAAATAGCAAGGGCCCCAAGTGAGACCCTTGTGGCACACCAGACAAAACCTTGATCCCATTGGACATAAAATTCCCTATCCGCACCACCTGATATCTGTCAGAAAGGTAACTACCTATCCAGCTGAGAAGAGGGTCGCCAACACCAAACATATGTAACTTATGGATTAAGAGGTTATGGTTCACTCTGTCAAAGGCCTTGGAAAAGTCGGTATAAACAGAGTCAACCTGAATACCCGCCGATAAGGACTCCGACAAGTAGGCACTGTACACCAACAGGTTTAGGTCAGCAGAACGACCTGATATAAATCCATATTGCTGGTCAATGATTGAACCTCTAAGGAGAGAAGTAAGAGTCTCGCGCAGCAGATCCTCAAAAATTTTAGGAATAACGCTAAGAATACTTATCGGCCGGTAGTTCTCAACAAGACCTCTGTCACCAGATTTAAAAACTGGAAGAATGAAACTAAGTTTCCAGCATGTAGGGAAAAAACCCATTTCCAGAGATAAATTAAAGATGAACCATAAAGGTCTAGACAAATTAAAACTACAGCACTTAAGAAGAGATGGGGGAATACCGTCTGGCCCAGGACTTTTACTGACATCTAGGGCTGCAAGTTTAGTATAAATGTCTGATATTTTAATGTGGTGCACTGACAGATTCAGCTCAGCATAAGAAAATTCATGGGTAGGGGGAGAACACTTATCGCCGCTGTAAACCGACGAAAAATACTCAGCGAACATGTCAACAATGTCTAATCCCGATGAACTTATTTGATCATTATATTTTAAAGTACTTGGAAAATCAGCATTCTTATACTTGGAGTTAACAAATTTCCAGAAAGGTTTGGTATTATTACATAGTGATGACTCAGTTTTGGAAACATAGTTAATGTAAGCTTCACGAGATTTTATCTTACATAGAGATCTTAATTTAGAAAACTTAACATACTCATCGGCAGACTTGGATACCTTATATTTGAGATGTGCTTGCTTTTTAAGATATATTAAGTTTTTGAGTTCAGGTGTAAACCATCGTGGAAACTTTTTAGAAGAAAACTTCTTTAAAGGAACATATAAATCAATAGCAATGTACAAAATATCATAAAGCATTTTCACCATCAATTCAAGGGATTTATTTTCGAACAAAGTATCCCAACTAAGTCTAAAAATCCCGAAATTGAGACGAAGTCAGCAGACTTGAAATCTCTGTAATAACCATCTTGAACAAATCCAACGTTGTTGGTGCACCAGTCGTGTAGCAGCTGAAACTGAAACGGTGGATGGTGTGAATCTTCAGGAATTAGAACTATATCGGGAGGCTGAGGAACAATATCACTGCTAGAGTATAAAACAAGATCCAACAGTGAACCGTTGATGGAGAGGAGACTATTCAGCTGGAACAAATTGAGGTACGAACACATATTTGAAACCACCTCAGCTGCCAGAATTTCACTTGGTGGGGAGCCTGGCTGAACTGAAACACTGGAGCCAAGGCTGTCTTGAGACCGTATGCAATGGGGAAGATTGAAATCACCACAGACCAACACTTTTGCACATATGTCATTTTTCTCAACCATTTTTGAGATATTTGACTTTTTTTCAAAAATTTCTTAAAAAACATTGTCACATATACACACTTGTATCTCTCTTATTTTTCAACCTGAAGAGTTGAAATTCTAAAGTGCAACTTCTAAAATGCCACAAAATATTTGGAATTTTTATCGTTCTTTGGATCGGTAACAGCATTCCCTATACCTAAGTCCCACCGATTTGAAACATTATTTGCAATAAGAAATAATTATTAGTCAGTTTATCAGATTGCCTAGGTTAGGTTAGGTTTGAATGTGAGTGGTCCATATCGGTCCCTCCACTGCGACCATAAGGTCTATTGTGGCTCACGCCTAATGTCTATATTTCGCCCAACAAATCCAGCCTCCTACAGAGGTCGATAACCTTTGTGGGCGAAAGTTGATCCAGATCCTCTGAAGCAAGCTTTACCTTGCCAAAGAGCAGGTGTCTAGTCCTGTCCGCTGCCGGACAGGAACACAGCACGTGCTCTGCTGTCTCGTCATTCTCCATACACAGCCGGCACTCGGTCTCCTGACCGGCCCCAATACGGTGCATGTGTTGCCGCAAGCGGCAGTGTCCTGTATACAGGCCGACTAGAGTACTCAGTTGTTGTCTGTTCATCTCTAGAAGTTTCTTAGCCCTTGACTCAGACAGGCCATTTATGAAGGCCTTAGAGTGAGCTAATCCTGGAAGATTTTGCCAATATTGGATTGTCATTCTTTCTGTCCAGGTCTTTAAGGTGCGTTTTGCTGTGCAAGATGTTATTTCCAGCACCGGTTCTGGCCCGACAAAGTCACTCTGGGCACCACTCCTGGCAAGCGCGTCGGCCGCAACGTTGCCATCATGGTCCGAGTGACCCGGTATCCAGACCAGCGACACCTCATTACAGCTGCCCAATTCGTTAAGGGCAGATTTACAACTCCATACCGTCTTTGAATTACACCGGTAGGAACCAAGAGCCTTTATTGCAGCTTGGCTATTTATCAGATTGCATAAGAGATGAGAATTTTAAACGTCATCTTCCGACATAAGTAAAATATGCAAAGACTTTTGAATATAACTTTTATTTACGAGGAGTATAATCGAATCATTAACATAAGATGTCTGTGTGTGCAAAGAGATTTCCACATAAACATAGATCAACTCGGTACATGATCAGAATACTACTAAAAAAATTTCTAAGAATGGAGTGTTTCGTCCAAAATTTCATAAGAGTAAAGCACAATTAGGGAACAAAGAGATTTGTGTGTTATCACTTCACAATAAATGTTCGAAATTTGCAATGTTCACTTCAAGGTATATTTGCGATAAGAAATAATTATCAGTCAGTTTATCAGGTTGCCTAGCAGTTGAAAAATTTAAACGTCATCTTCCGACGGTAAAGTTAATGGTTGTACTGTAGAGTACGTTTGTCAATTGTGTTTTAATAAAAAAGAGTATTTTTCACAATAATGGCACACTTCAATTACTCAAACGATGACTTTTTGAATTTAATTATTATTTACGGGGAGTGTAATCGAATTGTTAGCAGAATATGTCATGTGTTCGCAGAGAGATTTCCAGATAGACATAGACCAACTCCTGACATGATCAGAAGACTATTGAAAAATTGTTCTGAGAATGGAACATTTTGTTAATAGGTAATAAAAATAAACCACTATTGGACAATGAAGAGACACAAATAAATGTTCTGGCATTTTTTACTGCTTATCCTCTTGCAGCAATCAGAGACTGCAGTAGAAAGTTGCATCTTTCAAGAGGAACTAGTGACAGAATTCTAAAAATTAACAAATGGACACCGTATTCGTTCACTTTAATACACCATTTAACCTGGGGATTTTTCCCGGCGTGTAGAATTCTGCGAATGGTATCTTTTGAAAACTGAAGAAGATGAAAATGTTTCAAGAAAAATTATATGGTGGGATGAGTCAAAATTTTCAAAGAGGGGCATCTTCAATCGTCACAATAGTCACTATTGGTCGGACGAAAATCCTCCCATTACTAGAGAACAAAATATCCAGGGCTGTTGGAGTTTCAATGTATTTTGCACAGTAAAATACAATTGAATTTTTGCCCTTAACATTTATGATGAGAACTTAACAGGTTGGTACCAATAATATTAAGCAATACAGGATTTCATTTGTATATTACAACCATACTACCATATTTACCACACTATGAGCAGACTGTCAGTTCTGCTTACAAAACTCTAGGGTTTCTGATAAGAAACAGCAAAAATTTCTCACAGACTGACACCCTCCTCCTGCTCTTTAGCTGTTTGGTTAGGTCTCGACTTGAATATGGCTCAGATGTGTGGGCTCCTACTTATGAGATACATGTGGTAAGCCTGGAATCAGTGCAAAGGAAATTTCTAAAATTTCTTAGCTTTCGTGAGGATGGTCGATATCCATCTATTGGTTGTCCTCAGGAAAGTTTACTTCTTCGCTTTAGTCTGCAGAGTCCGTTGATGCGCAGGCAGTGCAGTTTCATTATATTTTTATATAAACTGGTTAATTCTGAGTTCGACTGCCCTAGTCTGCTTCAGCAACTTAATTTCAATGTGCCTCGTATTGCAGCACGTTTTCCAGGCACATTCTATCTCCCGACTGCTCGTACACGATTGCTGCGATCGTCTCCAATTTACCAGATGTGCAATTATTACTCTGTACTGCAAGACCACCTAGATATCTTCTCATGTAACATATCAGTGATAAAAATGTTTTTCAAAGCGATCTAATTTGTGACTTTTTTTGTATTGTTAGTTTGATTATTGTTAGTTATTATGTTTTGTGTATAGCCCATCCTTAATTTGGCTTTTAAGCTGTTGGATGGTGTATGAATAAATAAATAAATATTAGTGCATTATGTTATAAAAATATGTATTACACTTACTGAAACTAAATTTGAAAATATGACCCTTTTATTCATATCAGTAATAATGGTAAGATTAAAAAAAGATACGAATGACTTCTAAACATGCAGTATTCACAGGTGCAGATATTGTCGCATTCTGCAGCAAGTAATAATACCAGCGTTGAAATCCTTGAATGAACACGAAGCTGCAGAATTTTGGTATCAGCAAAATGGGGCTCGACCACACAACTCACAGATAGTAAGCGACCTACTCCAGGAAACATTTGAAGACAGATGGATAGCTAACGGTGGTCCTCATTGTTGGCCGGCCAACTCACCAGACTTGATGTTAGTATCTGGGCGTGCATTAAGAACAAAATTTACCAGGAACCCCCTACTACAAAACAAGATATGATAGCTATAGTATTAGAGGCTTTTAACGCAGTGGAGCAAGATTACCTTTCTCGAGCCATGGGTACCATCATTAAAAGAGCCATCAAATACTGCAAAGTGAACAGTGCAAATTTTGAATATTTATTGTGAAGTGATAACACACAAATCTCTTTGTTCCCTAATAATGCTTTACTCTTCTAAAATTTTGGACGAAACACTCCATTCTTAGAAATTTTTTAGTAGTATTCTGATCATGTAACTAGTTGATCTGTGTTTATGTGGAAATCTCTTTGCAACCACACAACATTATTCTGTTAATAATTCGATTATATTCCTCGTAAATAAAAGTTATATTCAAAAGTCGCCGTATATTTTACTTATGTCGAAAGATGACGTTTAAAATGTTCGTCTCCTAGGCAACCTGATAAACTGACTAATAATTATTTCTTATCGCAAATAATGTTTAAATATCTTCAAATCGGTGGGACTTAGGTATAGAAATGCTGATAGCAATCGAAAGAATAATAAAAAGTACATGAACAAACGTTATAAAATGTAGGGTGATGAAGGGTTCAGATTGTTTTTACGTAAAATCACTCCAGGGGGTAGGGGATGGATGGGGGTGATTTGGTGAAAATTGACATGTTTTGGTTAAAACTCGAGTAATATAACGTTTGAGGGTTTATTTATTAGAAAACCTTTAATTTCATCAAAGATTTGATATTCTGCGCTGAAATTAAATTAAGGGTTGAATGTGTGGGGGTGGAATATTGTTGAAAAATTATCTAAATTTGTTTTGCTAAAACGTACACAGTCTTAAAACATATAGAAAACTAGATCCTGAACAAAAATTTTTTGCTGTCGGTCAGTCTGTCTGTTGCCATGTATGTTTGTCTGTTAATAGGCAAAATAACTTTTGAACGGATTGAGATATCATCTTCAAATTTGGTATCCAGTTAGCACCCGACAAAGGAATGCTTCGAATTGTTTTTGGCTAAAATCTGTTCAGGGGGTTGGGGATAGATAAGGGGTGATTTGGTGAAAATTGACATTTTTTCGTTATAACTCAAGTAATATAACGTTTCAGAAGTTGATGGGTATAGGAATACAAATATTTTCTTTATGGTCAAGTCATGGGCTCTAGATTCATTCCACGAGAATATCTTTCTGAAGAGAACAAATTATCACAGCTATGTGGAAGTTATGATTCAATTTGCAGCACTATTTTTAATGAAAGTCGGTATTAACCACTATAAATGTTATATTGTGCGAAATTTTGAGAATACACATACTTATCAAGGAAATTAATAAATAATAAAAACTAATGATGCGTTAAAATGAGTCTACTACATAAATCTTAATATTTGTATAACATTCAAACACTTATACACACTGTTGCCAAACTGTGGGTGCCACAAGTAGCAAGTTTAAAAGGGTCTCCTTGTCGTGTTCTTATATATACTACACTCGTGTATAAACAGAGCACTGTCTGGTGGCAATAAAGATAACTAATGGAGTATAAGTGTAGATAAAATGACTCAAAATGGCACCCAAGTAATAATTGGTATTTTGTCTATAGATGACAATAGACATCAAAACGGCTATTTTTTGTTATAAACAAAGTGGCACCCAAATGCGGGTGTCACTTTGTAAAATTGGGTTCCACTATAACAATATGTATGCAGTTTGCGTGCAAGTGTGTGTGTGTGACACCGATAACTCAAAAAATAATGGGCCGATTCTGATCAAATTTGCTGATTACCTTCCTTTTTGCAAGTGGTTGGGATAAGTTTGTTAGCCAGGAAAATCTGCCCAGGTTTTCCAGGAAAATTTTGTGTTTTCTTTCGGAAAAACTTTATAGCTCTGAAAATAACAAATTAAGGGGTTTTGGGGTTTTCCTCAAAACGTCAATGTCGCGATTTGAAACGTTAAAATTGGCAACATTTAGGCAAAGAACCTGAAACAAATATGGAAAATATCGCAAGAAGAGTGTTTTACAAACCCTTAAGTTTCAGCTTCAACTATCAATGTCCTTCCTTTTACTAATATATATATATATATATATATATATATATATATATATATATATATATATATATATATATATATATATATATATATATATATATATATATATATATATATATATATATATATATATATATAGAAAATTAATTTCAAATAGACCCTTTCTCTGATGCTTTGGCAGTAGTTTTAGTTAAGTTTATGGTTTAACAGTCTATAATTTTGAGCCAATTTTGTAAAAAAAATTCGTTAATGAACTGTGACTTTTGAATTTGAAAAATATTTCTTCAAATGTGTGCAAACTAGGCCCCTTCGATTCCATATCTGGGTTTAGTTTATATACAGGGTGACGCATTTCTACAGTAAAGCTCATTATAATTGTTACAAGATACGAAAAAAAAATGTATACGTTAATTATAGTGCCTTGAGCTGCATCGTATAAAATTATTTTGACAGTCACATGATCGCCCATAAGTCCTTGGTGATACCTACAATTATTTTTTCGAATACCCTTATATTATTGCTTTTTTTGCATTTTTGTATCATAATTATAAAAATATATATTTTTCAGAACTGTATAGGAAGAAGGAAGTTCTACTAGCCAGAATGCAGAAAGCGTTTTCTAAAGCTGCAATAGATCTGGGCTTTGAAAAAGGTAAAACGATAAAACTGGAATGCACTGAACAACATGGATATTTTTTCCGTGTGACACTAAAGGAAGAACCAGCACTTAGACGAAGCAAAAACTACAGAGTCATCGATGTTTTAAAGAGCGGTGTTAGGTTTACAAACAACAAACTGACTGATTTAAAGGAACAATACAATGACGTCAAGACTGCCTATGAAGAGCAACAGAAAGCAATTCTTAGTGAAGTGTTTGAAGTTGCAGGTAAGTTTTCTTTAATAGGCTTTATTTATGAACTCAAAGCAGTACTTTGTACTGGTAAAAAGTTCTACAATTGTTACAATTAGAATATATGAAATTTCCTGACGTTTGTAATACAATAATATACTAACACTAAGTAGTCTCAAACAGGATTTTACTCACAGATAACATAAACAAATAAGTTCCCCCCTATTTAGATTTTGTAACCATGTGTCATTTTGTGCACTTCTTTAATGGCTCTTGTGAATTTTTCTGGATGTTGTATGGTCCTTAGATCATTACAATGTTGAGCTTTATGAGTGTTCTTGATACTGAATATGGGCTCCCTGCTCTATCTGGTTGAATGCACTTCACTACTTTTATCACTTTAATGTTTGTTTTCATTTTGTTATTCGCTATGTTATGTATTAATGTGCACTCCTCCATTTGTACGAGTACCAGCTTAGACCATATATGTTGAATATTCGATTCTGTGTTCTTTACATTGCTGTAGTTCTATTTTTGGTTTAGCTGCCCAAGTGACCATTATATATCTTAGGTGTGACTATATTATACATAAGCCTTCAATTTTTCTGACAAGTAGTATTCACACCTCCTAAAAGCACCCATGCTAGTAGATATTTTTATTCTTATATTAATTAGATGTTTCTTTAAAGTTCAACTGGTTATCAATTATAATTCAAGGTAATTATTATTATTATTATTATTATTTTTCGACAACACACCACGAGGGCTTACAGCCTAAATACTATCGTACCGTGGGTGTCGACGAGGAGGAAAGAGGCAACTTGTTAATTCTGGACTTAGGTTCGGAGGAGAAGGAAAAACATGTGCCTGCAAAGAATTCCATAGCTTGGAAGTCCTCAGGACAAAAGAGCGAGCATAACAGGATGTTCTATGTCTGGAGACCTGGACAGTAAAAGGGTGCATTCGCTCTGTTCTCCTGGTAGATCTGTTGGGGGCAGCAGGTGGAGGAACTATGGAAGAAAGCTCCTCTGAGCAGTGCCCGTGCAGATATCTATAAAAGAGAGAGAGGTCACCAACGGCACGTCGGTGGGCAAGGGATGGCAGCCTTTGGGTGAGTGTAGGGTCACCGATGAGACGTATAGCTCTCTTCTGAATGGAGTCCAGAATAGCGAGTGTAGAAACGGCAGCGGCACCCCAGATGTGGGAGCAGTATTCGAGGTTTGGCCTTATTTGTGAAGTATATAAGGTATAGAGATTAGCTGGTGAAAAGTATTTGCGAGCCCGAAAGAGGAAGCCTAATTTCTTAGCAGCCGATTCTGCAATTGAAGTGACATGTTGGTGCCAATTGAGACCTCGATCCACAGAAATGCCAACAAGTGAAAAGGACTCATTACTTTGGATGACTTGGTTGTTCATTGTGATGGGTCTAGGGCTGCTGTATCTCTTATGAATAAGACAGCAAGACTGAGTTTTGGTGGGGTTGAATTGTACAAGATTTCTACTTCCCCAGTCTAATATTTTTTGGAGATCCACGGAGACAGAATCCTCCATGAGTCTGCGATCCTCATCTAGTTGGGCTAAAGAAACAGGCTTAGGATATTGTATATTTGAGTGGAAGGTGCTGTCGTCCGCGTAACTGTGAATTGGGTTGGATGTGCTAGAGAAGAGATCATTGATGTGGAGAAGAAACAAAGTAGGGGCTAAAGCTGAACCTTGAGGAACTCCTGCATTAATTGGGTATAGTTTAGAGGAATGGCCATCCACGACAACAGAAATGCTCCGGTTGGAGAGGAAATTTGCTGTCCAGGTACAGAGTTTTGGTGGTAGGCCATAGGCCGGGAGTTTATTAAGCAGCGCTGTGTGCCAGACCTGGTCGAATGCTTTGGATATATCTAGAGCGACAATCTGGGATTCACCGTGTAGTTCCATAGACTTGTACCAAGCATGGGTGACAGAGGAAAGGAGGTCGGCAGTTGATCTGCGCTGACGGAATCCATACTGCCTATCGTGAATTAGACTGTGTTTTTCAAGAAATTTTAGTAATTCGGTGTTTATATACTTTTCCATCACTTTAGAGACGCCTGAAAGGAGAGAAATAGGCCTGTAGTTGCTAGGAAGCGCTTTGGATCCTTTTATGGGGACGGGTTGTACTCGAGCAGTTTTCCAGTTACTAGGGAATATGCCTCTATTGTAAGATGTCTGAAACAGACGAGTCAGGACAGGAGCAAGTTCTGGTGCGCATTTTTTGAGAACAATTGCTGGGATATCGTCAAGGCCAGAGGCTTTCTTGGTATTAAGAGAAGAGAGCATCTTTCGTACCTTTTTAGTTTTGAAAATGATATCCGTCATTTTGTGTGCGACATTGGGGACTGTTGGTGGTTGAACATTTGGAGGTGGGTTGAGAGTAGAGTTGGCGGCGAATAACGAGGCAAAAAGTTCAGCCTTGCCCAGGGCGGTAGAAACAATTTCGTCCCCTGAGACAAGAGGTGGGAACGTGCTCTTGCAGGAATTATTCCCAATAGATTTAGCAAGAGTCCAGAAGGGTTTGCTGCCGTTGGAGCTTAAGAGGACTTTGTTTTTGATGTGGTTATTAAACGAGTTTTTTGCCTCAGAAAGAATGCGGACATAGCGGTTTCTTGCGTCGTTAAATGCTTGACGGTTTTCTTGACTGGGATTGTGTGGAAGCGTTTTGTGAGCTTTGACCTTTTCAAGTCTGGCCTTGTCGCAGGATTTAGAGAACCAGGGCTTTTGAGTGGCTGAAGAGGTTTTCTGTGTACGTGGGATAAATAATTCCATGCCAGCTTGAATAGTTTCGGTGACGTTTTGTGAGATATCAGAGGGGTCAGGATGAGAGAAGCAGACAGACGCCCATGGAAATGAGGAAAAGTAATCCCGCATTTCGTCCCAGTTTGCGGAGTTGTAGTGCCAAACGATACGTGGGTGTGATGACTGTGTGACCTCGGGTTGCATTGTGCAGGCAGCAGTGACCATGCCGGGGGGCGGTGACTGATACCTTGTAGCATTCAGGGTTTGTAGTAAGAAGGAGATCCAAGGAATTTGAGCTGTGTGTTGGGATGCGAGGAAAGTAAGTAGGTTGCTGAACCATATTGGCTAAAGAATTGCTGACTGCAAAGGCTTCCGCTGCTCTCCCTTGTGGATCGGTTTTGGAAGATCCTAGCCATTCCTTATTATGGACATTGAAGTCACCAAGAATAGTGACCTCGGAGGAAGGATATTCAGAAATCAGATGGTTGATTTTTTCAGAAAGGTAGTCAAAGAGCTGGACAAAGTTGTTGTCAGAAGGTGACCGGTAAATGCAACAGATGAATTTAGTTGCAGCCCTGAGAGAGAGTTTTATCCATAGAATGTCTTTTCTTCCAGCTTCTAAATTGGGAAGTCTGGTTCAGGGTAGATTGCTACGGACGTATGCGCACACGCCTCCGTGCAATCTAAAGGAAGTAAGGAGCTCGTACCCCGAGAAATTAAGATGATTAGTGGCTGTTTTGGCACTGATTTGGGTTTCGGTGAGAAAGAGGAGTTGGGGCCTATTAGCCTGGAGGAAATTGTGGACGGAATTCAGGTTAGAATTTAGGCCACATATATTGGAGAAGGATATGTTAAATCTTGATGTTGGCGCCCCCTGTACACCCCTCTCCCGGAGATCCGAATGGAGGGGTATTTTACTTCCGGAATTTTTTTGTACAAGGAGGAGCCATCATCATTTTTGTTTATAAGGGAAACCGACTCATACACCAGAACCGGAAACGTCCGTTGGAACTTCACCGGCCCCTTGATGCATGGGGTGGTACCTCGGGCGTGAAAAAAATCCTCTACTATCACGTAAAGGAAATTTCCACTACCACCTGCTAGTTGCTGTATCCCTAGCCAGGGGCCCTTACAGGGTGCTACCGTCCGGGCCAGACGGATCCTGGTTTTTTAACGTGGTTGTTACTCCACCCCCTCCTCCTTTTTCACCCGGGCTTGGGGCCGGCGATGGCGGAGTTCAAATTATAGCTCCTTACGGGTCTTATTACCTGATTGTTTATTTTAATATTTAACTAAGTACTTACGGGTAAACTATTTATTTATTGAATAAATAGAATAAAAAGCATTTATTTATTCAATAAATAAATAAACGGGTAAACTAGAATATCACTTATCACTAATTAAAATACTAAAGGTTTATGAACTATAATTGTTGATATCGAGGGTGGTATCATGCAGAATACTGATCTCAGTCAAAACGGTTTGTGTAAAATACTGAAGAGCAGTTCCAATGAATTCTTGAAATCAATCTGAAATGTAGAAATAAATGTTTTAAAAAACAAATATGTGTAAATAAATGTCGTTGATGCTGATAATTGGTGATTTTGTATATGTGAGACAAATAAAAGGGGGAAAACAAATTCATATACACTCAAAACATAAAGACACTCATATAAAACACAGAAGTAAGGCGTTTTAAAGTAAGGTGTAAATGAAATTAAGATAAAATAACTTACTAAAGATGCAGATGTTTTTAAAGATCCAGTGAAGCCAAACTGTAGTACAGCCCTGCAACATATGTCCAATAGATTTGTCCAATAAGGATCTGCATATTAACAGCATAACAATCTAAAACACAAAGACTATAAAATTAATCAAGAAAAGATACAAAAAGACAGTCCTCAAATAATAAACAGAGCAAATGATTCGTAAATTAATCCTAAGCAAAGTGAAAATAATGTACCGAACAGATAGACACTCAAAACTAGTTAAATTCAAAAGACTTTCTCAAGCTACAATAAGACATTTAACAATTAGTGAAATGTAGCTTGAAATCAAAACAAACTGATAAACAAATAGGTGTAATTTGGTTAAATAATAGTTGATACATGTTTGTTATAAAAAAAATTAAAAGTGTTTTGTTGGTTATATATATATATATATATATATATATATATATATATATATATATATATATATATATATATATATATATATATATATAAGTATAAAAAGTGTATAGCTTGAACTAGCCTTTTAAAATGTTTATAATATTCAGACACCACTACTTAAAAGTGTGAAAAGAAGTTTGTATATAATTTAAGTATTTTAAGACTTCTTTTTGTTGCTGTTGTTTACAAATAATTTAAGTAATGCCATTTGATAATTTAAAGTGGGAGTAGTGAATTTGACATTGACAACGTAAATGCAAATCCATTTCTCAGTTTGAAGTGTACATAGACAAAAACAACAGTTCTATGCTCAGAAATATGACAGTACGTGAAATGTGTAGTTTGCTTTGAATTCGATATTTTGAAATGACAGTAAATATAATTGAATCGAAGTTAGCTCTCTTCAATTTGTGTCATCATAACAAGAGGACGCCAGAGCAGTTTTGCTAATAAAATTAAATGAAAATAAGTATTTAAATCGACAAATTATAGTCTTGTATATGTGGAAACTGTAAATTAATAAATAGTGTATCCTTTGAATGGAAAATAAGTTAAAAATCAGTGCTGCAAGAAAGATATGAAGATATCCAAATAAAAGTCGACGCCAAAGGACGCGGAAATTTGAAATAAGAAGCTTACAAGATGGCTGCATAGCAGCGAGCAATTTCAACCGGGCAAACAGCGGTTGGCAAGGAAGGAATCTGGAAGTTTTGAAGGTATAAACTTCTGCATTATATAGAGAGGCATTTCTTTAAAGAGTGAATGGAAATTATCAATTCCAATAAAGAATGTAGTCTCGATTGAGCTGTTAATGTGTACAGTTGTTATGTATTATTGACAGTAATTTATTATTCTACCAGACAAATTAGGAGTGTTTAAGTGGTCAAATGCAAAGTGTAAACAAAGGGCTTCAAATTAAAGGTGCCACACGATTCAATGAAGTTTTGTTCTTAATCGACCTTGATATACAAATACTTTCTAATGAATCAAGCATAGTTTGATGTCTAATTTTTGACAAGTTTCAAATTTTCTTTGTAAATAACTCAGCCGGTCTATACATATACTAATCTCTACGCTTGTCTCGACTTAAAGACCCTTTTGTTTTCTGTGTATCTATGAAGTCAATATAAATACTGTTTACGTAAAATCAATATAAATATATTTTTTATGTAGTATTTTAGTTGAATTATTTATCCTTTGTTAGAGTTAACAATGTAAGCCAAACACCCGGGTTTAGTTTTCTATATAAAAAAGATGACCGGAGGTTATTGTGTTTGTCTCGCCAGATGTGGTTGTCGGCTTGCTCCAATATCCACATAGTTAATTTCTAGATCGGAAGGGAACGTGCAGATTCCTTAAATAACTCGGTACCTTTCCTTTTAAGTCTATTATCCTTATATTAGATAAGGGCTCTTAAATTTGTCGACCAGAAGATTAAAGTAGGTCTTCGACCTCGTAGTGTCACTACACAATAAACAAACGATGGGTCTTCAATGACAATTTTACTTCGGACTAGTTCGTTTACCTAGACGCGATATAAATACACGATAGCTAGTAATTTAATTTTATAATTTTCTTCCTCTGAAGATGTTGACATGGTCAACGAAATGATCGTAAGGTCTCTGAAATATGTGTTGTGGTGATTTGGGTTCTCCAAGTGTACTTATTAGTGCTCATCACAGGTTCCAGTTTTCACATAGTAACTTTTTAATAATTTATTGATTAAGTAGTGACGTTATGTTATTTGTTATATTATTTGTTAAAATTTTATGCATATAAATTTTATAGAATTAAATCAAACATACACAGAATTTAATGCAGTATTATTATTTGAGGATATTTTAAAAATATATCTGGTTTTTTAAATTATGGGCACGTAGAAAATGAACTCACTACATACCCTAGCTGTATGGAGTAAATAGCCGGGCAGATTTAAACACATAAATAAAATATAAACTCTTTTATTTGCAAAATCATTAAATATATATATCAAATATTAAGATATTTATTTAACATATGCAATCAACAAATCAGAAATTTACATCAATAATATAAGAAATTATACAAAAATTAATAATATCCTATCAAAATTAATATCTATTAAAGCCACAGAAAGTGTCAAAATCAAGCATTATTAATTATATATATATATATATATATATATATATATATATATATATATATATATATATATATATAAAACAAAGTCAGCTTAGTTAAACCAACTCAAGCACAGCTGGACCGATTTTTATGATATCTGATTTGTTGGATTCGTCTTCGTCCCGAATAGCAGAATAACTATTAAAATATTGGTAAAATTCACAGAAAAAAAATAATAAAAATTATTTTTAAATAAATTAGGTCTGGAATTCCGCCATCTTCTGCAATTGATAGCTAACTTCACACACGCTTATGGCTCATTTGTAATAATTGATGTCCACTGCAAATCAGTTACATACTAGACGTTATAGAATATAAATTCGACCGAAAATAGTGGGAAAATGGCATATTCAACTCTAGAAAGATGTTGAAATATATAGAAAATATTCTAATAGAAATGTAAATACTCTAATCGAAATGTAAACAAACATATAGAGAACCTGTCAAATCGATTGGTCTCAATCATTCCAAATCATTCAGTCATCCGTACCACAAGATTGACAACACAGAATGTATGAGAAACTCTTGGAACATTCCAGTACCGCTGCCTGTCAGTATATAAGCTGTAAGTCGCGAAAGCGTAAATTTTGTTGTTTCATGTTGTCTTTGATTTGTTTTGAAACAAGCATATAAAGGTTACCAGTCGATTTGTTTGTTTTGCACAAGTGTTATTAATAAATCTTATTGTGCCAGTATTAATATTAACAATGCCGTGAAAAAGAAGATCTAATCTTTCCCAACAATAACCAAGCTTTGCTCTTGATTGAAGACATGTGATACCTCATGTGCGGCAGTTTGTTAGTCAGGTTAGGAATGCCAGTGCCAGATCGTGGAATAAATGACGCATTTAATCGAGAATTGGAATGTAAACGTGAATATGATCGACATGAATTAGAGCAATCAGTTCAAACAAATGTACCCCTGTTGAACCCCCAACAAAAGGAAGTGTATGATACATTGATGATGGAAATAGTGGCTTATTTTTCCGGGATACCCCCGGCAAAACTGGGAAGACATTCCATTGATTTTGGCCACTGTTCGTGTGAGATCCGACATTGCAGTCGCAGTTGCTTCTTCTGGAATAGCGGCCACATTGTTAGAAAGATGCCATACGGCTCATTCAGCGTTAAAATTGCTGTTAAACCTTCAAACTACTGAACAATCGACATGTAACATTGTGAAACACTCCGCAATAGCCAAAGTTTTAGTAGCATCTAAAATCATCATCTGGGACGAATGCACAATGGCGCACAAACACGCATTGGAAGCACTTGACCGAACATTGAAAGATCTGCGCAATGCTTCGAGATGTTTTGGTGGCGCAATGATTTTACAGTCTGGCGATTTCCGCCAAACACTGCCACTCATTTCAAGATCGACTGCTGCCAATGAAATAAAAGCTTTCCTCAAATCATCAAATCTGTGGCGCTATGTGAAGAAACTTCAGCTGGCAGCAAACATTAGAGTTGCATTGCTGAAAGATTCATCTGCTGAAGATTTCTCCAAGCAATTGCTGACCATCTGAAATGATTATGTTCCTGTCGACGAATCGAGCGGATTGATTTCATTTCCTCCGAATTTTTGCAATTTCGTCTCATCGAAAGACGAGCTCATCAACAAAGTGTTCCCGAACATCATTGCTAACCACAAAAATAACAAATGATTGAGTGAGCGAGCATTTTTGGCGGCTAAGAACAAAGATGTGGAAGTTTATCTAAAAGTTAACACGACATTAATTGACTATTAGGCGGTACGAAGTTCGCCGGGTTAGCTAGTATGTATGTATGTATGTATATATATATATATATATATATATATATATATATATATATATATATATATATATATATATATATATATATATATATATATATATATATATATATATATATATATATATATATATATATATATATATATATATATATATATATATATATATATATATATATATATATATATATATATATATATATATATATATATATATATATATATATATATATATATATATATATATATATATGTTTGCTGTACGTTTGTGAATTCTTATTGGTTTGCACGGACTGCAGTTTCATACCGTCCCGGTTCATCATCAGCACGCTACTACAAGTCTGCGTCTGAGATTGTACGTGGCGCATGCGCCGTGAGTTTCTATTGGTCGGTTTCCTGTTCTCTGATTGGTTGTGCCTTCAGACTGTGTTGTGTGTGTATCGGTCTCCTGTCTTGATCACTGTGGTTTGATAATTTGTCTATTTGTATGGCCTTTATTAAGTTTTGTTTAAATGTTTGTACTTGAATTTGTTCTGGCATTAATACTTACAGGAAGATATATTATAACTAAGCCAACATATACTTCAATAGAGAATGCTTAAGACACAAGTTAACACCAAAATACGCTAAAATCACTGTTGATAACCATACCAATACGGCCAAATACACCCAAACACAAGCATAAAAACTATATATAACGAACGAAATCAAACATCAATACAGCAACATAACCACACTCACAAAAAAAGTTATATAGACTACATCTCTTATTAGCAAATCAGATGAAATATGACACATGGACACAAACATATAACAATATAATGCACAGCATAAAAACCGATTATAAACACAAATTAGAGAAAATAAACAAAAAACTACACAACCTCAAAAAGAACAAACTAGATAATGTAAACATAACAACCACAACACACCACATATTTCAGGATAGATTCATAAACATAACAGACACAAAATTCACAAAAGAAGAAAAAGAATTCATTGAAAACAACATAAAAACCAACTTTCAGATACAAAAACATCTACAATAGAAAACAATAGTGGACACACAACACGCGATAAACTCAATATCCCAAACTTAAAACCACTGAAAAACCAACTAGCAACAGAAATAAACAGAATTATTGACAAGACTAAATCAAAAAACCATACACATTAAAAAATGATCAAACAAATAAGAAACAAAGTCACATATAACAACATAACAATAGCAAAAACAGATAAAAGCGACGCACTAATAGCAATCAAAACACAGGGCTATATAGAAATATTAAAAAACTCTGGACGCAGCAAGTGCGTTATGGTAGTGAATTTTCATTAAAATGTTTTTAATTGCAAATATGTGTGTTTCCTTTTTAAGAAAGCAGGCATCAATTTTGGTTACCAGTATAACCTATATAGTAAAAACAATGTGCCATGTTTCACAAAAATAACTTTATTGTGTGAAAATGTACAAAAATTTCCAAAAGTAAACTTAAAGTGTTCCCGGAAAAACTCGTTTCTTGGTCAACCTTATAGGTTAATAGCAAATTGAGCTATTCAAATTTGAAGCATTTAACGAAAATTCGCTACCATAACGCACTTGCTGCGTCCCGAATTTCTTTTCTTACAAACATGCATCGCTGAAAAATTCAAAAATGCAATAACATAAGGCGTGTTTGATTAAAAAAAAAAAGAAGAAAATTTATATCACCAACGACTTATGGGCCATCCTGTGATTGTAGAAATATTTTTTTAAGATGTAGCTCAAGACACCCTATAATTAATATATACACATTTTCTTCATATCTTGTATAATAAGGGATATATTGAGCTTTATTGATTTTTTACGAAAATTCGACAAAAATTATATACCATTAAACGATAAACTCTAAAGCTAAGGCTACTGCCAAGCATCAGAGAAAGGGTCTATTTGAAATGAATTTTCTGGAAACATTTTAGTAAAATGAAGGACAATGACGGTTGAAACTAAGACTTCAGAGTTTGTAAAACATCCTTCTTGAGACATTTGATTTCCATATCCCGTATTAGATTCAAGTTCTTTGCCTAAATGTTGCCGATTTTGACGTTTTAAATCGCAACTTTGACGTTTTGAGGAAAACCCCAATTTATTTTTCTTTAAACGCCTATAACTATTTTGTCTTTTGACCTACATAGCTAAATTTTGGTAGGTAGCTTAGCTATAAGGACATTAACTAGCGTACCAAATTTGGTTGCCCTTACTTTGTTAATTCCGGAGATATAAATTTTTTTCGAAAGAAAACACAAAATTTTCC
Source organism: Tillus elongatus (assembly GCA_964006375.1). Taxonomy (NCBI): domain Eukaryota; kingdom Metazoa; phylum Arthropoda; class Insecta; order Coleoptera; family Cleridae; genus Tillus; species Tillus elongatus. Next base: position 59,584,665 of record OZ023262.1, on the reverse strand, counting down.
GGGAAAACCTGGGCAGATTTTCCTGGCTAACGAACTTATCCAAGCCATTTGCAAAAGGAATTTTTCCACCAAATTTAGTCAAAATCGGCCTATTATTTTTTGAGTTATCGGTGTGATACATATATATATATATATATATATATATATATATATATATATATATATATATATATATATATATATATATATATATATATATATATATATATATATATATATATATATATATATATATATATATATATATATATATATATATATATATATATAAACATATAAAAATTGAAACTGACCCTGGATATGTGTTCTAGGGGGCCTAGTTCTCGGTCATTTGAAGAAATTTTTTCAAAATTCAAAAGTCGGGATCTCCTCATTAGTGAATTTTTTTTTAAGAAAATTCACTAAAAACAAACATTTTCATCTCAACAAACAAATGCAAGAAACTGAACGAAAACCCAACGAAAAAATTCCAAAATCAGATATTAAACATCATAAAAAAACACAAGACAATATTCAACCAAAAAACAACACATTATTATAACAACAACCCTAAAGCACCACCAATGACAGGAATAATAAAAATACACAAAACGGAAGACCACTCATCAACTTCAAAGATGCACCTTCATACAAAACAGCAAAAGAAATGGACCAAGTACTAAAACAAGAAATACAACTAGAAAACAAATTTAACATAAAAAACTCCATAGAACTAGTGCATAAACTAGAAAACATAAAGATAAACAAAAACACAAGACTTGCCTCATTTGACATAACAAATATGTACACCAATATACCAATTAACGAAACTACAAATATAATCGAAAATAAAATGCAAAATAACAACAAAAAACAACAAATCAGCGAAATATTAAACATCACATTAAAACAAAATTACTTTGAGTTCAACGGAGAATACTACATCCAAGAAGACGGACTACCAATGGGATCTCCACTATCAAGCATCATGGCAGAAATATACATACAACAGTTAGAAGATAAAATCAACACCATCATAAAAGAGACAGATCCAAACATCAAATGGATAAGATACGTCGATGATATATTAATAATATACGACAATCAAAAAACCAACATAGACAATATCCTCGAAAAAATAAACCAAATTAACACAAACATAAAATTTACAATAGAAAAATAATCAAACAACACCATAAACTTCCTAGACTTAACACTAATCAGAAAAGAAAACCAGATTGAATACAAAATATACAGAAAACCCACACAAACAGACTTCACTATACCTAAACACTCACTACATCCACATACACACAAAACGACCGCATACAAATACTTAATAAACAGAATGCTAAATGTACCACTTCATAACGACGAACGAGAAAAGGAGTACAACATCATAATACAAATAGCAGAAAGAAATGGAGACAACAAGAAAACAATAGAAAAGCTAGTAAAACAAATCAAAAACAAAGAAATCAACAAAACCGAAAACAAAACACCAGAAACAAACACAAAATACACAGCATTCACTTATAACCACCACATCAAAAAAATAAGACAAACACTCAAACAATATGACTTAAAAATGAGCTACAAAACCAATAACAAAATAATAAACAAAATAAATAAAAAACAAGAACACAACCCTCATGAATTAAACAGAATATATCAAATAGAATGTAACACATGCAATAAAAAATATATAGGAATGACAAAAAAATCAATAGAAACAAGATTCAAGGAACATATAACAGCATTAGATAAAATCCACATACCTAGCTACAAATCAAACGTAGCTACACACATTCACAACACAAAACACCAAAAACCAGACATCACCCAATTACAACTAATGAAACATGTTAAAGACCACAAAAAAATGGAAATCTGCAAACAATACTACATTCAACAAACAAACAATAGGAAACAATTAATGCTAGAACAAATCCAAGTACAAACGTTTAAACAAAACTTAATAAAGGCCATACAAATAGACAAATTATCAAACCACAGTGATCAAGATAGGAGACTGATACACACGACACAGTCTGAAGGCACAACCAATCAGAGAACAGGAAACCGACCAATAGAAACTCACGGCGCATGCGCCACGTACAATCTCAGACGTAGACCAGACAGGAGCGATAACAGTTAGTAGCGTGCTGATGATGAACCGGGACTGTTTGAAACTGCAGTCCGCTCAAACCAATAAGAAATCACAAACGTACAGCAAACAAATAAAGTGTATATTTAAAAGTGATTACAGTGTAGTGCAATATTCCTAAATATATATATATATATATATATATATATATATATATATATATATATATATATACATATATACATATATACATATATACATACAGGATTGTCCAATAGCACACGTCAGTCCATAGTTACTAAACCGTTGTACTTGATAAAAAATTTCTCAATGAAACTTATAACGTGTGATCTTTGCTACAAGCTAAAATTATTTTTAAGTATACAGGGTGTGCAAAGAAAGAGCAATACCAAAAATTATATTTTTAGTTAATTTTTATTTAAAAAAATTCACTAATAGAGAGGTATCGATGATGAGACTTTGTATGTATGTATCCGTCTGATAACTCAAAAAATAATTAACCAATTTCGATGAAACTCGGCAAGTCCCTTTCTTTTATTAATGGCTTGGATGAGTTCGTTAGCCAGGAAAATCTGACGGGGTTTTCCGGGAAAATTTTGAGTTTTCTTTCAAAAAAATTTCTTTCTCCGAAAATTACAAAGCTGTTCTAATGAAATTTAACGGATATATTGCCTTAGGAGAGACCTTACTACGTACCAAAATTCAACTTTCTAAGTTTATAGAAAATTGAGATTCAAATTTTGAATTTTCTTTAGAAAAAAATTTTTTCTCCGAAAATTACAAAGTTATTTTAATGAAATTTGGTGGATATCTTGCCTTACTACATACCAAAATTAAACTTTCTATGTTTATAGAAAATTGAGTTATTGAAATTTGAAGCATTTAATAAAAATTCACTACCATAACGCACTTGCTGCGTCCCATTAGTTTTTTTAAATGGAATACTATAGTTTTTTATGTGGTAGGTGAAACTTTGTAAGATTTATTAAATGTAGTGTTGCAGAGTTATTAATTTTTCTTTAAAAATTTAGTCAAAAACATCCTTTCTTCAGAATGTTATATCTCTGCCACTGTTCGTTAGTTACCCTGAAAAAATTATGTGCAATCTAATATTGGCCTAGTTCATCGTGAACTGTCTTTACATTTGGATTCGTTCATATGGGGTGTAACAATGTAACTACTTATTTGTACGATCCTGTGACATTTGGTGACATCTTGTGCATATTATCTTTTTTAAGGAGTATTTTGTAACAAAAATGAAGTATACGATTCAGCAGTCAATTGAAATGATTTACATGTAGCTAATTATTACCTGTAACTAATTATTTGTATAATTTTCTGACATTTGGCGACGTCTTGTGCATATTATCTTTTTTAATAAGCAGTATTTTGTAATAAAAATGAAGTATGTACACGTTTGAAGAATTAAATGCAATGATTTATGTCCTTGGAGAATGCTTAAAGAATTGTCTTCTGGCATCCAGAGTGTACGCTGAGAGATTTCCTGAAAGAAGACATCCAGCTACAAGATCATTTCAAAGACTAATGAATAGATTTGACAGGACGATAACAGTTAAGTACGAGAAGCATGAAGGAATGAAGCCCATGCTAAACGAAGAGAATGAATTTAATGTTGTCGCATCTGTTGTTGAAGACCCACATAGAAGTACAGCAGACATAAGTGATATGTTGATCTTAGGTCAAACTTCTGTGAAACAAAATGTTAAGTAAGAATAGGTTCCATCCATATCGTGTGCAACTAACTCAAATACTTAATAGGCGAGATTTCGAGAATAGGTTACATTTCTGTAATTAGGGTCTTGCTTGAATTGGAGAAGAGGAACGATTTTGGAATAATGTATTGTTCACCAATGAAGTGACATTCCTAAACAATGGTCATGTAGACAGGCATAATGTACACTTCTACGCTGATGCCAATCCACATTTTGTGAGAACTGTTGACCAGGAACATATGATAAGTGTAAATGTATGTGGAGGAATAATTGGAGACCACCTAATAAGGCCGCATTTTTTTGATGAAAATATTTTTTTTTAATTTTGTAAGCGAAGATCTTGATAATCTGCTGGAAAACATACCACTACAACTACGGAGAAGGATGTGGTTCCAGTTAGATGGGGCGTCTGCTCATTTCAGCATTGGAGTCCGAAATACGCTGGATGCCAAATTTCCAGGTCGTTGGATCGGAAGAGGAGGACCTATTCCGTGGCCTCCAAGATCACCAGATCTAACGAAACTGGATTTTTTTTATGGGGATACATTAAAGGTCTGGTCTACAAAACACCCCACACAACGACTGCAAACATGTGGGAAAGAACAAAAGAAACATTTGATTCAGTTACTTTCTTGATGTTACGAGGTATATGAACATATTTAACAGGCAGGTTTAATTTGTGTCTACAACAAAATGTTAGAGTGTTTAAACATTTAATGAACTAGTTATTGTGTATATTAATTAATTTATATTATGTTTAATAATCTTTTATTTTGAATGATTTTATCATTATTTAAATAAATATTATATAGATTTGTGATACAAAAAGACATAACATTATTATGTCAACAAGTAGCAACTGCTTGGATTCCTTATGCGTGTCGCCTGTGTTTTGTCTTATTTTCTGTGTAAATTTTTGGAAAAAGCTTAATACCTCAAAAGTAGGTTGAGATAGATAGACAAACATGGTATTTTCTGAATCGGCACACAAGCTTTCTAACGGCAAAATAATATACAGGGTGTTGTATTTAAAAAATTCAATTAAAATGAAGGTGAATGTAAGGATGTTTGAAGATAAATTTTAAACACCCTGTATGAACAAATCCAAATGTAAAGACCGTTCAGGATGAGCTAGGCCAATATTAGTCTGCACGTAAATTTTTCAGGATAACTAACGAATAGTGAGAGATATAACAGTCTGAAGAAAGTATTTTTTTGACTAAATTTTTAAAGAAAAATTAATAACTCTGCAACACTGCATTTACCCACTGAGCAAGGTAATATTGCATTAACATTGCAGAATCTTTTCCAAAGCAAGTGTAAGTTTGATAAATAACTTGCAGAACGCCTCCTGCAAGTTTGTTGCAAATGGCAAATCTTCCTTCCAGTGACTTTACATATGTAAGTGTTTCTTTTGTAACTTTACTGCAAGTTTACTGTAGTGAGCTGTTACAAACTTTCTTTATACTTAGACATGTTACCTTACAGCAAGCTTCAATTTTAAAAGGGCCTAGCAAAGTTGTAAAATTTAAACTTACATTTGCAACTTATCTGCAATTGTATATATTATATATACAGTTCAAGTTTGTAACTTGGGATAATTCCAATTATTCTACTTCAGCTTTTTTTCAAAAATGCTCAGAGTCTGATAATATTCTCAGTTACAATCTTTTTAAAAATGTATTATACAATTTGTGTCAAATGTCATTGATAATTTTTGTAAATGACAAACTTAGCTTTTTGTTGACTATTTTTAAAGTACACATCAAGCGATACAAAACCACCAAATTTCTAATTTTTATTATAAATCTTGAGTTGAAAGCAAGAAAAAAAATTGTGTGGTTATTAATGAATAAAATTTTTAAATCTGCTGGTTTCCTACAACTTCACATGTAAGAACTTTAAAAATAGTCAACAAAAACTTAGGGTTGATTTAAAGAAATTATCGATGAAGTCATTTATCAAATATGGTGCATACTATATAGATTTTTTAAAAGACTTCAACTTGAAATACTAATCAATGTGTCCAAGCATTTTTCAAAAAAAAAAAGAAACTATTTGATTAACTGAATTTATTTCAAGTTACAAACTAAACCTGAATATAGGTATAGGTATATTCATACATAATATATATTTCTTGTAAAACTGTAAAAAAAACGACTTAAGACAATGTTAATTAGAATAAAATCTTTATTACATAAAAAAATTAAAGACTTACAACACATTTCATTTCTGCTGATAGTTAGATATATACACTTTATTGACCATCAAATGTACATGGTAGGTCACTGTCTTTATAAGTACCGACTATAGTTACTAGATAAAAATAGTTAAGACATATAGCGAGTGTCCATGTTCAGCCTAAAATGCAGTTGTAGTCAAAACTCAGCAACAAAATAGATAACTTGAACTCGTGATATCATTATTAATTGACCGATTTCAAAAAATATTGTTTCTAAATGAATACCAACTAATTGTTGTTGATATTGTCTTACTAAATAACTCTTAGTCGTCTACGAAAACGTGTGAAACACCAATAACAAAAACGAAGTAGCATTACTTATTTTGAGAGGCGATAATTTTTTTAGCTTCTAAAATATGTGGTAACATATGTGACAAAATAAAGTCAACATATCAAATACCATTGTGAAAAAAGAAATACCTAAAATGGTGCGTTCAATTCGATTTTAGAGAAAATTTAATTAAGCAAACGTAAGAATAAGCAATGGATAAATCAAGCACAGGGAAATGAATACAACTTCACTGCGAAAATAGTTTAAATATGGTGACAGTCTCTGAAAGTGTTCACGCATATGTCTTATCTATCCCCATCGACTAAGTATAGTACCGTCAATGTCTGTGTACATTTAGAAACATTGAGTTAAAGTAAAGCAAAATTATGACTACAATGAATTACGTATATATAAGAAAAGTCTGTGGCTAGTGGAACTTGCCTTCTAAAGCTTTTGCCTAATACACTCACACACACAGACACACACACTACAAAGAATTATTACAAGTGGTGTGTAACACTATACACATTAGTTAAGAGCACCAATAAATTCGTTCACCTTGGTTTTTGTTTTATAACATCCACTAGTGCCTACTGTAATCTTGTTAGTGGGAGCATCTTAATAACATTAGGTAGAAAACTGAGGAATTTGATTCCCAAGTAATCAAACATCTGCTTTGTTTTCTCCTTTTTGTGGAACTGTATTTTTAATTCATGCCTGCACCTGGTATTGATGTTGCAAGCTTCATCATTCACTGTATATTTTGAATACATATACTGAAGTGGAATATAGCTGGAAGGGTACCTAAGCATCCCATTGGCCTCGAACACATTAGGCAGCTTTTTCTTGGACCTACGGACACAATGTCCTTATTGCTCTTTTTTGCATGATAAACACATGTTCCGCTGCTGACGAGTTAACCCATATGAATGTTCCATTCGATAGGATACTGTGACAATGTGCAAAATAAGCATTCCTGGCAACTTGATGGGTACTGTACTGTTCCTTATGATGTCGATTGCTCTGGATAAGCCTCATTCTTCCATCGGTCAATCATATTTAACGTTTTAAAATGAATTGGTCTGACCAGATAAGACATCTCCAGGCTGCTTCTAAGGACATAACAAAATTCGTAGGTAGCAATTAAGTTTTCTTTTTCCATGAGTATATTTCATAAAAAGAAACAAAAATATAAATGCAGCCATTTAAAAATAATTCACCAATAGCGATATACCAAAATTTAATTATGCTACAGAAAAATGACTAATGTTATTGAATTCACACATGTATTTAGTATATAGCTGTTTTAGGGATTCGTACCTGACATTTTGTCGATATACTCCATGTTTCATTATCTACACTCCAGACAACAAATTACTTAATTACCCAAAATTCAAACAATTCATGCTGCAATAAGATTGTTCAATCTTTAAAACTTCCAGAAAAATAAATAGACATAGATCAAATAACAGCTTATGATATAAATATAAACAACAATCCACCATTAATCATTATGGCCGGGCGCATTGTCAGAGTCAGTTCGCTGTTGGCGTTGGTTTTGCTATTGGACAACGATGACATACGATCGAACATACACGAACACCTAAACAGAGGGAATTTAAATAAATGTTTACAAATTAAAACCAACTTTCAGAAACATTACAATTGTAACTTTATGTGAGCTTACAAATGGAGAAAAACAACAAGCCGGCATAGGAGATATTACGTTTGAAAGTTATGTTAAAGTTTCATTTGTAAGTTTGCATTGGTTTTTTGGCTGCATACATTTAGAAATGTTGCAAACTTAACTTGCTTAATGGTAAATTATCCAACGTTGCGGTAAGCATTTGTACGTTACCATGCTTAGTGGGTAACAATCTTACAAATTTTTAGTTGAATATAGAACCTACAGAGGCTTCATCTGCCACATAAAAAAACTATAGTATTCCATTTAATAAAAATAAAATTTTCGGCATTACTCTATTTTGTACACGCTGTATATTTAAAAATAATTTTTGTCAGTGTAACGCGCGAAATTTAAATTTAAAAGAGTGACAAAACAAGGTATGAATAAGGACCTCTAAAAGCAGTCTTCAAGGCCTGTTTAAATTTAAAGTATCAATTTTACTAATATACTGTACCAATAGTGTACAATTCTTATCAAAATTCACTATTATAATGCACTTGCTGTGTCTCGGATGTCTTAGAATAACATTATCTGTCAAATATATAATTAAATAAATAAAATTTAAATATTTTAATGTGAAATTAAAATTTCTTTATTTTCTCTCTTAGCTGGGTATGCTGATACATTACGTTCTCTCAACCAATACATTGCTACAATTGATGTACTGGTATCCTTTGCCACTGCTTCAGTCAGCGCACGTATACCATATGTTAGACCGAGGCTCCACAAGGAAGATGTCGGTATACTGAAGCTGAAGCGAGTAAGACACCCTTGCCTGGAGAATCAGGACAGTGTATCAGTCATTCCCAATGATGTGGAGTTCGACAAGCAAGACAAAACGCTGCACATAATAACCGGACCAAACATGTGTGGTAAGAGCACATATATTCGTAGCATTGGTGTGTGTGTCTTAATGTCGCACATTGGAAGTTTTGTGCCCTGCGAGCAAGCAGACATCTCTCTCATCGATGGCATTCTAGCCAGAATTGGAGCGGAGGATTGTCTGCTGAAAGGACTGTCTACGTTTATGGTGGAGATGGTTGAAACCGGCAATATTGCCAAGGTAAATTAACGTTATGCTAATTTAAGATTCTTTCTTTGCTTGTAGCATCTACTTGTTCTTGATATTAATGGTATGCAGAATTTGATTGATGTATTTCATAACCTCTCAGTCAGTGATTACAAGCTCTAATTCTGCCACGTAATAATACCAGTCTAAACATTAAAAAAACTACCAGGAAAACTCTTATGTTTAAGTAAATTTAAATTATCTACATTATTCGCAATCATCTTTATCCTCCATCTGTAGATCTTGGAGGAATGATGGTTCTCCATTACTCAGTATTCTAGTAAAGATATTATTTTTAATAATAATAATACATTTATTGTCAACATACATTCTACAGATTTTACAGACGTATGCATCCAAACAGCTTTAATTTGCCTAAGATTATTTTACTTCCACATCGTCAATATGTTTGGAAGTATCACATTGGTGACAACAATTTCAAAAATTATTTTTCGCTTAAACATTGTAAAAAGTGTCAAACATATAGTTACATGATTTGGGTACGAAATTTTTTTGTGTCTGTATGTCTATTTGTTTGTAGCCATGATAACTTTAGACTGAATTGAGGTATCTTCTTCAAATTTGGTATACAGTTAGCACCCGACAAATGAACAGTTCGGATTGTTTTTGGATTATATATATATATATATATATATATATATATATATATATATATATATATATATATATATATATATATATATATATATATATATATAATATATTACCTCAGGCCTCGTCCGCGGCCCTGTCACCCCGATAGCACTGCAACCTTTGGTTGATTGTGCATACCCTTAGTCTTACTCCACCCATTCCAAAATCACTGTTGTGTTTCTGAGCTGTCCTCTGCTAAGATTTAGCAGCTCCACAGCTCTCTTTGAACTGGGTCCGTCAATTATTGACTTCCCATGTCTGATACCCTGGACAGTCCGCCCAGTACACCTTGTGCTGGTTTCTGACCCAGGACTTAATGGCTCCCCTGGCAGTGCTCTTTGTCACGCCCAGAGCCGGTTCTGGTTCCATAAATGGTTCTGCTGACCCTCTCTTCGCGAGACTGTCAGCTTCTTCATTGCCTTTGATCTCCGAGTGACTCGGCACCCAGATGAGGATCACCTCATTCTGCCCAGCCAGGTCGCTCGTCTTGTCTCGGCACTCACTCACCAGCCAGGAATTTACCCGTGGGCTACTTAGTGCATTAAGGGCTGTCTGTGGCTATGAGGATCCGCTTGTTGGTGTAGCCCCTCCTCTTGTTCTCCCGCACACAGTGCAGGGTGGCATACATCTCGGCCTGAAACACCGTTGCATGGCCTCCGAGGGAAATACTATGACTTACCTTCGCTCCTTCCGAGTAAACACCTGCCCCCGTCCCACGCTCACCGCCGGATTCGTGGTATACCCGGCGTCTCCTCCCGCCTGCCTCGCGGTCGGCGATTTCCATTGTAAAGTTGTTTTCCCTGCACATTCACGGGCTCGTGAAGTCTGACCTCATTTCAAGCATGGGCTCCTTCACGATCTCCTGAATTTTGCAGTGGCCCCAGAAGCCTGGGTTGATCTTCAGTCTACCATTTCAGGCTAGTCTGGGTTATATTGCTCCAGGTAGAGATGGGCATACCAGTTACATTTATGTAACCTTACAGACCGTGCCATTACAAATAAGTAAGGTTCCAAAATAACGTTGCTTTGGAATGTTACTTAGTAATGAGATTAGAGGTGTGCGAAGCTTCCAAATTCCGAACCGAACCCGAACTCGAACCGAACCTTCGATTCGAAAATATGTTCGCACAAGCGATGTTGAAGTAGTTCGAAGTTCGAAATATGCATTTCTTCAAAATAGTTCGAAGTTCGTTGCTCAAAAGTACTTCGAAATTTCACTTTACAGGCATAGAATGTTGCCAAAGGTAGCGAAGTTGCGGCCCCTTTAACTCGGTAGCGGCGCTTTAAACTCGTTATCGGTGTCATTGAGTCGATAGCGTAATTTCAGGAGATTTCACTCATGCATATTTTTGACAGTAGATGGGACACATTGAGACACGACGGAGCCCTTTAGCAATCACAGAATTATTTTTCTTGTATATCCTAGCCTCCCAACACCTATTTCAGTAACAACATTATGATGGCGGTGTTCGAAGGCGATCGGTAACGTAAATTTTCAGAAGTTGAGGATAATTGCAGATTGTCTTTGGAAAACACTGGTTTCAACATGCTTTATTTCACAGTGAGCCAAAACAGTTAAATATTCAGGAGACAGTTCAAACTTGTAAGTGGTTTATTTTATACCTATCATGCTCACTTTGAACCCTCTCAATCTGTTTGCTAAAACTGCCTAGTCAATACCAAACAACAACATATTTACAATTGAGCTTATCTATAGATCTAGAAATCTAAAAAAAGTTTAAAATATTTTTTGTTTTTGTGTTTTTGATTTAACGTTGACCCATCTCTAGAACTATCAGCACCGGAAGGCATTTTCACCCAATCAATTTGCAAATTTGTCAAACCCTTCCTTTTTGTAAAGAGAGTGGGAATCTTTTACATATCAAATATTGTATGTTACAATATTTCTAAATTTTGTATTTAAGAAAATGATATATGAACACTGAAAAATGTTGGGTAGTTCGATGTTCGATTTTGAATTTCTAAGTAGTTCGAAGTTCGACTGTGAACCTTAGACATACTATTTCAGAGGTTCGAAGTTCGAGGCAACATATTTGCTTGGGTTCGTTCATAGTTCGGTTCGAACAAAACATGGGTTCGCACACCTCTAAATGAGATACCTACATTAATAATCACAATATCATTATACAAATATATATTTATATATCGTACATTTTATTTAACGACCTAGCAATGATATTATGATAGTACCTGTTTACAGTAACTAAAATAAGAACAGGGTGACAAAAAAATATTATTCCTAAATGTAAATTGCGACATGTGAATATAGGTATATATAAGTGTAGGGTCCTTCCGCACTATTTTAAATTTGAATTTGATGTTTCCGACAGCTTCGACCGGCTAGCAGAGGGCGCATTGTTGACATAACTAGAAAGGAGAAGCGTTCTTGCTACCTGTTATGATTGTGGCGTCGTTATGAGATGTTATGTTGAATGTGAGCTCTTCATATAGTTACAAAATATATATTAATTAATTAATTTCAAATGTTTAAGAGTTATTATTCCATCGGCCAACCCACATAAGCTTATCTTTCTAATACGTAAGTTATTTATATTATTATTTTATTTACATCTTATTTATTTATTTATTCATACACCATCCAACAGCTTAAAAGCCAAATTAAGGATAGGTTATACACAAAACATAATAACAAACAATAATCAAACAAACTACACAAAAGAGAGATCACAAATTACATCGCTTTGAAAAACATTTTTATCTCTGATATATTACATGAGAAGGTATCCACGCAGTCTTGCAGTACAGAGTAATCATTGCACATCTGGTAAATTGGAGACGATCGCAGCAATCGCGTACGAGCAGTCAGGAAATAGAATGTGCCTGGAAAAAGTGCTGCAACTCGAGGCACATTGAAATTAAGTTGCTGAAGCAGACTAGGGCAGTCGAACACAGAATTAACCAGTTTATATAAAAATATAATGAAACTGCACTGCCTGCGCATTGACAGGCTCTGCAGACTAAAGCGAATAAGTAAACTTTCCTGAGGAAAACCAATAGAAGGATATTGACCATCCTCACGAAAGCTAAGAAACTTTAGAGATTTTCTTTGCACAGATTCTAGACTTGCCACATGTATCTCATAAGTAGGAGCTCACACAACTGAGCCATATTCAAGTCGGGACCTAACCAGATAACGAAAGAGCAGGGAGAGAGTGTCAGTCAGTGAGAAATTTTTGCTGTTTCTTATCAGAAACCCTAGAGTTTTGTAAGCAGATCTGACAGGTCTGCTCATAGTGTTGTTTAAAAGATAGAGTACCACCAAAAACAATTCCAAGGTCCCTAACTGTCCTGGGGCGATCAAATGAAAGCGCCCTTATATTGTATCTCAGAGTGCTTATTTCGAGTAAAGGACATCACACAACACTTAGAAACATCCATAGAAAGACCACTCTGACAACTCTATTCATCAAGGATCTGAAGACAGTTCTGGATCTGCAAATAGTCATCAACACTTGAAATATTTGCAAAAATTTTAACATCATCTGCATACATTAAAAAAAGAATATGTTAAACATGTTATAACTGGGTCGATAATATATTAAACAGTAGTGGACTGAGTATGGAACCCTGCGGCACTCCCGAAGTTATGTGATAGGTGTTAGATTTGAAGCCCTCAAACTCAACAAATTGCCTCCTCCCATCCAGGTAAGGTCTGAATAGGCCAATCAAGCCCTCGGAAAATCTTATAGCCCTCATCCTGTCAATTAGAACAGAATGATTTAGACAATCGAAGGCCTCAGATAGATCAGTATACACAACATCAACCTGTGAAGAGCGGACGCAATGAACTGTGTAAGATCAACTAAATTCGTCACAGTCGATCTCGCTGGAATGAAACAATGTTGAGAAATAGAGGGTCTGTTTTTGATGTAAAACAATATTCGCTGAAAAAGGCAGGCCTCGAAAATCTTACAGAAGACACATAGTATGGCTATTGGTCGATAGTTTGATGGATCACCACCATCCCCTGCCTTGAAGACAGGGAAAACTCGTGACAGCTTCCAAATCGCGGGGAATGTTCCAGATCTAAGAATCAATTTTAAAATGTTCTTAAGTGGAGTCAAGAAAGCATATAAGCAGTCACGCACCAAGAAGCCAGGAACTAGATCAGGCCCACAGGACATGTTAGCCTTAATTCTCTTAGCAGCTGTAATGATTTCATCATCTGTAGAGTCATCAACAACCACACAGTGATGTCACTTGAAGTCAGCCATTGGTGATAAGGTGGCGGTGGAACCAGAACATCTTGAGAAATAAGAAGCAAAACTGTCAACTACCTCTTGCTGGTTAGATGAATTTTCCAATAGAAAAGCGCCGAGAAGAGCATTTCCAGAATTTTTTAGGATTACACCTAACCTCTCTTTGAACCCTCTGGAAGTAGTTTACTTGAGAAAGATAAATGTCTCTTAAGTTTTTATCTCAGCTCCGTAAATTTATTTAGAAACTCCACATTTGCAGACTCCTTAAACTTACACCACAATGAATATTTATATTTAATACGAACCTAAATTTCTTTAGAAAACCACGGGGAATACCTATCACATGCACCTGGAGCAGACAGGGGAACATACAGATCAAGTAAGTCTTAAATTCTGGAATAGAAAAAGTCAAGAATAGAAACAACATCCTGAAGCTCATACATACCATCCCAGCACAAGCCGCCAAGCTCCGCATACAATCCGACAAAATCACATTTTCGAAAATTATATGATCTCTGCCCAGTGTTACCAACAGTAGAAGAGACCACTGAACCTTTAACCGGGAACTCTATGATTAAGGAGGGATGATGACCACCAGGAATCATGCGCGAAGCAAGAGCCTCCCCCACTAAGCAAGTGTCTGTAAACAAAACCATGTCAAAAATCCTGTTGTTAATATTTGCAACATGATTAAATTGTCCAAGGAATAGTAGATTACAGATATTTGGAAAAGCAGGCACACGAGCGGAGGGGTTGTTCTGGTGACAAGAAGCATATTCAGGCATGTTAAAGTCGCCAACTAAGAATGTCTTACCGCCATATTTTATGCACAGGGACTCAAGAGCTTCAAACAAGAGGTAGTAGTAATTAATTGGAGTATTGGGAGGTATATAAGCAATAAAAACATTAAGCGAGGCCTGATGATCCGAGACTCTGACCCCCACAATGTCAATATTAAAAAGAGCATCTAACCTGCCACAGTCCCTCCAAATATCAAGGCGATGAATAGCAAAGCGAGAATGCACAGCAAGCAGAAGACCACCTCCCCTAGTCTTGCAAGGGGAACAAAAATCCCTATCTGATCTATAGACAATATATTGATCATTAAACAGTTCGCGACTATAAATATCACTATCCAGCCAAGTCTCTGTGAAAGCAAAACAGTCAAGAGGGTGTGGCTGTGAGGAAACAAAAGAGTAAACATCATTAGTTTGTGTCTGGAGGCCCATGACGTTTTGATAAAATATGTTAAAATGCTTCTTTGTTGAACAGGCGAAAGAAGATAGTTCATCACTGATAGAAGGAGGAGGAGAAAGTCGACAAGTTGATTGCTATTAAATACCAAGTATATCGGTCCGAACAGACTGTAGTTTCTGTCTCTGTACACTCATAGTCCCAGGCAGTATGGTCAGTAGACAGCGATCATATCCAACAAAAAGTTGGCCCATGTTCAAGGAACGATTATGGGAGGTGTTATCCAACTGCAAGGGAGCCTGATACACATTGTTATTTTTCTTCAAGTGACTAAAAGGGATCAACGTTATCTCCGCATTGGCGAAGACACTGGTGTTCTGCAGTTTGAGAAGTTGAAACAGCTCGTCTTCCTCCAATCTCTGGGAGAGGCCGACAATACGGGGGTTGCAAATTCGTCACTTGCTTAACGTTGTACTTGTCTGAAAGGTTAGTATCTGCCAGAGATTTGAATTTTTGGCACCAACATCAGAGAAACAGCTAACCATCAAACCTCCATTGCCAATGTGTTTAACCTTGGACACGCAGATATCAGCTGTCACAGGATTAATAGATTGGAACAAATCAGCCTTAGTAGTCGTGCTGGACTGGGCAAAATCTTTAGGTTTCACAATCACTGAGGCCATTCTTAATACAGCTTCTGAGAAAAGCGGTGTGTTATGTACAGAAGGAGTTGCGGCACTAGATGATCCAACTTGATGAGGCGTCAGAGGATTGATAATCCCTGTGTTGGAGACACACTTCACAAGATCTAGGTTTGACTCCTTGAGATTAGCGACTTCGGTTCATAAATCTCCAATGATGGACTACAGCTTATTAATGTCTCTATAGAAAATATCTAGGGATACGTAGCATGACGCATCATCACTAACTGAAGATTGAACATCAGGATCAACAGCATCATCCAGAAGTACGGATTGATCATCACAGTCAGTACAGAAATATTTAACTGCGTTTTCGAACTGGCATGCATCTCATCTCCGACACTGACATTCCAGGGTAAGCTTGGCATTCTAATATGCCGCAGTTATTACAAGATGCAAGCTTAGATCTCTTCAAGCTAATGTTGCACCTGCCACATGACTCCATGATTGGCAATAACAACAACTATTGGTAAAGGCTGCAGCCAGCAATGATGAAATATACTAGCTGCCCCCTGTATATTAAAGGGTTGTATAGTTTCAATTTCAGCAGAGGGTTATCTGGTAAACAAAATTTAATATATTGATAAGAAAAAATAATAAACTATTCATTAAAAAAATCTCTGGACGCAGCAAGTGCGTTATGGTAGCGAATTTTCTTTAAAAGATTTTAATATCAAATGTCTTTCTTTGATGAAAGCAGGCATCAAACTTGGTTGCCTATATAGTAGAAACAATGTACTATATTTCATCGAAATAAATTTATTGTTTAAAAATATATAAACATTTTTCACAAGTCTGGATGCAGCAAATGTGTTATGGAAGTGAATTTCCATTAAAATGTTTTTAATAGCAAATGCGAGCAGGCATCAATCTGATTACCGGTATAACCTATGTAGTAGAAACAATGTACTATATTTTATCAAAATTACTTATGGTTTGAAAATATACAAAAGTTTTCCGAAAATAAACTTAAATGTTGGATTCCTAACCAACAAAGCTTACGTTAATAGCAAATTGAGTTATTGAAATTTGAAGGATTTAATGAAAATTCGGTAAATTTGCAGATTAGCTCCTGAACGCTTTTCAAAAAATTGTTTTCAGAAATATTACTTAGACCCCACCAGGATGCACAAACCACAAGAAAAATTTCTTGTTCACACCCCCCAAGGAAGTTACGGGACTGGGAGTGAATAGGGGTGCAGGGCGGGGAAGGTAGTAAAAAGGAAATATGAGCAGAAAAAGTAAATAAAACTGCTTAAAAGCTGTCTATTTGAAGCCATATCCCCATTAAACCCCGCCTACCTCGCACAGCACCCCTATTCGCCCCCAGGTCACGTAACTTCCTTGGGGGGTATGAACAAGAAGTTTTTTTTGTGGTTTATGCAACGAGGGTAGTTGTATGCACACGAGGGGGGGAAGGAAAATGCCTACGACGAAGCCTGCCCATAACTTCTTTGTCTTTAAAGCTAGGGACCTAAATTTTGGTACAGAGTTTACTCTTTATAATACAAACATGCATACCAAATTTGGTTGCCCTTACTTTAGATGTGAATTTTTTTAGAAAGAAAACACAAAGTTTTCCGGAAAAACCTGGTCCGATTTTCCTGGCTAACGAACTTATCCAAGCCACTTGCAAAAGGAAGGTACTCACCAAATTTGATGAGAATCGGTCCATTATTTTTTGAGTTATCGGTCGGATATATATATAACAGATCTCCTCATTAGCGATTTTTTTTTAATTCGCTAATAAACACAATAGTGGACCTAATTTCATCAAGTGCTACCATACACAAGTTCAATTCACACCATTAGAAAGATCACAAAGAGTACTGCACAATCATATAATTTCTACTAAAAAAACACAATGCAAACCTTATAAATTTATCATCATCAATGAAATGTTGTGTTGTTTATATGCCTCTTCAATGTAACTTATTATTGCTATGTAATGATCACATAGATACATAATAGGTAATATATATTAATTTGGCAATTCGTTAATTTCTTTCTAGTTTCGCTTCTGTAACCAATCCCATACTACTGACTTACTATACAACGAGAACAACAAGGAACATGTTATTTTGTTAAATGAGAACGAGTTATAACATTGCAGTAAAATAATGTTATAAAATATTGTTACGTTAATAACGACGCATCTCGAGCTCCAGGGGGTAAGCGGTGAATGGGGGATAATTTGGTGAAAATTGACATTTTTCGTTAAAACTCTAGGAAAGTAATGTTTTAGGGTTTCTTTAGAGCCTAAGTGGTTCAGGGGTAAGAACGTGTGCCTCTTTTATTTATTTTTTAAATTATTTCAACAACACACCACAAGGGCTTACAGCCTAAATACTATCGTACTGTGGGTGTCGACAAGGAGGAAAGAGGCAACTTGTTAATTCTGGACTTGAAGGTTGGAGGTTCAGAGGAGAAGGAAAAACATGCACTGGCAGGGAATTCCACAACTTGGAAGTCCTCGGGGCAAAAGAGCGGGCATAACAAGATGTTCTATGTCTGGTGACCTGGACAGTAAAATGGTGCATTCGCTCTGTTCCCCTGGTGGAGGAACTATGGAAGAAAGCTCCCCTGAGCAGTGCCCATGCAGATATCTATAAAAGAGAGAGAGAGGTCACCAACGGCACGTCGGTACGCAAGGGATGGCAGCCTTTGGGTGAGGGTGACCAATGAGATGTATAGCTCTCTTCTGAATGAAGTCCAGGATAGCGAGTGTAGAAGTGGCAGCAGCACCCCAGATGTGGGAGTAGTATTCGAGGTTTGGTCTTATTTGTTAAGTATATAAAGTATAGAGATTAGCTGGTGAAAAGTATTTGCGAGCCCGGAAGAGGAAACCTAATTTCTTAGCAGCCGCTTCTGCAATTGATGTGACATGTTGGTACCAATTGAGATTTCGATCCACAGAAATGCCAAGTAAAAAGGACTCATTACTTTGAATAACTTGGTTGCTTATTGTGATGGTTCTAGGGCTGATGTATCTTTTATGAGAAAGAAAGCGAAACTGAGATTTGGTGGGGTTGAATTGTACAAGATTTCTACTTCCCCAGTCTAATATTTTTTGCAGATCCACGGAGACAGAACCCTCCATCTGTCTGCAAATCCTCATCTAGTCGGGCCAAAGAGACAGGCTTAGAATATTGTATATTTGAGTGGAGGGTGCTGTCGTCTGCGTAACTGTGAACTGGGTTGGATATGCTAGAGAGGAGGTCATTGATGTGGGTAAGAAACAGAGTAGGGGCTAAAGCTGAACCTTGAGGAACTCCTGCATTAATTGGATATAGTTTAGAGGAATGGCCATCCACAACAACAGATATGCTCCTGTTGGAGAGGAAATTTGCTGTCCACATACAGAGTTTTGGTGGTAGGCCATAGGCCGAAGTTTATTAAGCAGCGCTGCGTGCCAGACCTGGTCGAAGGCTTTGGATATGTCTAGAGCGACAATCTGGGATTCACTGTGTAGTTCCATAGACTTGTTCCAAGAATGGGTGACAAAGAAAAGGAGGTCGGCAGTTGATCTGCGCTGGCGGAATCCATACTGCCTGTCGTGGATTAGACTGTTTTTCAAGAAATTTTAGTAATTCAGTGTTTATATACTTTTCCATCACTTCAGAGATGGCTGAAAGGAGAGAAATAGGCCTGTAGTTGCTAGGAAGCGCTTTGGATCCTTTCTTGGGGACGGGTTGTACTCGAGCAGTTTTCCAGTTACTAGGGAATATGCCTCTATTGTCAGATGTCTGAAACAGACGAGTCAGGGCAGGAGCAAGTTCTGGTGCGCATTTTTTAAGAACAATTGCTGGGATCTCGTCAAGGCCAGAGGCTTTCTTGTTATTAAGAGAAGAGAACATCTTTCATACCTTTTTAGTTTTGAAAATGATATCCGTCATTTTATGCGCGACATTGGGGACTGTTGGTGGTTGAACATTTGGAGGTGGGTTGAGAGTAGAATTGCCGGCGAACAACGAGGCAAAAAGTTCAGCCTTGTCCAGGGCGGTAGAAACAATTTCATCCCCTGAGACAAGAGGTGGGAACGTGCTCTTGCAGAAATTATTCCCAATAGATTTAGCAAGAGTCCAGAAGAGTTTGCTGCCCTTGGAGCTTATGAGGACTTTGTTTTTGATGTGGTTATTAAAAGTGTTTGTTGCCTCTGAAAGAATGCGGACATAGCGGTTTCGTGCATCGTTAAATGCTTGACGGTTTTCTTGACTGGGATTGTGTAGAAGCGTTTTGTGATCTTTGACCTTTTCAAGTCTGGCCTTGTCACAAGATTTAGAGAACCAGGGCTTTTGAGTGGCTGAAGAGGTTCTGAACCGAAAAGTACTGGGTTCGATTCCAGGGTTCTCCTTTCACTTTTTCAGTACAAACTGTAACAGTAACATCAACCGAGGTTCTGGCATTGTATTTGAGCAAGTTGAATATCTGCACGTTCCGCCCTTCGGAGGAGGAGTAAAGCCGTCGGTCCCGTGTCCATGCGATGTTGGACACGTTAAAGATCCCTACCCTCCTTACAGAAAGGCAGGCGTTCTGCAAATTTTCCAAGATAGTGAGGTGAAACTGCTCCCTGGCGTCGGTAATTAGCCATAGTCGCGGAAATGGGCAGATGTTGAAGAAACAAAACACACACACAGGTTTCTTTAGGAATATAATGTTTTAGGGTTTGTTTATCAGAAAACTTTCAATCGCAACAAACATCTGATATTCGTGCTGAAATTAAATTAGGGGTTAAATGTGTGGAGGTGAAATATCGTTGACAGAAATTTCGTAAAAAAAATAATTTGCCAAAACGGCGTAAAAAGTTTATATAGAGAACTTGACTCTGGATAATAATATACTGCACTTCTAGATTGGTATAGCTATGGTTGGCAAAACATCTAGCAACCCACTAGAGAGTTCGACCATGGCAAAATAACCCACAAAAAACTTCTTTGCATTCCAACTACCAGTTCCTTGAAAACAATTACGATCACTTTTCTGATATTGTGTTCAGTAGCTAGCTACCACTTTTATCTTTTTGTACTTTAACCTTTAGATGCACAAAATTTTACTCCTTTATGTTTTTTTTAGAGTGCCACAAAAAATTCACTGGTGATAATCGATGAACTGGGGAGAGGCACATCAACTTATGATGGATTTGGCATTGCATGGGCTACAATTGAGTAAGTATATATCTACTGTTACTATCATTATTTTAGAAAGGTACTCCTAATAATTAATAAGTACAAAGAAGCGTCTGAACAAAGACTTTTGATGTTTATACCTTTGCCTGCTCTCAGACATGTCCTCTGGACTGTTTTGCTTTCTCCCAGGCTTGGCTTGATGAGGGTTTTCGTGACAGTAAGCTTTTCCATGAAAGATACAATATTTTTAGGTACAATAGTAACCTATCTACCATATGTACTATATATAAGATATAAACACTATAAAAGAAGTGAAAGCTTTAAAATTAATATTTAAGATGAAAGAAAGAACCATCAAAATGTAAATATCTTATTTTTTAAGTAATTTAATGAAAGCAGAGCTATTATAGTAATATATGTTAAGATTAGGGGGTCTAATAAATATAATGTGTAAAAAATGTGATAGAATCGAAGGTATTCAAAGAAAGTTATAGTTTGTTAATACACTCAAGTAATGGCAGACACAAAACATCAAGTTTGAGAAGTATACTCGCATAATTCACATGTCCAAATTCGTTATGTAAATTTATATAAAATAGGTAGCGGAATAAGTTATCTATGGTTTAAGTGATAGATAATGCTGGTAGGTCCACTCCAAAATTTAATTCTCCCTCAAATTTTAAAATAATACACTGAGTGTTCTGTTTGTAAACATTGAGCTTAGTGGAATTAAATTAGAAAATTGGCTTATATATTTTGAGAGGCATTATGCAAGCATTTCCAAATGTGGCAACGCTTGGACTATTGTTATTAGTGCTACGAAAATTGTTATTAAAATTGTGTACTATTAATATGGTGCTGCAACTGCCACCTTTGTAAACCTCGAGTTCATCAAAAACAACGGATTTTAGATACAGTACGAATTAGAAGACAGGCTGAAGGTAGCTCCTGCCTGTTGTCAAGTATGACTAACTGGAGTCAAACACTGGAGGGTGTCGGATCCAGACAAACCAGAAGAGAGGCTGAGATATCTAGAGAGTGATTTATACCCGGAGCTTGAGGCCTCCACTATGAGCTTTAAAATAAAGAAGGACCTCACTTGGATATTACTCAGGAACGGGACACCAAGTAATACAGCCTTGTATCAACCGTTGGTGGGTGATGGGTCTGAATGAACAATGAGAAGGCTGAGATCTCCAGGGAAGAAATGCACCTAGATGTTGAGACCTCCACTGTGTGCTTTAAAACTGGAAGACGACATCGCTTGGATTTGACCGAGATCGGGAATCCGTGTGATACCACCTCGAGTCAAACACTGATTGTCAGGTGCAGACTTTCTATCTGTAAGTTTTAAAACAGGCAAAAAACGCCCCTAAAGGCCCCTGCCAAACCAACTGTTCCCCTTAAAAATATCGACTCCTGCATGGAGCTGGATTTTGTTTGTGATATTCAAGCAGTTAAATGTTAACCACAATAGATCAAAGGTGGTGGAAGAAGAACTGGAACTTACATTGAATCCAATCTAAATTTAGGTGTAGACAACTTAACACAGAATTAAAATCTGAGGTAGAATACAAACTTATCTAAATATGCTTTATTTAAAAGTTTGACCAGAAGCCAGAAAAGTCACCATCTCTAAAAAAAATACACAACAAGGTTATGTTGACTTTTCTTATATGTAAATGTTTAAAATATAAAGCCACTTCAATAAATATTGAATGTAGAAACATACGCAATGGCTAAAGAGAGTAAACTAACACTATTTTCAATTAATTCTGTAATATATTTATATATTAAATGTGTTAAGAATAAATTAAGTAACCGAACTCCCAGATTCTTAAAAATATAATGCAAAGTGAAAAAGTATATGAAATAAATTCGTTTTGGATTTTTAAACCTGTGACATAGTCCAAAGATAGGCTATACTAAATATATATGGTCTATACATGAACAGAATTAGAGTTACTATTATTTTTAAGATCACTAGATCGGCACAGGAAGAAAACTTGTAAAAATTTAAGCTTTAAAACCAAAATGAAGGTGTTTAAAGTGTATAAAACTAGGACTGTTATATATCAAAAGAAAACTTAAAATTCAATGAAATTCTGTAGATATACGTTTAAAGAGCAAGAACTCTAATAAAAAGTTATGTTGAGTTGAAGAACGAAATTCAGAAACCATGTAAACTATATACCATTAGAAAGCCTATAAAATGTGGATTTTATAGTGCTATTATATTTAAAAATTAAGCACCGTAATAATAGTATAAATAGAGAATTTGGAAAAAATCCAAAATATTTTGACAATTCAATAAAACATACAGTTTAAGGACCCTTGCGGGTGCACAAGACAAAATTTTACGATCGGATATCCAGTAGGAAATTGCATTGTCAAAATATATACAGTGAACAGCAAAATTATTGAATAAATTCATTAAAATTTGAGCGATTTAGGTTTTCAAAAATACACATTTTTGCATAAAGTATGCTTCTCCCACTCCTGCCTTATAAATAAGACGTCATCGGCATTTTTTACATGAGGGAACCCCCCCCTCGTTTTTTTAATAGATCCATTGAATTGTCTACACCTACACGGTACCATCAAAATTTTGATACCTCACATTGTTAAATTTTCGAATGAAAGTCATTTAAATGTGGAAAACAAACTATTCCGAACAACAATAAAAAAATAACGAATAAGATACGATTATTTCCTGTAAATAAAAGTAGATACTAGTCAATAATACAGAAGAATCAGGTGTACGTCATTGTCAAATGAACGTTATTCTTAATAACATAAATCTCTTTTGAAAGTTAATTAAGTATGGCACATTTAAATGGAACCCAGCATATAGAAATTTTAATTCTTGTTGGATGAAGTGATAAAACAAGAACACAGCAAGAAGTGTGCATTTTGTTTAGTACAAAATATCCAGATAGACATATCAGCCAATCCACTGTGAGTAAACTCAAGAAGAAATTCAGAGAACCTGTACATCTCAAACACATGCAAAGTGCAGGGCATCCTAAGAAAATTGATGAAGACGTAAAACTTGATATTTCATTAAGTGTGGATGAGAATCCTCATGCTGCATCTCGATCAGTTGCAGCAGGCTATGAAATTTCTCAGCGATCAGTATTATGTGCATTAAAATTAGAAAATTACCATCCTTACAACTGCTGCACCAACTGAATGAAGTTGACCCTGACCGACGAATGCATAAATAATAGTTGATACATCTTTGTTATAAAAATTTGAAAAGTGTTTTGTTGGTTATATATAAGTATAGAAAGATTAAAGTTTGTCCTAACCTGTTAAAATGTTTATAATATCCAGAAACCGCTGCTTATAGTTTGAAAATTAGTTCTATGTAAATTTAAGTATTTTATAACTTGTTTTTGCTGATATTTGTTTAAAAATAATTTAAATCTGTCATTGATAGTTTTAAAGTCGGGGTTAAGTGAATTTGACATTGACAATAAATGCAAATCCATTTCTAAGTTCGACGTGTAGATAGACAAAAACAACATGTCTATGTTCAGGAAAGTGACAGACAGTAAAATGTAGAATTTGCTTTGGATTTGATATTTTGAAATGACAGTAAAAATAATTGAATCAAAGTAGCTCTCTTCAAATTGGGTCATTGTAACAAGAGGACGCAGGAGCAGTTTTGCTAAGAAAATTAAATGAAAATAAGTATTTAAATTGACAAAGTATAGTTTTATATATGTGGAAAATGTAAATTAATACATAGTGTATCCTTTCAATGGAAAATAAGTTAAAAAATCAGTGCTGCAAGAAAAATATAAAATATCCAAATAATCGTCGACACCAAAGGACGCAGAAATTTGAATTTTGAAGCTTATAAGATGGCTGCATAGCAACAAGCAATTTCAACTGGGGAAACAGCGGTTGCCAAGCAAGAAATCTGGAAGTTTTGAAGGTATAAACTTTAGCATTAAATAGAAAGGCTTTTCATTTAAAGAGTGAATGGAAATTATAAATTCAAACAAAGAATGTGTGAATGAGAATTTGTATCACTAATGTACATTAACCTTTAATTTATATAATATTTTAACTAAGAAATTCATTCATATTTTAAATTCACCAGTTCGAAAAAGCGCAAAGAAATTTACTTTTGATCAAAGATAAAACATAAATAAAAGAGCTTGAGTAACCTTTTAATAATTTATTAAGTAATGGCACTATGTTATTTGTTAAAATTTTATCAGTACAAATTTAAAAGAATTAAATCAAACATACACAGAATTTAATACAGTATTATTTTTTGAGGAAATTTAAAAATATATCTGGTTTTAAATTATGGGCAAGTAAAAATGAACTCACTACATATCCTAGCTGTATTATTTTGTGTACCTAGTTGATAATAACACACTACTTATTATATAGTTACGTTTATTCTAATAACTCAGGAATACATAACCGCGGCTTTCCATGAACTACCGCCATGCTAATGTCTCAGCATGCAATACGTAATAGTAAATGATTTTTTCACGCCCGAGGAGGTACCACCCCTTTCATCAAGGGGCCGGTGAAGTCCCAACGGACGTTTCCGGTTCTGGTGTATAAGTCGGTTTCCCTTATAAGCAAAAATGATGATGGCTCCTCCTTGTACAAAATATTCCGGAGGCAAAATACCCCTCCATTCGGATCTCCGGGAGAGGGGTGTACAGGGGGCGCCAACATCTAGATTTAACATATCCTTTTCGAATATATGTGGCCTAAATTCTAACCTGAACTCCGTCCACCATTTCCTCCAGGCTAACAGGCCCCAACTCCTCTTCCTCACCGAAACCCAAATCAGTGCCAAAAGGGCCACTAATCACCTCAATTTCCCGGGGTATGAGCTCCTTACTTCCTTTAGATTGCGTGGAGGCGTGTGCGCATACGTCCGTAGCAATCTACCCTGCACCAGACTCCCCAATTTAGAAGCTGGAAGAAAAGTCATACTATGGATAAAACTCTCTCTCAGGGCTGCAACTAAATTCATTTGTTGCATTTACTGGTCACCTTCTGACAACAACTTTGTCCAGCTCTTTGACTACCTTTCTAAAAAAACCGACTATCTGATTTCTGAATATCCTTCCTCCGAGGTCACTATTCTTGGTGACTTCAATGTCCATAATAAGGAATGGCTAGGATCTTCAAAAACCGATCCACAAGGCAGAGCAGTGGAGGCCTTTGCAGTTAGCAATTCTTTAGCCAATATGGTTCAGCAACCTACTTACTTTCCTCGTATCCCAACACACAGCTCAAATCCCTTGGATCTCCTTCTTACTACACAACCTGAATGCTATAAGATATCAGTCACCGCCCCCCTTGGTTGCTCAGACCACGGCATGGTCCTACGCAATGCAACCCGAGGTCACACAGTCATCACACCCACGTATCGTTTGGCTCTACAACTCCGCAAACTGGGACGAAATGCGGGATTACTTTTCCTCATTTCCATGGGCGTCTGTCTGCTTCTCTCATCCTGACCCCTCTGATATCTCACAAAACGTCACCGAAATTATCCAAGCTGGCAGGGAATTATTTATCCCACGTACACAGAAAACCTCTTCAGCCACTCAAAAGCCCTGGTTCTCTAAATCATGTGACAAGGCCAGACTTGAAAAGGTCAAAGCACACAAAACGCTTCTACACAATCCCAGTCAAGAAAATCGTCAAGCATTTAACGACACAAGAAACCGCTATGTACGCATTCTTTCTGAGGCACAAAACTCGTTTAATAACAACATCAAAAACAAAGTCCTCTTAAGCTCCAACGGCGGCAAACCCTTCTGGACTCTTGCTAAATCTATTGGGAATAATTTCTGCAAAAGCACGTTCCCACCTCTTGTCTCAGGGGCTGAAATTGTTTCTTCCGCCCTGGGCAAGGCTGAACTTTTTGCTTCGTTGTTCGCCGGCAATTCTACTCTCAACCCACCTCCAAATGTTCAACCACCAACAGTCCCCAATGTTGCGCATAAAATGACGGATATCATTTTCAAAACTAAAAAGGTACGAAAGATACTCTCTTCTCTTAATACCAGGAAAGCCTCTGGCCTTGACGAGATCCCAGCAATTGTTCTAAAAAAAATGCGCACCAGAGCTTGCTCCTGTCCTGACTCGTCTGTTTCAGATATCTTATAATAAAGGCATATTCCCTAGTAACTGGAAAACTGCTCGTCAACAACCCATCCCCAAGAAAGGATCCAAAGCACTTCCTAGCAACTACAGGCCTATTTCTCTCCTTTCAGTCGTCTCTAAAGTGATGGAAAAGTATATAAACACCGAATTAGTAGAATTTCTTGAAAAACACAGTCTAATCCACGACAGGCACTATGGATTCTGTCAGCGCTGATCGACTGCCAACCTCCTTTCCTATGTCACCCATTTCTGGAACAAGTCCATGGAACAACACGGTGAATCCCAGATTGTTGCTCTAGACATATCCAAAGCATTCGACCAGGTCTGGCACGCAGCGCTGCTTAATAAACTTCCGGCCTATGGCCTACCACCAAAACTCTGTATGTGGACAGCAAATTTCCTCTCCAACAGGAGCATATCTGTTGTTGTGGATGGCCATTCCTCTAAACTGTATCCAATTAATGCAGGAGTTCCTCAAGGTTCAGCTTTAGCCCCTACTTTGTTTCTTCTCCACATCAATGACCTCTCTAGCACATCCAACCCAGCTCACAGCTACGCGGACGACAGCACCCTCCATTCAAATATACAATACTCTAAGCCTGTCTCTTCAGCCCAATTAGATGAGGATCGCAGACTCATGGAGGGTTCTGTCTCCGTGGATCTCCAAAAAATATTAGACTGGGGAAGTAGAAATCTTGTACAATTCAACCCCACCAAAACTAAGTCTTGCTTTCTTTCTCACAAGAGATACACCAGCCCTAGACCCATCACAATGAACAACCAAGTTATTCAAAGTAATGAGTCCTTTTCTCTTGTTGGCATTTCTGTGGATTGAAATCTTAATTGGCACCAACATGTCACATCAATTGCAGAAGCGGCTGCTAAAAAATTAGGTTTCCTCTTTCGGGCTCGCAAATACTTTTCACCAGCTAATCTCTATACCTTATATACTTCACAAATAAGGCCAAACTTCGAATACTGCTCCCACATCTGGGGTGCCGCTGCCGCTTCTACACTCGCTATCCTGGACTCCATTCAAAAGAGAGCTATACGTCTCATCGGTGACCCTACCCTCACCCAAAGGCTGCCATCCCTTGCCCACCGACGTGCCGTTGGTGACCTCTCTCTGTTTTATAGATATCTGCACGGGCACTGCTCAGAGGAGCTTTCCTCCATAGTTCCCCCACCTGCTGCCCCCAACAGATCTACCAGGGGAACAGAGCGAATGCACCCTTTTACTGTCCAAGTTTCCAGACTTAGAACATCTTGTTATGCCCGCTCTTTTGTCCCGAGGACTTCCAAGTTGTGGAATTCCTTGCCGGCACATGTTTTTCCTTCTCCTCCGAACCTTAAAACCTTCAAGTCCAGAATTAACAAGCTGCCTCTTTCCTCCCTGTCAACACCCACGGTACGATAGTATTTAGGCTGTAAGCCCTCGTGGTGTGTTGTTGAAATTAAAAAAAAAAGCTATCAGACTGAGGACATTAGGACGACCAGTGATCAATGCTAATGAACCTACGGTTCATTGACGGTTGATAATATTAATAATAATAATCTTAATAACTATAGTCATATAACACAATGGAGTAAATAGCCAGGCAGATTGAAACACACATAAATGAAATATAAACTTTTATTTGCAAAATCATTCCTAAAATCATTATATACATCAGATATTTAGATATTTAACATAATTCATATAATAAATATATATATATATATATATATATATATATATATATATATATATATATATATATATATATATATATATATATATATATATATATATATATATATATATATATATATATATATATATATATATATATATAATAACTGTGTGTGTGTGTGTGTGTGTATCGTGTGTATTATAGTAGGTTTATACATAATAATAGATTATTCTACCTTAAAAAGTTTTTTAAATAATTTTATATTACCATAAATTTCTAAATCTCTTTGTTGTTGGTATTGTTAAGGATGGTATATATTTTTGTCTTTTCTGACTGCTCTACGTCTATGTGGACATTATTTGAGTTACAAAATAAACTATATAACTGTATTATTAATACTGTAATTTAATATTGTAATTTAACAATTATAGGTTTCTGGCGAAAGTAAAGTGTTTTGGATTATTTGCGACACACTTCCATGAGGTCACCGAGCTGGTAAAGACGTTTCCATCAGTGAATAATCTCCATGTGACGGCTGTCACAAATAACGACATTCTGACGCCATTGTTCCAGATCAAGCAAGGCTCTTGTGAAAATAGTTATGGCATTGAATGCGCCAAGATGGTAGGATTCCCGGAAGATGTTATCAAGGTAGGCTGTAAATACCACGTGCATTTATTTTACAATGATGACAAAAATTACAAATATCGCACTGACAATAAGTAAAGTCACCTACCTTTCTTTACCTCAATGGTGCAACAACAAAGCTTTGATTTTCTGTCTTCACACACAAAACCTCTAGAGACCTCTTGTCTCCACCGGGACTGACAAACACAATGGATGTTTGGAGACCTGGTGGCACTTCAATGAATTGAAAGCAATTCGATTTCTCGAGACCTCTTGCCTCTTCAACAACAAAAAACCAAGTGGCAGAGAGATACAACGTCTCTATTTTCCCTCCAATGCTTCCTCTCCCTCTCACGTCTTCTGGCGGGAACCATTGGGAACACCTACCTTATGTCAGTGTAGCGTGCGACATTTGAATTTTAAAGATTGAGAACAAAAGGTATGAACATTCCGCCCACCAAAATAAGGATTTATTTTTTATTTTATTTATTTATTCAACGGATCAACAATTTACAATATTAATAAGAACATCTAAAACTACATTAGTCTTAAATAACCTATCTCAATATGAGAACATAACAGGAAAGTAAAACATAACCAGTATGACAATTCAATCGATAACACCTCTCAAAATGCCTCTAATTAAACAGTCAAAATCATTAAACATATCCAAGAGCTCCGAATACTCATTTGCAGCTCTCGCTACTCTCGACATTGGACTGAAAAAGCCATAATTGGTTCGATGGAAGGGAACCACAAAAACCTTCCTTGCTTTCGTGTGGTCAGGAATCCTTAGAGAGACTAACTAAGCAAAGAAGGACTATCAATTTTATTCACTAATAATTTATGCAGAAAACAAACATCACTGACAATCCTTCTACCACTGAGTGACTGCAAGTACAGCTGATTCCGCAAATAAGAAAAGTTAAGATCATTTCTCTGCAAGCCCATTCTGTAAGCACAAATTGTCAAGAATCTATTTTGTATGGCCTCAATCTGATTGATATAAATATTGTAATTCGGACTCCAGGCTACAGAAGAGCATTCCAACAAAGAGAGAACCAGACCACAATATAGCCTTCTCAAGCCATTGCATGAAAAATCCAGAGTTGATCTATGAATAAATCCATAAACATTTTATATGCTTTAGATACAATGTATTCTATATGATCCTTAAAAGATAATTCCCTATCCAATACAACGCCCAAGTCTTTAATCATTTCCTTCCTCTGTAAAGCGTTAGAACCTATGAAGTACACAAAGTCAATGGGAAACTGAGCTCTAGTGAATGTAATGCAGAAACGCTTATCAACATTCAGAGTCAGAAGATTGTCACCACACCACCGAGCAAAATGATTTAAGTCTTCCTGTAAAAGTAAAGCGTCCTGTCTGGAACGAACAATCTTGAAAATTTTGATATCATCAGCAAACATCAAAATCTGACTATGCTTAAGTGAATGTATGGCATCATTGATAAAAGGATTAAAGAGGACTGGTCCACAATGTGAACCCTGAGAAACTCCTGAAGAAACAGTAATACTATCAGATATGAAGTTTCTGATCTTTACACTCTGGGACCTACCCGTAAGGAAGCTGCACACCCAAAACAACAAATTGGCATTAAAACCCAACAATGCAAGTTTTGACAATAATAAGGCGTGATTAACCTTATCAAACGCTTTGAAGAAATCTGTATACACCGAATCGACCTGTAACATATCCTCCAAAGCTGAGACCAATACATTCTGGTAAAGAAGGTTGGTTGTTGTAGATCTTCCTTTAAGAAAACCATGCTGCTGTTCGACGAAAACATGTCTGCATTCCCAAGTTATATGTCTAGAGACAAAAAAGTCAAGTAGTTTAGGTATCTCTGATTGAATACAAACAGCTCTATAATTAGTAACCAAATGCTTTGGCCCCTGCTTATAAACGGGCATCAAATAAGAATGTTTCAAAACATGTGGAAACTCGCCAGACAACAAAGACCTGTTAAAGAGAATCCTCAGTGGAATTGCCAAGGTGAAGGCACAAGATTTTAACAGATGGGAGGGGATTCCATCTGGACCGTAAGTAAATTTATCTTTCAAACCACAGATACGATCAATGATATCAGCAGAAGTAACACTAGGCACAGTCATATTTACCGACTCACGCAAAAGAGGATCGGGACGGGCACTCCCAGCATGACCAGATGAGAAAAAACTAGCAAAAAGACCCACCGAATCATGCAAAGAATCACTCCTAACATCATCATAATACATAGCCTCAGGAAGATCATGAACCATCCTCAACTTGTTAATATAAGACCAGAAAGAACCCGGATTGTTTTCAAAATTATTCTCAGTATAAGCAATAAAATTTCTGTAACAGGTATCACGAAGATTCCTACATTCCTCCCGGAGACCAGAAAACCTAACATAATCATCTATTCTACCATATTTATTATATTGACTGTGTACCCTCTTCTTAGTTGTCATGCCTCTAAGCTCAACACTAAACCTAGGAGGGAAACTTTATTTTTTACATCTCTTAACTGAAACAAACCGATCCACAGCATTAAACAGAGCGTCATAAAAGCATTTCACAGGATCATTTACCTCCAATGACTCAAGATATTCCCAGTCAAACTCGGAAAGAAAATAATTCATGACATAATAATTTATTTATTTATTTATTCAACGGATTAACCATTTACAATAATAATAAGAACATCTAAAACTACATTAGTCTTAAATAATCACAATATGAGAACATAAAAAAAAAAAAGCAAAACATAACCTGTATACCATATGTATGACAATTCAATCAATAACACCTCTCAAAATTCCTCTAATTACACGGTCAGAATCATTAAACATGTCCAAGAGCTCCGAATACTCATTTGCAGTTCTCGCCACTCTCGACATCGGACTGAAAAAGCCATAATTGGTTCGATGGAAGGGAACCACAAAAACCTCCCTCGCTCTCGTGCAGTTCGGAATCCTTAGAGAGACTAACTCAAGCAAAGAAGGACTATCAATTTTATTCACTAATAATTTGTGCAAAAAACAAACATCACTGACAATCCTTCTACCTCTCAGTGACTGCAAGTGCAGCCGATTCCGCAAATAAGAAAGGTTAAGATCATTTCTCTGCAAGCCCATTCTGTAAGCACAAATTCTTAAGAATCTATTTTGTACGGCCTCAATCTGATTGATATAAATATTGTAATTCGGGCTCCAGACTACAGAAGAGCATTCCAACAAAGAGCGAACCAGAGCACAATACAGCCTTCTAAAGCTATTGCATGAAAAATCCAGAGTTGATCTATGAATAAATCCTAACATTTTATATGCCTTAGACACTATGTACTCCATGTGATCCCCAAAAGATAATTCCCTATCCAATACAATGCCCAAGTCTTTAATCATTTCCTTCCTCTGTAAAGCACCAGAGCCCATGGAGTACACAAAGTCAATGGGAAACTGAGCTCTAGTGAATGTAATGCAGAAACACTTATCAACATTCAGAGTCAGAAGATTGTCACCACACCACCGAGCAAAACGATTTAAGTCTTCCTGTAAAAGTAAAGCGTCCTGTCTGGAACGAACAATCTTGAAAATTTTGATATCATCAGCAAACATCAAAATCTGACTATGCTTAAGTGAATGTATGACATCATTGATAAAGAGATTAAAGAGGACTGGTCCACAATGTGAACCCTGAGGAACTCCTGAAGAAACAGTAATACTACCAGAAATGAAGTTCCTGATCTTTACACTCTGGGACCTACCCATAAGGAAGCTGCGCACCCAAGACAACAAATTGGCATTAAAACCCAACAATGCAAGTTTTGACAATAATAAGGCGTGATTTACCTTATCAAACGCTTTGGAGAAATCTGTATACACCGAATCAATCTGTAACCTATCCTCCAAAGCTGAGACCAATACATTCTGGTAAAGAAGAAGGTTGGTCGTTGTAGATCTTCCCTTAAGAAAACCATGCTGCTGTTCGGCGAAAACATGTCTGCATTCCCAAGTTATATGCCTAGAGACAAAAAAGTCCAGAAGTTTGGGTATCTCTGACTGAATACAAACAGCTCTGTAATTAGTAACCAAGTGCTTTGGTCCCTGCTTATGAACGGGCATCAAATAAGAATGTTTCCAAACATGTGGAAACTCACCAGACAATAAGGACATGTTAAAGAGAATCCTCAGTGGAATTGCCAAGGTGAAGGCACAAGATTTTAACAGATGGGAGGGGATTCCATCTGGGCCGTAACTAAGTTTATCTTTCAAACTACAGATACGATCAATAATATCAGCAGAAGTAACACTAGGCACAGTCATATTTACCGACTCACGCAAAAAAGGAGGATCGGGACCGACACCGCCAGCCTGTACCTCATACACAGATGAGAAAAAACTAGCAAAAAGATCAACCGAATCATGCAAAGAATCACTCCTAACATCATCATAATACATAGCCTCAGGAAGATCATAAATCCTCCTCAACTTGTTAATATAAGACCAGAAAGAACCCGGATTGTTTTCAAAATTATTCTCAGTATAAGCAATTTAATTTAATCGGCACTAAGTGAGTGGTGAACGTGTCGCCACCAAGTTCGGAACCAAGTACTATGTTGTCACGCCCGCTCCAAATAACACAGAGTGTTTAAAATAGAGACGGTATACAACTAACTAACAATTTAAAAATTGTTAGCCCTGGCCCATTTCTACCCCGATATAGGGAGAAAGTATGTAAGACTAGATGCATTCTCGCAACAATTAGAACCGTATAGTACTTGGTTCCGAACTAGGTGGCGACACGTTCACCACTCACTTAGTGTTTTAAGACTGGCTATACGATAGCCGTGTTATTTTTGGTGCATTTTTGCTGCAATTAGTATGCCGTACTGAAGAGCTCTAATGAGAGCGAAACCGGTCTACGGTTCTAATTGTTGCGAGAATGCATCTAGTCTTACATACTTTGTCCCTATATTGGGGTAGAAATGGGCCAGGGCTAACAATTTTTAAATTGTTAGTTAGTTGTATACCGTCTCTATTTTAAACACTCTGTGTTATTTGGAGCGGGCGTGACAACATAGTACTTGGTTCCGAACTAGGTGGCGACACGTTCACCACTCACTTAGTGTTTTAAGACTGGCTATATGATAGCCGTGTTATTTTTGGTGCATTTTTGCTGAAATTAGTATGCCGTACTGAAGAGCTCTAATGAGAGCGAAACCGGTCTACGGTTCTAATTGTTGCGAGAATGCATCTAGTCTTATAATAATCGGCATTACGAAAGTCATAAAAATACTCTTCATAGGGTTCAGTTGGAGGAGTCTCAAGTGAAAAAGAAATGTCCAGGGGCACGTGATGTGCAGTAGCAGGAAAAATCGGATCCAAGGACGCACCAACACATATGTTATCTATATTACTAAAAACTAAATCTAAAGATCTATTCAATTCGTTAAGTACAAATTTTTTTTGGAACAAGCCCCAAAAGCCAAAACTGTTAGAAACAAGTGAGGCTGATGGACTGTAACCACTAATAACTGGATCACTCTCAGCACTGCTTGTCCAGTAATGTTTGGGAGGTTGTAGTCCCCACAGACAACGACCTCAGAATTGGGATGATCAGACAAAACACGATCGACTGAATCACAATAATGTTCATATATAGTAACTTCTGAACTAGATGGAATGTAACAAACACCAAAAATTTTCATAACAATGTTGTCTCTCAAATAAACAAACAAAACAAAATTTACAATAAGTACAAAAAAACTAAAGCTATTGGTTTTATAACTAACTGTACAACAGAATTTCAAGACTGATGTATTACTGTGATGGCAATAGACATAATTTTGTCAAAGCCCTATCGAAATTTCCACTACTAGTGCGGACTTGAGCTACCAGAGCTATACCATCACAGCCCGGATAAAGTTGCGTAAGGCGTCCAAGCTTCCAAACAAGAGGTGGCGAAGTGTCATCCTTAATCACGACTAAAGCTCTGATCAGGGGGATGTTTGCACCGTATTCCACTTACTACGCTGCTGCAGTGTACGCAGGTATTCGTTCTTCCAGCGGCGCCAAAAATCCTGGTGGAGCCTTTGCACCCGCTGCCAACGTGACAAGCGATTCACATTTAACGAAGTCAAATCAGCATCAGGAAGAGCACCTAACGGTTCCGTAGTCGCGGAAATATAAACAAAACACACACACACCTAACGGTTCCAATGTGAGAAAATGTCCTGGGGATAGGGCTAACATCATTTGGATCAGTACTCGCACTACACAATGATCGAAAATTCAAAACTGATTCCACTTTAGTAAGTAAAGTGGACATCTCCTCAAAAGTCAGAATCTGCAAACCGATCACCCTTCGCAAATGAGTCTTGACTGAGCGCGCTCCTGACTAGCAAAGACCTCCAAAACGCGGGGCAGATGGTGGGTTGAAATGCCACCTAATTGTACAAGCATGCTGCCCTTTTGGCATGGTTTGAGAGCTGTTTGTTTGAGCCGACGAAGTTGGTACCTTGATCGCTATACAAATTGTCACATCTTCCTCTGCGAGCCACAAACCTCCGAAGAGCTGCCAAGAAGGTTTCGGCTGAAAGATCAGACACTAACTGATTCCAAATGGAGGTCTTTCGTTGCCGTGCACACAAATAAATAAATAAAGGCCCTCACCTCTCGGACACCTCGATTTCTGCCCTGTGTCACAAAAACTAGACCTGCAAAATCAACTCTACTGTGTGAAAACGGCTTTAACTGGAAACGCTTGTAACTGGCAAATCAGACATCATCGGCGTCATGGGAGTAGGGTTTACTCGAAAGCAACGAAAGCACCTTAACAAAACATGATTAATAGCTCTCCGAGGGGACAAAATCCAAAACTGTTGTAAAAGCAAATGAAGCAATGTGCGAGGACCAGGATGAAGATTGACATGGCGTGTGTGTGTGTGTGTGTGTGTGTGTGTGTGTGTGTGCAATGATCAACTCAGTGAGACGATGTGAGCTGGGCAACAATCTAGGATGTTTCACTTCAACTGGAACATCAGAAGGCGATCGCCCACCCTGAGGATACCCTCTGTATCCAGAAAGGGGGCCAACTTATTTATTGCCCTCGCACACCTCTTACCTTGAACTAAGGATGTTATTTCCCTGTGAAATACCTGACCTTGACCACATTTGACAAGCATATGAAGCGCCTCCTGTAGTTCGGTTGCTGTCGGAGACGCAGTGGTTCGGTCAGATGGAGACACGCTACAATTTCATACAAACTGCTGACAATATACAACAACACCCTGAATTTTGCGTAGATGTGAAAAATGATTCAGAAGTGCACTGAGCCACTCCTCATTTACGAAAGCAATTTGTACGGTGAAAGTTCTTTGTTCCGCCAGGCACTCTTCTGGCTGCTCAAAATGCAACGACTTGGGCCAATTTTCTTTCGCCAATTTCAGCCAAGCGGGCCCCACCCACCATAGAGGATGCTTACAAAACCCAGAAGGTAACATGCCTCTAGATGAACAATCAGCTGGGTTTTCTTGTCCACTTACGTGATGCCATGACACTGGAGGAATCTTCTCTTGTATGCTTGCTGTTTGATTCCCAATAAAGGTCTTCCACCTATTGGAAGATGATTTTATCCATGCAAGTGCTACCATAGAGTCGGACCAAGCATATATCGAGCTAAACTCAAAACGACTTTCATACACCCGACACACAAATTCCAGAAGTTTTGCCAACACCCACACAATTCGAGACGTGGAATCGATATTCTTTTTAAAGGTAATATCTTGGACTTGGCACATAGAAAATTGATCCAAACTTGACCGTCCTCTGATACTTCTCTTAAAAAAGACAACTGCAGCATACCCTCGCTCCGATGCATCACAGAACCCATGGAGTTCTGATGATATTATCCTGTTTTACACCTCTAGAAATTGATAAAGTTGCTATCACACTGAGTTGTGATTTATATTTAAGACCACTGAACAACAATATCCTTTGATGGCTCATCATCCCATCGAACCTTTTGCTCCCACAAGCACTGTGTAACTTACTTTGCCAACAAAGTAGCGGTAGACAAAAAACCCAGGGGGGTCATAAATTCTTGCCACTTCCGAAAGAAGATTTCATTTGGTGCATGGACGTTCAATAGGTTCAACATTAAAAGAGAATAGATCACTTATGGGACACCACTGCAATCCTAAAATTTTTAACACTGATGGATCATTTAAGTCTAACAATCGAGGTTGCTGACTATCATTTATTGGCAACAGTTTCGAATTATTGCTGGCAATGAATAAATGAAACATCAATGGCAATTCTACTAATTCTGTAATTAATTGTTATGTATACTTTTAATATACTACCCCGGGCATGAAGCCTGTGTCTAGTATCATGTAAACAAAACGTTAGTTGACATATGAAAGATAGCTCAGTGGTAGAGCGCTAGTGTTCTACGCAGAAGGTTGCATGATCGAATCCAGCTCAATGAATAAATATTTTAATGAATTAAAAAAATTCACTAATAGAGAGGTATTGATGGTGAGACTTTGTAAAAAAAATTCAAATGGGCGCGAACTAAGACCCCTAGAACCCATTGCCAGGGTCAGTTTCAATTTTTATTATTATATATATATATATATATATATATATATATATATATATATAGCGGTGGATAAAGGTAGGTTGGGTTGTTGTAGCTCGATTACGGCCTAGGGTTAAACACACTGAGACCTCACAGACGATCTCCGGCGAGATTTGGGGAGTAGGCAGATTGAGGCCCCGTAATCGAGCTACAACAACCCAACCTACCTTTATCCACCGCTCTAAGGAGTAGGCAGATTGAGGCCTTAGAGTGTCCTTACATATTTCCTTTACCTACCTTTGTCCACCACTCTAAGGAGTAGGCAGATTGAGGCCTTAGAGTGTCCTTACATATTTCCTTTATCCATCACTCTAAGGAGTAGGCAGATTGAGGCCTTAGAATGTCCTTACATATTTCCTTTACCCACCTTTGTCCATCACTCTAAGGAGTAGGCAGATTGAGGCCTTAGAGTGTCCTTACATATTTCCTTTACCCACCTTTGTCCATCACTCTAAGGAGTAGGCAGATTGAGGCCTTAGAGTGTCCTTACATATTTCCTTTACCCACCTTTGTCCACCACTCTAAGGAGTAGGCAGATTGAGGCCTTAGAGTGTCCTTACATATTTCCTTTATCCATCACTCTAAGGAGTAGGCAGATTGAGGCCTTAGAATGTCCTTACATATTTCCTTTACCTCTTGAAAATGGCTCCAAAACAGGAGCCGAAACGTCGAGTTTCCATAAATTCTGGACGCGGTTTAACCCGAGAACCA
This sequence comes from Tillus elongatus, assembly GCA_964006375.1. Classification (NCBI taxonomy): domain Eukaryota; kingdom Metazoa; phylum Arthropoda; class Insecta; order Coleoptera; family Cleridae; genus Tillus; species Tillus elongatus. The sequence goes on along the minus strand of OZ023262.1, from coordinate 59,545,827 downwards.
AGCATGTCTCATATATATATATATATATATATATATATATATATATATATATATATATATATATATATATATATATATATATATATATATATATATATATATATATATATATATATATATATATATATATATATATCCAATAACTCAAAACATAATTAACCGATTTCGATGACACTCGGCAAGTGAATTTCTTTTATTAATGACTTGGGTGAGTTCGCTAGCCAGGAAAATCAGACAGGGTTTTCTGGGAAAATTTTGAGTTTTCTTTCGTAAAAAATTTTTTCTTCGAAAATTACACAGCTGTTTTAATAAAATTTACTAGGTATGTTGCCTTTTTTTTTCCCTCAGGGCTCGTCCGCGGCCTTGCCGCCCCGATAGCACCGCATACCCTTAGTCTTACTCCACCCATTCCAAGATCACTGTGCCTTGAACTAGTCTGCACAGCGATTGGTAGGGTGAAGTTTTATATTGCTCTGTCTCCGGTCTAGAGTGACCGTAGATCAGTTGTCTTTTCCGGTCCAGAGCTATACACTCACACAAGATGTGCTGGGCTGATTTCTCCCCCTCGGCGCAGAGTCTGCATGCGAGGTCCCCTTCGAACCGCCCCATTTTATGCAGGTGTTTCTTGACGGCCATGTGTCCCGTCAAGAGACCTGTTGTGTTTCTGAGCTGTCCTCTGCTAAGGTTTAGCAGCTCCACAGCTCTCTTTGAACTGGGTCCGTCAATTATTGACTTCCCATGTCTGAGCCCTGGACAGTCCGCCCAGTACACCTTGTGTTAGTTTCTGACCCAGGACTTAATGGCTCTCCTGGCAGTGCTCTTTGACATGCCCAGAGCCGGTTCTGGTCCCATAAATGGTTCTGCTGACCCTCTCTTCGCGAGACTGTCAGCTTCTTCATTGCCTTTAACCCCCGAGTGACCGGTACCCAGATGAGGGTCACCTCATTCTGCCCAGCCAGGTCGCTCGTCTCGTCTCGGCACTCACTCACCAGCCAGGAATTTACCCGTGGGCTACTTAGTGCCTTAAGGGCTGCCTGGCTGTCTGTGGCTATGAGGATCTGCTTGTTGGTGTAGCCCCTCCTCTTGTTCTCCCGCACACAGTGCAGGATGGCGTATTTCTCGGCCTGAAACACCGTTGCATGGGCTCCGAGGGAAATACTATGACTTACCCTCGGTCCTTCCGAGTAAACACCTGCCCCCGTCCCACGCTCCCCGCCAGATCTGTCCGTGAACCAGACGAGCGCGTCCCGTGGCATGCCCGGCGTCTCCTCCCGCCATGCCTCGCGATCAGGGATTTCCACTGTAAAGTTGTTTTCCCTGCACATTCGCGGGCTCGCGAAGTCTGACCTCATTTCAAGCATGGGCTCCTTCACGATCTCCTGAATTTTGCAGTGGCCCCTGAAGCCTGGGTTGATCTTCAGTCTACCATTGCAGGCTAGTCTGTATAGTCCTAGCCTGGCCTCTACCATAATAACTAAGTGTAGGGGGGGTAGATCCAGCAACACCTCCATGGCGGCTGTTGGGGTTGAAGACATGGCCCCTGTGATGCCTAGGCAAGCCATCCTTTGGATCGTGCCTAGTTTTTGTTTGGCACTGGATTGTGTCACCTTAGGCCACCAGACCAGTGCCGCATATGTTAACGATGGTCTGACCACCCTTGTGTACAGCCAGTGGGCCATACTAGGTCTTAGTCCCCACGTTTTTCCATATAGCCGCCTAGTGACGGCTAAGGTCATGACTGCCTTACGCAGTATTTTTCCAATGTGACCATTCCAGGTTAGCTTAGAGTCCAATACGACCCCAAGATATTTTACCTCCCTGGCGATTGGAACGCTCCTACCGTATAGAGTGAGAGTTCTGTGGCTTTCACACTTCCTCCTCCTCGTAAACGGCACGACGGTTGCTTTCTCGGGGCTCACCCCGAGCCCTTGATCAACCGTCCACCCTTCCACCACTTTCAGTGCAGTCTGCATACGCTCCCCACACTGCCTGTGTGACCTTTCCTCGGACTATGATGACAATGTCGTCCGCATAGCACTGTACCTCATACCCCCCTCCCGAGAGCCTCCCCAGCGCCTCCCCAGCAGGCCGTCCACGAGTAGACACCAGAGCAAGGGAGACAGAACGCTCCCCTGCGGACACCCCGCCAGCAGAGTCCCTCACGCGTGTGAGGTGAACACCGCCCTGTCCCTGAGCATGGAACCGATCCACCTGCAGCAGGTCTCCTCTATTCCACGCTCCCGGGCAGCTGCCAGAACCGATCCGAACGAGGTGTTGCTAAAGGCCCCCTCTATGTCTAGGAAGGCCCCCAGCGCCACCTCCTTGTTCTCCAGCGTATTCTCCAGTTTCAGCACCAGTTGGTGCAGTGCTGTTTCTGTTGAGAATCCTGCTCTGTATGCATATTGTCCGCAGTGTAGAGGATATGCTTCCAGTACACCGCCCCTAATGTGCCGGTCGAGCAGTTTTTCCACTGTTTTCAGCAAGAAGGACATGAGACTTATTGGCCTCAGGGACTTTGCCTGGTCTGTTGGACGCCCAGGTTTAGGAATAAATACAACCCTGGCCAGTCTCCATGCCCTCGGAATGTACCCCAGAGCCAGGCTGGCCCTCATAATGAGGGTAAGCACCGGCGCCAGTATATCTATCCCCTGTTGGAGCATGATGGGCATTATTCCATCAAATCCCGGCGATTTGTATGGCTTAAAGCTGTTAATGGCCCATCTGATTTTGCTCCAGGTAACCACCTCTTTAGCGACTGTCCAGTCTACTCTAGATGCCCGCCTATAAGGCGCCTCTATTTCTGAGTGTTCCCAGTCCGGAGGTGATTGGTTTATTATGTTACAGCCGGGGAAGTGCGTCTGGAGTAAAATTTCCATAGTTTCCTCCCCCGAGCTTGTAAAGCCTCCCGTGGGTGTTCTAAGGGAGCCTATGTTAGTCTGAGGGCCCTTAGACAGGATCTTGTGTAGTCGAGCACTCTCGGACGTGTTTTCCACTTCTTCGCAGTGCCTCCTCCACGACTCCTTCTTGGCGTCCCTCAGTCTTTTGTTATAGGTCGATAGGGCCTGTCTATATTCATCCCATGCTCCCGACCTTTTGGCCGTGTTAAACAGCTTACGAACCTGCGTCCTCCTTTGCCTGAGGTCCTCGTTCCACCACGGGACGTTCCTGGTGGACACCCTCATTTTCAGGGGGCAGTTGGCGTTATAGGCCGAGGTAATTGCGTCTCGCAATTGGACTGCTGCAATCTCGAGGTCTATTGAATTTTTTATGGTACTCTTAACCCCCCGCAGTTCCACAGCCAGGTCTGCCCTGTAGGCTTCCCAGTGCGCCTTGTGGGGGTCCCGGTACCATACCGTTTCTCTTTCGACTTTGGCGATTTCAAACCGGATGTATCTGTGGTCTGAGCTACCCACTTCCCCAGACACAGCCCAGCTTTTAACAAAGTCACCCAGAAACTGGGTGGAAACTGTTAGATCTAAAACTTCCTCACGCCGTGTTGTGACGAAGGTCGGTTTATTACCTCTATTCAATATGTCTAAATTAAATTTCATAAAGAATTGTAAAAGTGCCTCACCCCTAGAGTTTGTGTCCGAGCTACCCCACAACTCATGGTGCGCATTCGCATCCATGCCGATGATGGTCTGCCATCCACCTGCTCTGCTACCCACCATCAGCTGCTCCAATTCGTTGGGTGGAGGAGGGTCCGTGCTGGCAGATAGGCTGACGCGACAGTTATGTCCCTCAGCCCATCCGCTCCTCCACATCGGATTTTGATCGTTGCCAGGTCCCTGGAACAGAAATTCATTAGAGGGAGAAACTCTATCCCTTCCCTGACAAAAATGCAGGCCCTCGGGTTCTCGCTGGATCTGCTGTAGATGAGCTTTCCAGTAGCTCCGCCGAGTCCCTTGGTCTCTCCTTTATAGGAGTACGGTTCCTGGATGAGGGCCACATCCGTGTTCCTCAGAGCCATTAGTAGTCCGGCCGTGGCTGCCCTACTGTGTTGGAGGTTGACCTGAACGAACCTAAGTCCCATTAACCCTTAGTTGCTTCCCCAGTGGGCGGAAGCTAACCCTTCCCATGCCCCAGAATGCCTTGAAGGAGGTTCCTTCAAGGGCTCTGTAAGATGTCGGGTCGATCGAGAAGGCGAGCGTCTGTCCTTTCTCCTCTGCCTTCCTGCTTAGAACCGACCAGTGTTGCGTCCCCAGTTCAGGGTTCTGGATCTTAAGTCTGCTGATCACCGTTTCCTGCGGGACGGTGTCAGGGATCCGTACAAGGACCTTGCGTCTCTTTGGGGGTTCCTTGGGCTCGACGGCTGTCAAGTCCGCCCCCCCCCCAAATCTGACCGAGGCCCCCGATCGTTTTCCGCAGCCAGTCCCGCGACTGCGGGCCGACACAGGTTGTCCAGAGGATGCCCCCCGTCAGGCGTGTCCGGTGGAACTAAGGCGGCCTCTCCCCTTCCTGAAGAGAGTCCACTGCAGCTACCACCGCAGCCTGGATCAGGTCCGCCTTCCCCTGGTCTAGCGTGACCTCAGGATGGCGTCTGTCAATCACCGCCATCCCGAGGCCCTCCGCAGCCTCCCTGTAAGAGCCAGTCTGCGCCGGTGTTCTGGCCTTGGTTCCTTTGGGAGGTCTGTCTGTAGTAGGCGTGCTAGAGCCAGAGCGCGGCGTCTTCCGACTCGCACTCTCCTCTTGCGCCTTTACAGGCACCCTGGCCCTTTTGGAACGTCTGTCTGTAGTGGGCGTGCTAGAGTTCGAGCGCGTCCTCTTCTGACCCGCACTCCCCTCTTGCGCCTTTACAGGTTTCTCGACCGTCCAGGTCCCGGCCGCCATTTTTTGCGCCCTCCGGAGCTTCTTTCTTTGCGCCCCGGAAAGACGCTTGGACTGCCGGGGCAGTCCCTCTACTCTAACAGTAGAGTCCTCACTGGTGGAGGGGCCCCCGGAGTCCGCGGAGCTCGCCGCTCTCCGGTGGGACCCAGCCTCCAGCTTGGGTGTCGGGGACAGGTCTCTGGCTGAAGCTACCCCCTGATCCCCCGTATCAACGCCGGTCGTGGGACCTCCAGAGTCCGCTGCCGCCCCCGGGCTCGTCTCCGTTTCCGGGATAGACTCAAGGCACAAGTCTGTAGCTGGAGCCACTCCTCGAGCCTCATTGGTTTTGGTTTTGTATGTGTTTATTATCTTCATGTTGTTCCCACGAGAATGGGGGAAATACTGTCCACACCATCAGAACCCCCTGTGTGGTGCAAGGCGGGTTACTCTGGAGGGTTGCCTGGTACTCCAGAGGTTCCGTTCACGACACCATTGCCCTGGTGCCATCCATCCATAGGCACGGGTCACGTGACACCGTAGATTGGGGGAGTTTAGTTCGACCTCCTTGTCTAGATCCGTCATGTTTAGTTATTAGCAGGGTCACCTCGTGCAGGATGCGGATTTTTACCGCGCATGACGGTCTTGGGGAAAGCTTCATCGGGAGTTTATGTTGTTATTTCCACTTCCTCAGCTTGCCCCCTGGAGTCCTTTGGCCCGCGACTCCTTAACCCCGGTATGTTGCCTTGGGAGAGACCTTAGTACGTACCAAAACTCAACCTTATAAGTTGATATAAAATTGGTTTATTCAAATTTTAAATTTTCTTTCGAAAAAAATTTTTTTCTCCGAATATTACAAAGTCATTTTAATGAAATTTGGTGGATATCTTGCCTTGGGGAAGACCTTACCACACACCGAAATAAAACTTTCTAAGTTTATAGAAACTTTAGTTATTCAAGTTTGAAGCATTTAATAAAAATTCACTACCATAACGCACTTGCTACTTCCCGAACTTTTTTGTTTGATGTTGACATTTAGAGAAACAATAGTACATAGATTTCATATGTTTTGAACAAGATCACCTTTGAGTCTGAAATAATAATTATAAAAAAACCGGCTTGATTAGGTTGACTAAAACGAATACTGGCGATTAATAAGGAAAAATAACTGCTACGTTTATAACTTGGCAGATACTTTACTTTTCTAAATACAAATTAAGTTTCCTTCTGGAAATCTTTTGTATAACTTTAACGAAATTTGTAATACAAGTTTATTTTGAAGAGACTTACACTATCTACAGATATAGCAAACTTTAGTTCTTTAGCTTCATAGAAAATTGAGTTTTGGGTATTTTTCTCAAAAGGAGGTAACACTTTCGAAAGTTAAAGTTAATACTTTCAACTTACACAGACCTTGAAGATCGATTTTAGAGGTCCTAGTATGTGCACATTTGAAGAATTAAATGTGCACATACTAGGACCTCTAAAATCGATCTTCAAGGTCTGTGTAAGTTGAAAGTATTAACTTTACTAATATGCTGTATAATATAGTGTACAATTCTTATGAAAATTCGCCACTATAACGCACTTGCTGCGTCCAGAAATTTATTCCTTATTTGGTTTTAATCTAGATAATTCTAAATAAATAAACATATCGGCTTTGTTAATGAATCCATTAAATGAGGTAATTTTTTGCAGCGTGCTGGAGAATATTTGAAGAAACTAGAGGACCACGAAGGGCTTAGATACATTCAAGATTTTGAGAAGTCATTAAAGAGAAAAATTATAGAGGTTAGTTGTATTTTACTACCAACTCTTAGTTAATAATTCAAAAACAATCTTCACAAATGTCTAACTTCCTCTACTGCTTTCAGCAAAGTACCATTTTTCAGGAGACTGAAATCACTTGTCTCACCTTCTCTACCAAACACCATAAATTTAGTAGTTTCTGCATGCACACATTGATTCATTTTATTTGTTACTGTTATCAAAATCTCCTTCAGATGCACTAAGTAGTACTGTGACATCAGAGTATGGTAAAAATTGTAATAGCAATATTTATTGAGATTTAAGCAAAAATGATGATGGCGCCTCCTTGTACAAAAGATTCCGGAGGTAAAATACCCCTCCATTCGGATCTCCGGGAGAGAGGTGTACAGGGGGCGCCAGCATCGAGATTTACAATATCCTTCTCGAATATATGTGGCCTAAATTCTAACCTGAACTCCGCCCACCATTTCCTCCAGGCTAATAGGCCCCAACTCCTCTTTCTCACCGAAACTCAAATCAGTGCCAAAACAGCCACTAATCACCTTAATTTCCCGGGGTATGAGCTCCTTATTTCTTTTAGATTGCATGGAGGCGTGTGAGCGTACGTCCGTAGCAATCTACCCTGCACCAGACTCCCCAATTTAGAAGCTGGAAGAAAAGACATACTATGGATAAAACTCTCTCTCAGGGCTGCAACTAAATTCATCTGTTGCATTTACCGGTCACCTTCTGACAACTTTGTCCAGCTCTTTGACTACCTTTCTGAAAAAACAGACCATCTGATTTCTGAATATCCTTCCTCCGAGGTCACTATTCTTGGTGACTTCAATGTCCATAATAAGGAATGGCTAGGATCTTCAAAAACCAATCCACAAGGAAGAGCAGCGAAGGCCTTTGCAGTCAGCAATTCTTTAGCCAATATGGTTCAGCAACCTACTTACTTTCCTCGCATCCCAACACACAGCTCAAATCCCTTGGATCTCCTTCTTACTACAAATCCTGCTAAAAGATATCAGTCACCGCCCCCCTGGGTGGCTCAGACCACGGAATGGTCACAGCTTCCTTCGCAATGCAACCCGAGGTTACACAGTCATTACACCCACGTATCGTTTGACACTACAACTCCGCGAACTGAGACGAAATGCGAGATTACTTTTCCTCATTTCCATGGGCGTCTGTCTGCTACTCTCCTCATCCTGACCCCTCTGATATCTCACAAAACGTCACCGAAATTATCCAAGCTGGCATGGAATTATTTATTCCACGTACACAGAAAACCTCTGCAGCCACTCAAAAGCCCTGGTTCTCTAAATCCTGTGACAAGGCCAAACTTGAAAAGGTCAAAGCTCACAAAGAGCTTCTACACAATCCCAGTCAAGAAAACCGTCAAGCATTTAACGACGCAAGAAACCGCTATGTCCGCATTCTTTCTGAGGCAAAAAACTCGTTTAATAACCACATCAAAAACAAAGTCCTCTTAAGCTCCAATGGCAGCAAACCTTTCTGGACTGTTGCTAAATCCATTGGGAATAATTTCTGCAAGAGCACGTTCCCACCTCTTTTCTCAGGGGATGAAATTGTTTCTACCGCCCCGGGCAAGGCTAAACTTTTTGCCTCGTTGTTCGCCGGCAATTCTACTCTCAACCCACCTCCAAATCTTCAACCACCAACAGTCCCCAATGTCACGCATAAAATGACTAATATCATTTTCCAAACTAAAAAGGTACGAAAGATGCTCTCTTCTGGTAATACCAGGAAAGCCTCTGGCCTTGACGAGATCCCAGCACCTGTTGTCAAAAAATGCGCACCAGAACTTGCTCCTATCCTGACTCTTCTGTTTCAGACATGTTACAATAGAGGCATATTCCCTAATAACTAGAAAACTGTTTGAGTGCAACCTGTCCCCAAAAAAGGATCCAAAGCGTTTCCTAGCAACTACAGACCTATTTCTCTCCTTTCAGTCGTCTCTAAAGTGATGGAAAAGTATATAAACACCTAATTACTAAAATTTCTTGAAAAACACAGTCAACAACAGGCAGTATGGATTCCGTCAGCGCAGATCAACCGCCGACCTCCTTTCCTTTGTCACCCATTCTTGGAACAAGTCTATGGAACTACGCGGTGAATCACAGATTGTCGCTCTAGACACATCCAAAGCATTCAACCAGGTCTGGCACGCAGCGCTGCTTAATAAACTACCGGCCTATGGCCTACCACCAAAACTCTGTACGTGGACAGCAAATTTTCTCTCCAACCGGAGCATTTCTGTTGTCGTGGATGGCCATTCCTCTAAACTGTATCCAATTAATGCAGGAGTTCCTCAAGGTTCAGCTTTAGCCCCTACTTTGTTTCTTCTCCACATCAATGACCTCCTCTCAAGCACATCCAACCCAGTTCACAGTTACGCGGACGACAACACCTTCCACTCAAATATACAATATTCTAAGCCTGTCTCTTTAGCCCAATTAGATGAGGATCACAGACTCATGGAGGGTTCTATCTCCGTGGATCTCCAAAAAATATTAGACTGAGGAAGTAGAAATCTTGTACAATTCAACCCCACCAAATCACAGTCTTGCTTTCTTTCTCATAAGAGATACACCAGCCCTAGACCCATCACAATAAACAACCAAGTTATTCAAAGTAATTAGTCCTTTTCACTTGTTGGTATTTCTGTGGATCGAAATGTCAATTGGCACCAACATGTCACATCAATTGCAGAAGCGGCTGCAAAGAAATTAGGTTTCCTCTTCCGGGCTCGCAAATACTTTTCACCAGCTAATCTCTATACCTTATATACTTCACAAATAAGACCAAACCTCGAATACTGCTCCCACATCTGGGGTGCTGCTGCCGCTTCTGCACTCGCTATCCTGGACTCTATTCAGAAGAGAGCTATACGTCTCATCGGTGACCCTACCCTCACCCAAAGGCTGCCATCTCTTGCCCACCGACGTGCCATTGGTAATCTCTCTCTCTTTTATAGATATCTGCACGGGCACTGCTCAGATGAGCTTTCTTCCATAGTTCCTCCACCTGCTGCCCCCAACAGAGGGAACAGAGCGAATGCACCCTTTTACTGACCAGGTCACCTGACATAGAAAATCTTGTTATGTTCGCTCTTTTGTCCCCAGGACTTCCAAGTTGTGGAATTCCTTGCTGAGACATGTTTTTCCTTCTCCCCCGAACCTCCAAACCTTCAAGTCCAGAATTAACAAGTTGCCTCTTTCCTCCTTGTCGACACCCACTGTACGTTAGTATTTAGGCTGTAAACCCTCGTGGTGTGTTGTTGAAATTAAAAAAACAAAGAGATAGATTATACATTGTAACATTTGACAAATAAGTTGACAACTTGTGCTTGTCCAAGTCACAATTTTGATAGATTTATCCAAATAGAGTAATCAAAACTTGTAAAGATGACATTGACTACTAAAATTTTGACATACCAAATAGTTCATTTTGCTTCCTTAATAAATCTGTTCAACGTCAACCCCATTCTGTGCATTTACTTCCCAATGCTCAAAAACAATTTAGTAACACTTTTTGCATTGATTCATTCTTTTTGTCCTTGTTATTTGAGAAAATCCAAATGCTAATTTAGATAAAATTTTAAAATATTGTTTGACATAAACTAGTGCGGTACAGTTGAAGAGTAAATTAAAATATAGTGCAGTCGCGATAAGGTGAACTAATTCAGACCAACCCTAAGCACTCTATCGAGTTTGTTCACCTTATCAGGGTAGGTACAAAAATAAGTAACAATACATGTATATTTTATTGTTTTACAGAACTTTTCATAAAATAGTTTGTTAATTTTGTTTGCAGACTTCTGCACTGTAGGTTTTTCTGGTGTCATTAATATCATTGGTATTTCGTTCAGTCCAAGTTAAGCAAACATTAAAAGCTTTATTGGCGTCTTTGGCAGAAGTTACAACTTGGTTATTCACTGTATTAATGCAGTCTTCATTTTCATCTTCAGTAATATTTTCAGTGTCTTCATTTTCATCAACTTTCAGTTCATCTTTATTCCGATTGAAAATTTCTGCAGGAATAAATTCTACCTAATAACAAATGTATGTTACTAAAGAAACCGATTTGTAAGAGCTAAAAATTTAACTTACATTTGGGGTTATCGTATTCAACATAACAATAGCTTCTTCAACAGTATTGTCAATATCACTTGATTAAGAAATGTATTTTCCCTCAAAATGCTTAGAGGTGTGTTTTCTTTATCATTGTCCTCAAGTTTATTAAAACCAAAAATTATTTTTCGAGCAATTTTTAAGTGTGTTTTCTTTCATCCTTTTCCAAGTTATTAATGAATGCACAATAAGCCAAAGGCTGTAGTGCTATCGGGGCGGCAAAGCCGCGGACGAGCCCTGAGGGAAAAAAAGCATTAAGTTTATAATGGCATCCTTTCATTTAGTTTCTTAAATTCTTTAAGCTCTTGAATGCCATTTCTTATTATTAATGACACAAGGGATGTTCTATAGTGTAGTTTACTCAGTCAGATAACATTCTGGTCCATCGGCTGTAGTAGCAGAGTTACATTTGGGGGCAAAAAGATTGAAATCCCTAACCAACAGCTCTTATGCTGGGTGCGATGGAGCATTTTCAAGAATCAAAAGTGCCTCTTCATTTAAATTGTTGTGTCTCAAAAAGTTTACTAGGCACTAGCCCAACACTTAAGCAGGTAGCCCTGCTTACAAAACATTAAATGTGCATTACTGTAGCTCTGTAGACAATTTAAAGGAAGTTATATGTATGCATGACATATGTATGTACATGCATACATATGTACATATGGACTGCAGCTGAAACACAAAAGGGTTGTGAAACCAATTTTTTTTAAATGTCAGCAGTCATCCCGCCTTTCTTCGAGTAATCATAGTCAACGGGTAATTTATAATGTTTAAAGCAACAGGGATTTTTTGGCAATTTTAAGAGCTTTGTTTTATGTCTGCCAGTTGCGTTAGTGCAAGCAAGAAAAGTTATTCTTCTTTTTCAACCTTTCGTGCTGAAAATGATGTCAACTATTTTCAACCCCTTTCCAAATGATGTCTAACATATACAGCACAAGTCTCGCTAGACTTATTGTAATAAGACATATTATAAAATTTTGGGCAATAAATGCAGTATATAGACACAAAAGTTTTGTTTAGAAGGATTTTCCAAAAGAGGCCGGTTTCGTCAGCATTATAAATTTGATCTTTGGAAAGACTATTCAATTTTCCGTTTAAAGTCACTTATAAAAGGGTCAACTGCTTCAGCATTTGAAGATAGCTTTTTCCAGAAATTTTTAATGTGCGAAAGTAGGTATAGATGTTTCGTTCAGGAACAGCCGCCATATATATATATATATATATATATATATATATATATATATATATATATATATATATATATATATATATATATATATATATATATATATATATATATATATATATATATATATATATATATATATATATATTCTGTATACCATACAAGGAAAAAGGTTAAGGGCAAAGCCGCAGAGAGACAACCGCATACACGTGTTGAAAGACTAAAATGATGCTAAACTACAAAGTGTGATACATTGCTGAATTTGAAATAAAAAGTGCTTTCAGAGTACGATATCAGAAAATGAGGGCATATTTAAAAAAAAAAGTTGATGGTGGTCCCGCAAAGACAAAACGTCAGATTAAAAAATTCGCAATCCTACGTTAAAGAAAATGAAAATTTGATTTGGAGAAGTGTCATCGGTATTGGTGTGGGTCCACCATTATGGCCAGAAAAAAAATATATAAAATTGAAAAATCCAAATTTTTCAATATATCTCAAAAACAAAAACAAAATTTGCATTCCTGATAACGCTAACTTTGTTGGTGAAACGATGTCAGGTCTTTAAAAATGTATTGTGGTGAATCTTCAAGTGTACTTATTAGTACTCATCTTCGTATCCAGTCACTCACTTACCTATTTCATTTTATTAAACCTAGCAATTTTTTTGTAGGAAGGTGACGAAATTATCCGTTCCGCTTTGAAAGAATTAAGGTCCCTTGATGCTGATGATGTGACTGATGAAGAGCTCCAACAACACGTGGACAATGTGATAGCTCAACTGGAACCTTCTGATAACCTATTTGTTAAAGGACTTCTTACAAAACAGTGATATTTCTTTTGTATTATAAGTTTTATTTTTAAGTGTAGAAGTTTGTTTATTTGTGACCAAAGAATGTTGTTTTAATTTTTATACATAAAAGATTGCTACCAATTTGGATTCTAATTATCCTTAATCTTATTTTGTTCCCTGAAGTTATAAAACAAATGAAAGATACAATTAGTTTAAAGCTACACAATTTACGTGTACAAAAACACGATAACATTTCACAGGATATATTATATTAAGCAGTCTTGAGACCATCATCATTATCGAAGCCTAGTACTCGGAATAAATTGTTTATGAAACCTTCTTATATTATTGTGTATATGGGCTCGACATTCTTTAAAGGCAGAATATTATCATCTCGGAAACTATAAGTCAGTTAAATTATATGTACAGGGTGATTCTTTATAATGTCGCCCCCCTTTAACTTTGTTACTTGAAGTGTCCCAAAAAAATTGAAAGTATAGTTATGTAGGTGCTAAAAAATACTTTTTTCTATGTATAAAAAAATTTGAAAAATGATCAGTATACAGGGAAACCCAAAAAGTTCAATTTTTTTTCAATGGATCACCCTATATATGAATTTATTTTTCGATTCCTCGTAAAATTCTAAGCATAATTTATATAACATACTGTATACTTAAAATGAATAGTTTTTGAAATATTCGCATTTGAAACGTTATCATCAAATATTTTAGTAAACAACTGTTACAAATCAAGAAGTCCTAGGATATTCGCATTTGAAACGTTATCATAACAAATTTTATTAAACCAAAACACCTGGTACAAATCAAGAAATCTAACAATAAATAATATAACAAAAACAGTTTCTAATTAAATATAAAGATGCTCTACCGGGCCTCCATTTTCTTCAACACATTGTATAAGGGTTCTTCACATTTTCTCTAATGAATCTGTTATGAATGCTGGGTTATTTTCATTTAAATTAATAATTTATTTTCAATTTGGTGGTCGTATACACGTTTTTTTTATATATATATAACCCCAAAGAAACACACCCATAGGAGTAAAATTGGGGCTGTTTGCTGGCCATTAATTGGCACATTTCTTTCAATCCATTCAGGAAACCTTTCATTTGGGTAATTAAGCACAGCATGAATGTTGCGAGGGGGTGCTCCATTCTGTTAAAAAATTATATTTTGTAATATATTTAAAGGCAAATCGTCTAAATATTCTTCGAACTCGTTTTCCAAGAAATCTAAATAGCGGCCTCCATTTAAAACAGTATCAAAAAAATATGGACCGATAACTCGATGGCCCAGGATACCACACCACACATTTACGGATTGTCGCCCTTGGAACTTAAATTCCCTATAAGAATGTAGATTCTCTCTTGCCCATCGTCTGGTATTTTTTCGGTTAAATAGGCGACTAGTAGAAAAGGTAACTCGTCAGTCCATAGAACTGTTTTCAAAAAATTGTTATTTATGTTTATTCTGTCTAGAATCAGTTGACAAAATGCGACCCGATCATCTTTTTGAATTTGGGTAAGCTTTGTAGTGGGTTTAATCTTATATGGCTTTAGATTCCATTTTCTTAACATTCTTTGGACTTTACTGTATGAAGTTCGCTGAATATTTTCTTGTGTTGCTCGTAATGTCTTTGAAATGTTTCTTATGGAATTGTTTGGATTCTCTTCTATAGCAAGTAAAATATTCAATTCTGCATTTTCATCTACGTTCACAGCAGTTCTTTTTCTCCTTTGTAAATTTGATGTTTCTTGAAACTTCCTATAGATGTGAACGTTTTTCGAGTTGGGACATGCATACCGGGATTATCTTCTATCATATTTCTAATGGCAGTGCGACAATTTAAATTATTTTTAATATAATAACTTAAAATAACTCTTCTTTCTCTGTCTGAGTACGGCATTTTTACTTACTAAACAATACAACTACAACAATATTGACAGAATGTCACTATCAGTTATTTGTTTTCAATTAAAAGCATGGTATCCTAAGACTTCTTGATTTGTAACAGTTGTTTAATAAAATATTTGATGATAACGTTTCAAATGTGAATATTTCAAAAACTGTTCAATTTAAATATACAGTATGTTATATAAATTATGCTTAGAATTTTATGAGGAAACGAAAAATAAATTCATATAAAGGGTGATCCATTGAAAAAAAATGAACTTTTTGGTTTTCCCTGTATACTGATCATTTTTCAATTTTTTTATACATAGAAAAAAAGTATTTTTTAGCACCTACATAACCATACTTTCAATTTTTTTGGGACATTTCAAATAACAAAGTTAAAGGGGGGCGACATTATAAAGAATACATTTTGTGTATAACGTTCCGAAGTCTTCTTGAGATATTCGAACTTTTATGTCAAAATTGACGTTTTCAGACCCGAACATATTGATATTTTTCTCTCATACACACCACATAATTATTTACTTTCAATTACTTTCCTTGTAGATGAGGACATAGTCTAGCAGCCTTTGAATGAAATTATTTAATTTATTGATACAGAGTGTTCAAAAAAGAAGTACCAAAATTAAGATGAAGAAACTGCTAAAATTTTGAAAACCAGGAAAATTTTGTGAGGTTTATTAAAAAAAACGTCACTTTTCGAATTATTAACCATTTTCTATTTTTGTATTAGAATAGTGGCCGTTTCATCTCACTTTAGTTGGCCACGATTACATTTTGTATTTAATAACGATATTAATGTCACTTGCTTTTTAATTGCTTTAAACAATCATGCCAGGATGATTGAACTATACAAATGACAATTGTTGCAATTTATATATTATTTTTGGGTAATGTAATAAAGTTAGTTCAGGAATATGTGAAACAATTACGAACTGATATCCACAAAAACCGAAACCAACACGAGATAAAGTTAAACAAATAAATAGAAACTTCAGAAATTTTGGATGTCAGAACAAAAGTGCATTGAAGTAAACCAGTTGTAAACAATTAAAATACTGAAAATGCGATTTTGGGATGTTTTACCGCATATCCAACAAAAGTAGAAAGAAACCAACCAGTAAAAAAGTTACATAAATTATTCAGTAAATGTTCGAATTGACATCCTTGAACATGCAAACATCTTTCTCAACTATGCAGCAATTCTTCATGCGAGGCCCTTCTTATTGACACGATTGAGATTTTCAAATGCTGCATGCAGGCTTCCTTGTTGGTTGATTCGATTTTTTTTTATTTATTTATTTATTTTTTTATTTATTTATTTTTTTTAAATTTTAATTTCAGCAACACACCACGAGGACTTACAGCCTAAATACTATCGTACTGTGGGTGTCAACAAGGAGGAAAGAGGCACCTTGTTAATTCTGGACTTCAAGGTTTAGATGATTGGAGGAGAAGGAAAAACATGCGCCGGCAAGGAATTCCACAACTTGAAAGTCCTTGGGACAAAAGAGCGGGCATAACAAGATGTTCTATGTCTGGTGACTTGGACAGTAAAAGGGTGCATTCGCTCTGTTCCCCTGGTAGATCTGTTGGGGGCAGCAGGTGGGGGAACTATGGAGGAAAGCTCCTCTGAGCAGTGCCTGTGCAGATATCTACAAAAAAGAGAGAGGTCACCAACGACACGTCGGTGGGCAAGGGATGGCAGCCTTTGGGTGAGGGTAGGGTCACTGATGAGACGTATAGCTCTCTTCTGAATGGAGTCCAGGATAGCGAGTGTAAAAGCGGCAGCAGCACCCCAGATGTGGGAGCAGTATTCGAGGTTTGGCCTTATTTGTGAAGTATATAAGGTATAGAGATTAGCTGGTCAAAAGTATTTGCGAGCCCCAAAGAGGAAACCTAATTTCTTAGCAGCCGCTTTTGCAATTAACGTGACATGTTGGTGCCAATTGAGATTTCGATCCACAGAAATGCCAACAAGTGAAAAGGACTCATTACTTTGAATAAGTTGGTTGTTCATTGTGATGGGTTTTGGGCTGGTGTATCTGTTATGAAGAAGAAAGCAAGACTGAGTTTTGGTGGGGTTGAATTGTACAAGATTTCTACTTCCCCAGTCTAATATTTTTTGGAGATCCACGGAGACAGAACAATCCATGAGTCTGCGATCCTCATCTAATTGGGATAAAGAGATAGGCCTAGAATATTGTATATTTGAGTGGAGGGTGCTGTTGTCCGCGTAACTGTGAACTGGGTTGGATTTGCTAGAGAGGAGGTCATTGATGTGGAGAAAAAACAAAGTAGAGGCTGAAGCTGAACCTTGATGAACTCCTGCATTAATTGGATATAGTTTAGAGGAACGACAACAGAAATGCTCCGATTGGAGAAGAAATTTGCTGTCCAGGTACAGAGTTTTGGTGGTAGGCCATAGGCCAGAAGTTTATTAAGCAGTGCTGCGTGCCAGACCTGGTCGAATGCTTTGGATATGTCTAGAGCGACAATCTGGGATTCACCGTGTAGTTCCATAGGCTTGTTCCAAGAATGGATGACAAAGGAAAGGAGGTCGGCAGTTGATCTGCGCTGACAGAATCCATACTGCCTGTCGTGGATTAGACTGTGTTTTTCAAGAAATTTGAGTAATTCGGTGTTTATATACTTTTCCATCACTTTAGAGACGACTGAAACGAGAAAAATAGGCCTGTAGTTGTTAGGAAGCGCTTTGGATCCTTTCTTGGGGACGGGTTGTACTCGAGCAGTTTTCCAGTTACAAGAGAATATGCCTCTATTGTAAGATGTCTGAAACAGACGAGTCAAGACAGGAGCAAGTTCTGGTGCGCATTTTTTGAGAACAATTGCTGGGATCTCGTCAAGGCCAGAGGCTTTCCTGGTATTAAGAGAAGAGAGCATCTTTCGTACCTTTTTAGTTTTAAAAATGATATCTGTCATTTTATGCGCGACATTGAGGACTGTTGGTGGTTGAACATTTGGAGGTGGGTTGTGAGCAGAATTGCCGGCGAACAACGAGGCAGAGTCTTGGAGATAATTGTTGACTAAATAACCAGTATGTGGAGGTGCCCCATCATGTTGATAGAATAGATTTCTATAATTACCCAGCGGCAAGTTATCCAAATATTCAACTTCCAAATTGCGCTGACTTATAACTTAATATAGGTTTTTATTTGAAACATTTAAAAAATGTTTAACTTACTGTTCAAATTTTCCTGATAGAATTGCAGAGCCACGATGCGGTCATTTTTTGTGGCACAGTAAACGTTAGATTGCCTGGACTTTTGAAAATTATGTTCCCTAATGGATGCAAATTTGAGTCGCTCCAATAATGTCAATTGTGTGTATTTAAAATTCCATTCTTTTTAAATTTTGTTTCGTTAGTCCAAATCTTATTATCCAAGAAAAAATTGTGTTCTTGTAACCGAATTAACATGGATTCAGAGAATTCTACTCTTCTTGGAAAATTAGTTTCTTGACTTAGCTTATGCTTGCAAGAGTGAAAGTACAAAATATAGTTGTGTCTTCTTTGGGTTCATATCGCAGTCAAGAGGAGGCAGTTTTTCTCCAGATTTTGCCAGTTTGTGTAGTTTTGTGTCTGCTAATGATTGTGCTAATAATTATCCTGTGAGCTCTAACAGCGACTTTACTATTTTAGTTTTTAATTAGCATCTTTTGTATTCAAATTTTGAAATTTGTCACTTGAAAAGGTCAAAGCTCACAAAATGTTTCTAGACAATCCCAGTCCAGAAAACCGTCAAGCATTTAACGACGCAAGAAACCGCTATGTCCGCATTCTTTCTGAGGCAAAAAACTCGTTTAATAACCACATCAAAAACAAAGTCCTCTCAAGCTCCAACGGCAGCAAACCCTTCTGGACTCTTGCTAAATCTATTGGGAATAATTTCTGCAAGAGCACGTTTCCACCTCTTGTTTCAGGGGATGAAATTGTTTCTACCGCCCTGGGCAAAGCTGAACTTTTTGCCTCGTTGTTCGTCGGCAATTCTACTCTCAACCCACCTCCAAATGTTCAACCACCTACAGTTCCCAATGTCGCACATAAAAAAGGTACAGAAGATGCTCTCTTCTCATAATACCAGGAAAGCCTCTGGCCTTGGCAAGATCCCAGAAATTGTTCTCAAAAAATGCACACCAGAACTTTCTCCTGTCCTGAGTCGTCTGTTTCAGACATCTTACAATAGAGGCATATTCCTTAGTAACTGGAAAACTGCTCGAGTACAACCCGTCCCCAAGAAAGGATCCAAAGCGCTTCCTAGCAACTACAGTCCTATTTCTCTCCTTTCAGTCGTCTCTAAAGTGATGGAAAAGTATATAAACACCGAATTACTAAAATTTCTTGAAAAATACAGTCTAATCCACGACAGACAGTATGGATTCCGTCAGCGCAGATCAACTGCTGACCTCCTTTCCTTTGTCACCCAGCTTTAGCCCCTACTTTGTTTCTTCTCCACATCAATGACCTCCTCTCTAGCACATCCAACCCAGTTCACAGTTACGCGGACGCCAGCACCCTCCACTCAAATATACAATATTCTAAGCCTGTCTCTTTAGCCCAATTAGATGAGGATCGCAGACTCGTGGAGGACTCTATCTCCGTGGATCTCCAAAAAATATTAGACTGGTGAAGTAGAAATCTTGTACAATTCAACTCCACCAAATCTCAGTCTTGCTTTCTATCCCATACGAGATACACCAGCCCTAGACCCATCACAATGAAAAGTTATTCAAAGTAATGAGTCCCTTTCACTTGTTGGCATTTCTGTGGATCAACTCAAATTGGCACCAACATGTCACATCAATTGCAGAAGCGGCTGCTAAGAAATTAGGTTTCCTCTTCCGGGCTCGCAAATACTTTTCACCAGCTAATCTCTATACCTTATATACTTCACAAATAAGGCCAAACCTCAAATAAAGGACAGTCCAATAATTTGTGTAGACTTAGCTTTTTTTTGGCCAATGTAGTTCTCGAAATATATATTGTGTTAGTTCCTCCAACAATCGAAATTGACTGCAATCTATGTATAAAAAAAACAAGTTCTAACCCACCTGTTTTGAAGTGTCACAGGTGTTCTTCGGAATTGTGTCAAAGCTGTTCCACTACAGAGTTTAGGGCGATAGTTGTTCAGAATCGTACCATTGTCTACACTTGTCCAGAATGCAGTCAAAACATGAATCTTGGAGTAGACACTACCGCTGAATTGGTGTCCATCGTTCTGAAGGATAGAAGGTTTCTCACTGAGTTAACCTTACAGATTCTGTCTACTTTCATGGATAATATTGCCGAGAACACTTCAGTTCTAGCCATTGTTCATGACAGTATTACATCAGTTGCTAAGTCCCTAGAGGATTAAAACAATCAGGTTACTGTTTTAATGGAATCAAATATTGATTTCATTAGATTGTTAACAAGCAACACCAATGCAATGACTGCACCTGTTAACCAGAATCTTCAGGCTGTTGGTGATTCCAAAAATGGTCCTCTATACTCCAGAATTGTGAACAAGGTTTCTGATTAAGCTATTCTGGTCAAGCTCAAGTCTAAGACTTAAGTTACTTCCGTCACAAAGTCCCACATCAGAAAGGAGATAAATCTGACCCAAGAAAAAATGTGCACATCTCAAGGTAAAAATCTGGTGCCATATCATTTTTTGTCAGCACATTTTTGTAGGGAAAACGCACTTCACGGTGGTACCGCAATTTATGTGAGGGAGAAGTTGCCATTGAGGGCGAGAGTTTTAAGTTGTTCACAGTTTTGTAAGGAGGAGATTTTTGAATGTTGTGGACTGCACTTAATTGATGTGGATATAACTGTGGTTGTCATCTATTGCCCTCAGACTAGTAGAAACTTTGAAGCCTTTTTTGAGCTATTTTCTTCGTTGGTTTATTGGTTGTCCTCTCAGGATTGCGGAGTGGTGATTGCTGGTGATTTGAACTTGGACAGTTTTAGTAAGTCTCCTAATGTTGTTAGGTTTAAAGATTTCTTGGAGTCTTTTGGTTTTTCCAGTTTGATTGATACTCCAACAAGGGTAACGGCTACCTCTGGGACATGTATTGATTATGTTTTAATTAGCGATCATATAGATGTCAGTGATGTTCTGAACATTGATCCTCTTATATCTGATCATTTTTGTCAGATTGTCACAGTTCTTTTGGACAAAAAAAATTGAGGAGAAAACATATGTGTATCGGAGGAATATCACCGCAGATTCAGTGTGTTGTTTTCGCTCTCATCTGGAGAAAGAACTTTGGTCTGCAGTTTATAACTCTGGCTGTCCTGATGAGGCTTTTGGGTCTTTTTTTAGCACGTTTTATTTTTATTTTGACATTTGCTTTCCCTTGAGGAGGCGTCGCATTTGTACTGCTGGACGAGATTATGTACACAATGAGTGTTGGTGGCTGTCTGAGGAAGTGTCTGACTTACGAAATAAGTTGACAATGTTCACTGATCTATCAAAGCAATATCCCCAATTTAATGAGGTGAGGAAATGTCTGTGTAAGAAATATAATGATCTCTTGAAGGTTAAAAAGAAAAAGTTTTATGATACCCAAATTGAATGCTCAGGAAATAAAGCAAAGGCTATGTGGTCTATTGTTAACCAGCTTAGAAATAAGAAAGTATGTCAGAATGATTTGAATATAAACATGAACTGTGAGTCTCATCTGGAACTTGCTAATAAACTTAATAACAGATTTACCACAGTGCATTGTAGTGACAGTCCAGTTGACTGGGAATTTTTTGATCTCATTCCTCCCCTTTGTAACTCTTTTTTTCTGGCTCCTGTAAGTGAGGATTATGTCCTGGACATTATTAAAGATTTGAAGACTTCTAACTCCACGGGATTTGACGGAATATCTAATAATTTGTTGAAGGGTGTAGGTGATCTCGTTTGCAAGCCACTTTCATTTATTGTTAACTTGAGTTTTGAATATGGTATTTTTCCAGCAAAGCTTAAGGAGGCCATGGGACGTCTACTTTTTAAAAGTGGTGATCCAGAAATCTTTTCAAATTATCGCCAAATTAGTGTGCCAAGCTGTTTCTCCAAGGTCTTCGAGCATGCGATTAATGGTCAGTTGAGAGACTTCTTGATTGGGAATGGTGTGATTGAGTCTTCTCAGCATGGATTTATAAGCAACAAAAGTACTAACACTGCTTTGTTTGATTTTATTTGTCGGGTTGTAAATGTGATAGATAGGAGTGAATGTTGCTTGGGTTTGTTTGTCGACTTCTCTTGTGCATTTGATTGTGTGGACCATGGTATTCTTTTACATAAATTGTCTAGATGTGGTGTTAGAGGAATACCTTTGGAATTGATGACATCTTACTTAGAGGGTAGATCCCAGAGGATAAAGTTATCTGATGGTACTTTGAGTGAGGCTATGCCTGTAACTACAGGAGTGCCACAGGGTTCTATTTTGGGGCCCTTACTTTACTTAGTTTATGCTAATGATCTTCCCATCTTTCTTCACAATATTCCAGAATTAACAGTTGTATGCTATGCAGATGACACTAACGTTTTGGTCAGATCAGCTGGTTTAGACCAGTTGCTAATTAAAGGTAATTCGGTGTATGAATTAGTAGACTTGTGGGCCACCAAGAACAAGTTGAACATAAACCAGGAAAAAACAGTCAAACTCCTCTTCAGTTCTCCGAAATTCATGTGTGTTGATAGGAGGCTTTACAATTTATCAAGCAGTGCTAAGATGCTCGGATTGGTTCTCGATTGTAATTTGCACTGGCATTCTCATATTGAATATCTTTCCAGTAAGTTGAGGAGGTGTTGCTATGCTATGAAGTCAGTGGTGGCTGTATGTAGTAGAAGGGTTGTCATGAATGTTTACCATGCATGTTTTCATTCAGTGATTCGTTATGGTATTGTTTTCTGGGGTGGCTGTTCTGGCGCGGAGCGAATATTCCTGATTCAGAAGTACATCATAAGAATTATTGCTGGAGTTGGTTTTCGTCATTCCTGCAAGCTTCTCTTTCGACAACTTGGTGTCTTAACAGTTTATGATACGTACATTTTTGAGATTTGTTGCTTCGTGTATAGGAATTATGAAGCCTTTTCTAAAATCAAGGTCGGCCACAGCTATGATACTAGATTTAGGGGCTGCTTGGTTCCTGATGCGCACTCCACTGCCTTCTATCAGAAGAATGTCTTCTACAATGGGTGTAAATTCTATAATAACCTTCCTGAGACAATAAAGAGGTCTGGCAGTTTTCAGATATTTAAAAAGAATCTTAAATCCTATATTTGTCAGATCAGTTGTTACACTATCCATGAGTTTTTTTCTTTTAGTGTGTGAACATTGTCGAGTCATATACTTTATATTTATATATTTTAAACTTGTATACTTTATATTTTGTATTGTATTTTATTTATGTACTTTATAATTTTATATTTGTGTTTATATTTTGTATTGTTGTGTTGACTTTTTATGTTTTCTAATGTTTGTAATGACGATGTCACGAACTACCTATGTGTACATTCATGTAGGAGTATCTGTGAAATAAAGCATTATTATTATTATTATTATTAATGGGGTGTAATAATGATGAATGTGCAGTCAAACTGAAAAATTTAGCAGAGGAGAATTTGTCAGATGCTACGAGATAAAGCAGGTAATCAGTGTCAGGCCTGGGATCCGAGTAGTTGGAATATCTGAGAGACTCTCTGGTGGTGTGCTGGGTCAATACACCAAAACACAGAACTACGACATTTTTGAGGAGTGAAGTGTTTGCTCAGTATTGCAGGTCAAACCATGTAAGCAGAGAGCTGATGTTTATCAGGTTATCATCCAGACAGACACTTATGAGCTTTACACTCGCACAAGCTTTGCTGGGCTGATTCCTCCCCCTCGCCGCAGAGTCTGCATCTGAGGTCCCCCTCGAACCGCCCCATTTTATGCAGGTGTTTCTTGACGGCCATGTGTCTCGTCAAGAGACCTGTTATGTTTCTGAGTTGTCCTCTGCTAAGATTTAGCAGCTCCACAGCTCTTTGAACTGGGTTCGTCAATTATTGACTTCCCATGTCAGCCCTGGACAGTCTGCCCACTACACCTTGTGTTTGTTTCTGACCCATGATTTAGTGGCTCCCCTGGCAGTGCTCTTTGTCACGCCCAGAGCCGGTTCTGGTCCCATAAATGGTTCTGCTGACCCTCTCTTAGCGAGACTGTCGCCTTCTTCATTGCCTTTGACCACCCCGAGTGACCCGGCACCCAGATGAGGGTAGCCTCATTCTGCCCAGCCAGGTCGCTCGTCTCGTCTCGGCACTCACTCTCCAGCCAGGAATTTACCTGTGGGCTACTTAGGGCATTAAGGGCTGTCTGTGGCTATGAGGATCCGCTTATTGGTGTAGCCCCTCCTCTTGTTCTCCCGCACATAGTGCAGGATGGCATACATTTTGGCCTGAAAGACCATTGAAATACTATGACTTACCCTCAGTCCTTCCGAATAAACACCTGCCCCCATTCCACGCTCCCTGCCAGATCCGTCCATGAACCAAACGAGCGTGTCCTGTGGTGTGCCCGGCGTCTCCTCCCGCCATGCCCCCCGGTCGGGGATTGCCACTGTAAAGTTGTTTTCCCTGCAGATTCGCAGGCTCGCGGAGTCTGACCTCATTTCAAGCATGGGCTCCTTCACAATCTCCTGAATTTTGCATGTCAGTCTGTATAGTCCTAGCCTGGCCTCCCCCATAATAACGAAGTGTAGAGGGGGCAGATCCAGCAACACCTCCATGTTGGCTGTTGAGGTTGAAGACATGGCCCCTGTGATGCCTAGGCAAGCCATCCTTTGGATCTGGCCTAGTTTTTGTTTGGCACTGGATTGTGTCACCGTAAGCCACCAGACCAGTGCCACGTATGTTACTGATGGTCTGACCATCCTTGTGTACAGCCAGTGAGCCATACTAGGTCTAGGTCCCCACGTTTTTACATATAGCCGCCTAGTGATGGCTAAGGTCATGACTGCCTTAAGCAGTATTTTTTCAACGTGACCATTCCACGTTAGCTTAGAGTCCAATACGACCCCAAGATATTTTACCTGAGAGTTCTGTGGCTGTCCCACTTCCTTCTCCTCATAAACAGTATGACGGTTGCTTTCTCGGGGCTCACCCCGAGCCCTTGACCAACCGTCCACCCTTCCACCACTTTCAGTGCTATCTGCATGCGCTCCCACACTGACTGTGTAACCTTTCCTCGGACTATCATGACAATGTCGTTCGCATAGCCCTGTACCTCAGACCCCCCTCCCGAGAGCCTCCCCAGCAGGCCGTCCACGACTAGGCACCAGAGCAAGGGAGACAGAACGCTCCCCTGCCAGCAGAGTTCCTCCCATGAGAGAGGTGAACACCGCTCTGTCCCTGAGCATAGAACCGATCTACCTGCAGCAGGTCTCCTCTATTCCACGCTCCCCGACAGCTGCCAGAACCTATCTGAATTAGGTGTTGCTGAAGGCCCCCTCTATGTCTAGGAAGGCCCCCAGCGCCACCTCCCTGTTCTCCAGCTTCAGCACCAGTTGGTTCAGTGCTGTTTCTGTTGGGAATCCTGCTCTGTATGCATATTGTCCGCAGTGTAGGGGACAGTACACCGCTCCTAATACGCTGGTCGAGCAGTTTTTCCACTTTTAAGCAAGAAGGACGTGATATTTATTGGCCTCGGGGACTTTTCCTGGTCTGTTGGACGCCCAGGTTTAGGAATGAATACAACCCTGGCCAGTCTTCATGCCCTCGTAATGTACCACAGAGCCAGGCTGGCCCTCATAATGAGGGTAAACGCCGACGCCAGTATATCTATCCCTGTTAGAGCATGATGGGCATTAATACCATCAAATCTCGGGGATTTGTATGGCTTAAAGCTGTTAATGGCCCATCTGATTTTGCTCCAGGTAACCACCTCTTTAGCGACTGTCCAGTCTACTCTAGATGCCCGCCTATTAGGCGCCCCTATTTCTGAGTGTTCCCAGTCTGGAGGTGATTGGTTTATTATGTTACAGCCGGGGAAGTGCGTCTCGAGTAAAATTTTCATAGTTTCCTCCCCCGAACTTGTAAAGCCTCCCGTGGATGTTCTAAGAGAGCTTATGTTGGTCTGAATGCCCTGTGACAGGATCTTGTGTAGTAGAGCGCTCTCGGACGTGTTCTCCACTTCCTCGCAGTGCCTCCTCCATGACTCTTTCTTGGCGTCCCTCAGTTATTCGTTATAGGTCGTTAGGGCCTGTCTATATTAATCCCATGCTCCCGACCTTTTGGACGCGTTAAATACGTTATGAACCTGCGTCTTCCTTTGCCTGAGGTCCTCGTTCTACCACGGGATGTTCCTGGTGGACGCCCTCATTTTCAGAGGGCAGTTGGCGTTATAGGTCAAGGTGTTTTCGTCTCGCGATTGGGCTGCCGCAATCTCGAGGTCTATAGAATTCTCTATGGTACTCTTAACCCTCCGCAGTTCCACTGCTAGGTCTGCCCTGTACGCTTCCCAGTCCGCCTTGCGGGCGTCCCGGTACCATACTGTTTGTCTTTCGACTTTGGCGATTTTAAACCGGATGTATCTGTGGTCTGAGCTACACACTTCCCCAGACACAGCCCAGTTCTTAACAAAGTCACCCAGAAACTGGGTGGAAACTGTTAGATCTATAGCTTCCTCGCGCCGTGTTGTGACGAAGGTCAGTTTATTACCTCTGTTCAATATGTCTAAATTAAATTTCATAAAGAATTGTAGACACAACTCATGGTGCACGTTCGCATCCATGCTGATGATGATCTGCCATCCACCTGCTCTGCTACCCACTATCTGCTGCTCCAATTCCTTGGGCGGAGGAGGGTCCGTGCTGTCCCCTGGCAGATAGGCTGACACGACAGTAATGTCCCTCGACCTATCCGCTCCTCCACGTCGGATTTTGATCGTTGCCAGGTCCCTGGAACAGAAATTAATTAAAGGCAGAAACTCTATCCCTTCCCTGATAAAAATGCAGGTCCTCGGGTTTTCGCTGGATCTGTTGTAGATGAGCTTTCCAGCACCTCCGCCGAGTCCCTTGATCTCACCTTTATAGGAGTACGGTTCCTAGATGAGGGCCACATCTGTATTCCTCAGAGCCATCAGTAGTCCGGCCGTGGCTGCCCTACTGTGTTGGAGGTTGACCTGAAGGAACCTAAGTCCCATTAACCCTAATTGCTTCCCCAGTGGGCGGAAGCTAACCCTTCCCAGGTCCCAGAATGTCTTGAAGGTGGTTCCTTCAAAGGCTCTGTAAGATGCCTGGTCAATCGAGAAGGCGAGAGTCTGTCCTTTATCCTCTGCCTTCCTACTTAGAACGGACCAGTGTTGTGTCCCCAGTTCAGGGTTCTGGATCTTCAGTCTACTGATCACCGTCTCCTGCGGGACGGTGTCGGGGATCCGTATGGGGACCTTGCGTCTCTTTGGAACTTCCTTGGGCTCGACGGCTGTCAAGTCAGCCCCCTCCCAAATCTGACCGAGGCCCCCGATCGTTTTCCGCAGCCAGTCCCGCGACTGCGGGCCGGCACAGGTTATCTAGAGGATGCCCCCCACCAGGCGCGCCCGGTGGAACTGAGGCGGGCTCTCCCCTTCCTGAAGAGAGTCCACCGCAGCCTGGATCAGGTCCGCCTTCCCCTGGTCTAGCGTGACCTCAGGATGGCGTCTGTCAATCACAGCCATCCCGAGTCCCTCCGCAGCCTCCCTATACGAGCCAGTCTGCGCCGGTGTTCCGACCTTGGTCCTGTTGGGACGTCTGTCTGTAGTAGGCGTGCTAGAGCGCGGCGTCTTCTGACTCGCACTCTCCTCTTGCGCCTTTACAGGTGACCTGGCCCTTTTGAGTCGTCTGTCTGTAGTAGGCGTGCTAGAGTCCGAGTGCGTCCTCTTCTGACTCACACTCCCTTCTTGCACCTTTACAGGTTTCTCGACTGTCCACGTCCCGGTCGCCATTTTCTGCGCCCTCTGGAACTTCTTTCTTTGCGCCCCGAAAAGATGCTTGGACTGCCGGGGCAGTCCCTCTACTCCTACAGTAGGGTCCTCACTGGTGGAGGGGCCAGTCCTACATACTTCAACAGGGGAATTATATCCGATATAAAACTCAAATATAAGGCATTTCGATTATATAAGGCTAATGGTGATGTTGAGGCACGTGACACATTTTTTTAGCTCAGGACAAAAATTAAGAAAGACATCAAGCAGGCAAAGGAAAATTATTTAAGAGATATATACAACAATATTAAACTGGATCCTAAGACCCTCTAGTCATATGTACATTCTAAACAGGG
Organism: Tillus elongatus; assembly: GCA_964006375.1. Classification (NCBI taxonomy): domain Eukaryota; kingdom Metazoa; phylum Arthropoda; class Insecta; order Coleoptera; family Cleridae; genus Tillus; species Tillus elongatus. The sequence continues at coordinate 59,517,916 of OZ023262.1, read as the reverse complement.
AAGTACAGCTGTTCCACCCCGCATGCATCTTGATTCAGTCCAACTGGCTGATCCCCAGCATGTTGATAGTTTTGCTAATTACTTTTCGAGGACACATCAATCAAATGTTTTCTCATATTCAGATGGAGCATCTGGCATGCAGGGTCCATTGTCTACTTTTGTTCTAGACATGCCTGAAATGTCCGCTAAAGAAGTTTCACTGGCCATTAGAAAGATCAAGGCAAATATGACTGCTGGTCCAGATAACATTCCAGATTTTGTATTAAAAGATTGTTCCCGTGCACTTGTAACACCACTAACCTTTTTAATCTCATTACTCGGCATGCTTCTTTCCCTAGCCTTTGGAATTTGTCACATTCTGTATCTGTATTCAAGGATTGCGATTGAGCTAATATAGAAAACTACAGACAGATCATGAATGGGTCTAATTTTTCAAAAGTGTTTGAACTAGTGTTACTTCCTCATATTCAGTATCATATTAATCACCTCATCTCTGATGATCAACATGGGTTTATGAATGGTAGGTCAACAATTACCAATCTACTGTGTATTACTCAATACTTGTCAGGTGCTTTGGATGCAGCTTAACAGGCTGATGTAATATATCTTGATTTTAGCAAGGCATGTGACAGTAAACCTCATGGCATTCTTCTACATAAGTTTTCATGCTATGGATTTTCAGACCATCTCATTGAGCTGTTTGCTTCTTATTTTTCTGATAGCGTGGCTTTTGTAGAGTGCCGTGTTTTAAGTCTGATAACTTTCTTCATCAGTTGTGGCGTGTCTCAGGGTTCAACTCTTAGGCCCGTCTTTTTCAACATTTTTAGTTGCTTGATGCCCCATGTCTTCTCTACGCTGATGGTTTGAAGATTTACTCATCCATTGATTCTATAGACAACTGTATTTGCAAAGGAATCTGGGTTATATCATTGATTGGTGTTCTTATAATTGTTTAAACCTCAATGTAGATATGTGCTGTGTTGTTTCTTACAGCCGTCGGCATTCTATTGTTGAGTTTGATTATTCTCTACAAGATACTCTTTTGACAAGGAAACCTGTCTTCAGAGACCTTCGTGTTCTATTCGATAGTAAACTTAGTTTTAACTTGTGTATTGAGAGTTCAGTAGCGGAATCACTCCGACTTGTAGGATTTGTAATAAGATCTAACAGAGATTTTGTTGACACACAAGTGCTAGAGGTGCTTTTTGATTTATAATGAAAATTTATAACAACTTAATATATAGCCCCACTGTTCGGGCGACAGTATAATGAAAATTATGACCCCAATTAATAATGAATAATCTATATAAAATTGGCTGCTCAGTCAGCGCACAAGCTTTAACACAAATTAAATACAGGGCATGGGTTTTGGCACTTATGGTTGGTGGAGTGACACAAATAAAATTCAAGATAAGGTAAAATAAATTTATTGACAATTATCACAGTTATATAATATAGTTAGCTCCAATTAACAAATCTCAGTAAAGGATGAAGAAAATGAATTAATGTTAAACTAAGTCTGAATATTGTTTGAGTGGATTGTGGAGCAGTATTTTTAGTTTTCATAGAAACGGTGTTACAGATAAATAATGTACTTAGTTTTGATGTCGATTCGAACTGCTGCCCGGGAGGTGACAGGATGCTGAAGGGGGCCCCACTGTGCCGATGTCTGCGGAGCAGCTGGAGAAGACTTCCTTATGACAGCAGCTTGACGATGGTCATAATTCTAGCTCCTCAGGAACGATGCCATGTGTTCTTCTTTACAGGAGCATATAAGGTGGAGGACCCCAGGACAGGGCTTCCCAGTAGGTAGATGTCCAGGCAATGGATGCACATGGAACAGGTCCCTTAATAACGGTGATGGATTCCCATAATAACAGTGATGGGTTCCATAATAACGTTGATGGGTTCCGTAATAACGTTGATGGGTTCCATAATAACGGGGCGATCTAGGTTGGCATGCTGCTTTTTCTCGCTTTGATTAATTACATCTTTGCATCTTGCTATGTTAAAATTTTACAAGATAAGAGGGCTGTCACATGTGGGAAGTTCGCTTATAAAGAGCTCATCTGGCGAGGTATTCGACCAATCGAGTGACCACGTTGGATGTTAGGCACGTCCACATCGAGCCTTACTGCGGTAGAACCATTGACCACGTAACCATGAACACCTGCGGATTGATTGAGATTAAAAAAGAATAAGGTCTGACGGACAAAATTCTAATAAAAATACAAAAATTGGATGATTGAATTCTCAAAATCATCTAAAAAAAACTGACTGAAAAGATCCCAGTCAGAATGGTGAGCTAGAGAAGAACCTAGGTAATTATTAACACGAAGCTTGAAAGACAACACCTTAACAAGATGAATCATTAAAAAGCGAAGTATGAGGGACAATACCCAAAAGGAAATATTTAAACTATTCAATTTTACTCAAATTGACCAGATTAAACAAAGCTTGAAAGACAACACCTTAACAAAATGAGTCATTAAAAAGGGAAGTCTGAGGGACAATACCCAAAAGGAAATATTTAAACTATTCAATTTCACCCAAATTGACCACTCGTGGGGACACAAACGAATAGGCTGCAGCTCGTTTGAGGAACTCCTTTGGCAACAACTGAACATAGCAACGCAACAAGTTTACTCTACCTGTTCGTGCCTTCCTGAACAGTGCATACCCCGCCATAAAAATTTGAACACAGGTACACCATTTTATATTAAAGAAGATTTGAAAGTGATTTATATAAGTATGAATGAAAATTTGGATATGGTAAATTAAGTCAATCTAAGAAAAGTTACTGAAAAGCTTAAATGAAATTGCAAAAATTAAAGAAAAATTTAAAATGAAGTGAAATTATTTATTGAATGAATTTTAAGAGAGAATGTTGAAAGGTTTAAATTGGACTTAATAGCAATGATTTAAAATTTTAAAAGGAAAAAGATAATGTTGACTGAAATTTACAAGTTGTGAAAACGGTTTCAAAAAAAATTACATTGTCGAATAGTAATAAATGGAATGAATGAAATTAAAAGGAAATAAAGTGGCGTAGCGGTCACTTTGCTCCGTACGATCCCTGAACCTGCCACGGATCCTTACTCTATATATTTTCGGGGTTGTGGAGTCCAGAGATACGCAAACAGCTTTTACCCCTTAAGGTGTCGACATGTGCACACTCCCCCAGGACGCACTGCAACGACAAAAATATTAACAAAAAGAATAGCAAGGTTGCGCCGCCATGGTTCCATGCTGTGAAGAGGTTCCAGCCCTCCACAGGCATGGAGTTTTGCTTGCCTAGGAATTCCCCGCTCGATTCTGCGAGAGGCCTGCATGGTGCAAAAAAAACATTTGTGCATTTCTCAAGCACAATCAAGTTTGTGAGTGCTCTGCTACTGAAAATGTGGGGTCCTCTTTTAGTTCTCAATTCAATGTGATGATTCCCTCACCTATAAGGTAAGATACACTAGTATCGTCGGCAATAGAAAACCACACACTACCAAGAGAAGAGCAATACAGACCTAAAAACATTCAAAAAATCATAGGGCGCCAGTGGGGGTCGATTCCTCACAATTATTAATCAGATTGTAAAGTGGCCCAGCACTTCATGAACACCTGTTGCTGCCTCGCTGACATGATATATCTGCTGCTTTAATATAAAAGAATTGACAAACCAGTCATCATCACATTGTTAAATCAAAACTACCAAATAGCTAATGCATATAGGCAAAAATTAGAAACCAACTCAGAAAAATAATTTATTCTAAAATAAATCTCAAACATTATTGCCAATGGACAAGTCTGAAAGAGAGATTTTACTGTGCTGAGATGTTAACTAAATGGAATCAAAAATTATAGATATGTTTTGTAGCCAATCCAGACTTCCTCATCAAGGAAAATAATAAATAAGAAGAAGAAACACTAAATGTATATATATATAGTCATATATACATACAAATTCATTGCCAAATGCAAAGGTAGGTGCACCGGAGATTTCTCTGAAATCCTCCTCAAAGCGCCAAATTTATATAACAGCACTACTGAGAGATTCAGGAAGCAAACGCACACCAGCTCATGCCTCTAACCTAATTTCAAGGGCTCTTGGATGACTGCCAAAAAAAAAACGTGTCCCCGAGACAAAACAAACTCTATAAAGGTGATATCTTATAGCCAAAACGCCCCGGGATAACTAAAATACAACTGCTAAATGCAGCATCCAGAGCAGGATAACGGCCTCTAAAAAAGCCTATTAGCATCGAACGTATTTTCAATACGACGAGGGCACTAAAACAATCATAGTAATAATAATAATAATAAACTGGCTGGTCTGAAACGGGATTAGCAGTATCACCATAAGAAATAATAACATCATGAATTTTCAAATGATTAAATTTTATAATTGGTACAATTTTGTACATCAACCCAGTGAAGAGGAAACAGATACAATGTCGCAGCAACAAGAGGGAAAATGAAGAAAATAAAAAATGAAATGGATGGTCCATTTGAGGAATGGGCCTTCCAGACAAGATGTAGTGTCATATTAGATATCATGGGTTATTGTGTATCTAATGTCGTTTGGACGCAGTTTTACGACGTACCTCGGGTCAAGATGTTAATGCAAAATTGGATATAATAGATCTAATAACGTTTGGACGCAGTTTAGGGACATACATCGGGTCGAGATGTTATGAGAAATTAGATGACTTATGCATCTAATGTTGTTTAGACGCAGTTTAGGGACATACCTCGGGTCGATATGTTATCCAAAATCAGATGCAAAACTGAAGAGAGAGAGAGCAAAAAAACGTGCCTAAAAATGGAAAGTCTCTTGATCAAAAACAGTTTTAAACAACAATGTCGCCTATACAGTGTGATGACGTCGAAAAACATGAAAACCTGGCAAAATCAATCCTTAAGCGGAATTTCGAGATAAAGTCAATTCCCAGCACGAGTTCATGGGTAATGGAAGGTACTATTAAAATCTTTAATTGATATGCCATGTCATTAAAACTAACAGGGAGCATAACATAACCCCGGGTATTCTGAACTTGGCCATCTGCAGTCGTTGCCATTAATGAAGTGTCATAATTAATTTCCAAGTTTAATTGAGGCAAAAGATATAACCCTGACGAGCGAAGAATACTGACGTCACTGCCACTATCTAATAAAGCAGAGACATGTTCACCTGCAATTGTGACAGGCACATAAGGCCGATTATCATTTGGCAAATGCACCAAAAGAGGTTGGGCCGAAACCTTAGGCGTGTCAGCCTGTAAAGAAGGTTAAGTAGAAATTGAACCGGTATGCATGAATGTTTTTAGATGGTCGATCCACTTAACCCACTCAGACGATTCTCTAGAAAGACTTGTTCCTTGTCCTTGGTAGGAACTCCTGAAGTTATTTTTCTTTTTCTGTCCCCAATCTGATCTTGGACGTAAGAAGTCCCTGGAGTTGGTACAGGAGACCCTGGACGAGCGACGTTTTTTCGAAGATGGAGGACATTTACGACTTGTAGTGTTTTCCGGCCACAGGAATAACAGAATAGTGTCTTGGGAGAATGGCAAGCCGTATAGATGTGTCCGCTACGATTACAGTTCCAGCAGGTAGGTGAATAGGAAATAGTGCTAAGGACATTGATATTTGGTAAACGAGATCTTGAGTCCTGTTGGCATGAGAGGATATAATCCTCTAGACGACGAGATAGGGACGTAAGCTGTACAAACGTATCAATTTGATAAAGGGCCAAGAACTTAACGTAATCGGGAAGTACATTACGGCGCACTATATCAACCATTTCGGTTTCTGACGGAGAACAATGGGTAAGCTTATGAAATTGAGACTCCATGAAATAAATAAAAGTCGTAACCTGTTTGCGAGGTCCCTGTTTGCGTCTACGGATTTCTTCCATAAGACTGCGATCATGATTCTCTCTCAAAAATGTTTGTTTGAGTTTGACTACCAGGTCATCCCAGCCGTCAAACAGACCCTTAACATGGCCATGATGCCACCATGTCCAAGCAATGCCTTCGAAAAGATCACCCGCCGACGAATAAAGATCAGCTTTATTACAACCTCGAGAGTGCATTAGAGATTCTACCAGTTTTAAAAATTGAATGAGAGATTCCTTTCCGGATAATTTCTTAATGCCCCATTTATAAACGGGAACCTTTTTACTAATAATTAAGGTACTTAATGAGAAGCTTCATCCAGACAGCAAAATTTATAATTATAATAATTTATTAAATTTAATAAATTTTGCTGTCTGGATGAAGCTTCTCATTAAGTACCTTAATTATGTCTATCCCAGACCTTGTGACGTTCAGGAATGAAATCTTTTTACTAATAAACTATTAAGAATTGGGCAGAGGTAAGGCTTGAGTAAGGGAGGCATAACCAAAAGTTGTCTGAACTTGAGGTTGCAGTGGCTGAGGAGGTGGCGTTGAAGAAAACAAAGGTTTGTTCTGAGTGACTTCATTGGCGCACTCAGTATCAAGAAGAGGTGTCAGAGATTCCAACCTTTCCTCGACGTCAAATTCAAAAATAAGTAACTGATATCTGAGTCGGGCTTTCTGAGAAATTTCCTTATCTGTATAGAAGGAGCTATATAATGGATGCGAGAAGATAAATGGCGTAGACGAGAAGCGATCTTCCGATAATCCAAGGAATTGGCCTGGCCAGAAAACTTATCGATGAGTTCCCTCAGCTTTTCAAAAGAAACCGTTATTTCAGCAATATCATTAGAAAAAGGTTTGAGACATCTTTCAGACTTGGAAAAGCTACGATCTTGGGCTTGCTGTGCAAGCAATCCTCTCAATATTCGTCGCTTCTCCTCTACGGTAGGTGGAACCTCAAGTCCATGCGCAAAAATCTCAAACGCCAGTTCATGGTTCAAGAGGTCATTGACATTCATGCCAGCCTGAAGTGTTAACATCGAAAAAAAAATTTAGTTTTGTTTCTAGAAAGCAAACCAAAAAAAAAAGAATCCCAAATCTGTAGAAAAGTTCTTTAAAGAATTTCGCCAAAATGGGAAAACGAGAATAACTGCGAATAAGATACTGCTTTATTAACAGCAGCGCACAACTAGAATCCTCTAAAGCATTTAATCAAAACGCAGAAACTAAAATAAACTGCAAATACACTACTGTCGTAGCAGCGAAAACTCAAACTCTCTAAATTCAAGTTCTCTAAACTCAAATTCTCTAAAGCGTTTAATCAAAATGCAGAAACTAAAACAAACTGCAAATAAACTACTGCCATAGCAGCGAAAACTCAAATTCTCTACATTCAAGTTCCCTAAACTCAAATTCTCTAAAGCGTTTAATCAAAACGCAATGACTTAAAACCAAACTGGTCTAAATCAATTATAAACAAAATATTTCGCTTCAAAAATAATCTGCTAATAAATATACTTTACTTTTAAAATTAAACTTGTTTAATTGATAAACAAAATATTTCGCTTTGAAAATAATCTGCTAATAAATACTGAGGAATATTTTCCTCCTAAAGAAGCAATTTATACCAGCCTAATATAGAATATAATTATCATAAACAATATCGACTTCAGATAAGAAGTCAAAAAAACAATATGGGCCAAAAAATTTCTAGATTGTAATGCTAATAATATTTCACTAAATCAAAAAAAAATTCTATACAGTCGTAGAAAGTATCTTCTATCTGGCAAATCTCTTCTGGGAAACTACATTAACCTGGATCAATGTTAATCATCGTAACCAAACAAAATCGAAAGAATCGAGAGTTTTCAATCTCGCAACTCTGCATAAAATTTAAATAATTAAATGACATAATATCTGAGAAGATAGATGATGCCCAAGGTTTATAGATTAGGTAGGTTGTCCTGGAACTGTGAGGGGAGCGACGCGAGAGAAGGGTAATACGACATGTGCATTCCAGATGCGGATATATGTAAGCTCCCCCGCCCAAGTCAAAGACTCTGGGTGCGGAGTTTGTCTACTGTGGTGTTGGTGTTATTATTATTATTTATACACAAAACAAAATAACAGCACATGTTATGTTTCTTAAACATTTACTTATTATTACACAGCCAATTTATAATGGTCTTTAATAAATAAGCACATGATTATGAATTATGATGTACACAGCAGATAAATGAAAACAGAAAACATTTTATTTACCACTAAATAAAATTAATTTATCAAATATTTGTCATTTGGACTCTGACTGATTTATAACTTTTTTTGCCATATAGTGTAATCTAATGTCAACGTATTTAGTTGATATATGGCCTTAATTAAAAGAATTACACGATTTTCTAGCAGTGACTGATCAAATGAATGTTCTTGCAAGGTCTAAAAAATTACTTTATCCAAAAATAACCAAAAGCAGAACATAGGACCATTACTAATTGCTTAAAATTCAAAAATAACTCTCTGGATAATAGAAAGGGTTGCAAAACAACACAGTAAACATAGAAGGTACAACACTGGTGCGTACAAACATGGCGACCGAGCGGCTCACTTTATGCAAGATAGGTTGCCTATCTACAAGGTTTATAGATTAGACAGGTTGTCTACTAACTCCGAGAGGGGTGAGACGCGAGAGGAGGGTAATACGTCATGTGAAGTGTAAATGCCAAAAGTTTAAGTGTGGCTTTGGTGCTTTAAATAATATTTATTAGAAATTTAGACAACTCTTAATGTGTTTGCTGAAAATTTTTCGAATACGATCAGTTACAGGCATATTTTAATGTTTATTTTGTACGAAATAGCAGTTAATTAGAAACTAGCATCTTAAAGACTGTATTTTAATTTTTAAAGTGTTTTGTTGTAATGTTGTAAACATAATGTAGAGTAAATCAACCTTAAGACGAATTGGATGCTATTTAATCAAGAATTAAATCGGTAATTCATTATAAAGGTATATATGTGTTTAATATAAAAAAATAATTATACATACTTAAAAAAAGGAGCCAGTAAATAACTTAACCTAAATATCTTTTTAGGTGCCCAGTGGAACAATTTGTAATGTGTCAACGTGAAAAAATAATGCTAAAACGGCAAAGGAAAGTGGAGAGAAATGTGGAAAGTTCCCCAGATACAGAAGATTCAGATGCATACCAAAACTGAATTTCCTTGGTTGAAAGACAATAAAAGTAATTAGAATTTGAAAATGTATATGATAATGCGCTCTCATAATACAGAAAGTAAAGGTTATTAAAATTTGAAACAATGTTTATGATAATGCGTTCTCATAACGCACTTTCTGCATCTAAACTTTTACTATTGGTTGTCTGATTGTATATAGGTTATCCAATTATCATTTTACTGGCCGAAGAAGCGATTTTTTCCAAATTTATTGGGTTAAAAAATTATAACCATTTTACATTTAAATCGCAGAAATTGTCTTTTTCAAATAAATTTTCTGTAATATGTAATAAAAGGAACTAACATGTTCCCTTTGTTTAACCTTTAAAAATGTTGTTGCACGACAACAGCCACTCGTACTCATAAATTAGAGCTTTAGCAAACCCAAACAGGTAGCCTTTTTTAGGTGCCAACACGACTGTAGCATATTATCCATATTATCTCTACTTTGTAAAAGTCACGCCTAAAATCCAGATCTATTCAGTTCAAACTGGTCATGATTATAAAATGAACTGTGATGAAAACATGGTAAGATTAATTGGCTCACTGAGTGCCCAGTCTGAGCGAAACAACAACACAGAACATAAATGCATGCTTCAAGACTAAGCAATAAATCAGTTGTTCCTAATGATTTAATAATAATAATAATAAATTGTCTTTATTGAAAAGGTACACCCATAGAATACAATAGATAATTCACAAATAATTATAAAAAATTCAAAACTAAAACTAAAATAAACTATGGATGACACCATACCAAAGCCCCGGCGAAGTCTAGCCACAATGGCTACTCCTACTCAACCGTGGCCAAGGCATTTCACTACTCTTGCTCAGAACAGCTGAGAGAATATTGTCAAAATCATTGATAAGGTGATTTATGTTATTATTTGGTGGTCTGTAATAAGAACCAATCGCAATGGTTCTGTGTTGTAATTTTAATCTCAAGAATAGAAATTCTAGATTTTCATTAACGGTAAAGTCAAAATTAATAATAGTATATTTAAAATAATTCCCAATATAAATCGCTATGCCGCCTCCCCTACCAGTAGCTCTGTCTTTGCGTATCATGCTATAACCAGAAATAGCCACAATGGCCGAATCAACTCTTTCATTTAACCCACTCTCAGTTACACTATCAATGCAATAAAAGCAGCAAATACTTATCTACTCTACAAATTTCATATAATACTACACTGCCTACGATAGAGACATATTACAATATAAGTACTTGAGAATCATGAGCATGGAAAATTAAAGTTATTTTTACCTCTTATCTCTACCAAATAAAGTTTAACTTTTGTCCTCCTAAATTTCTCTTTCACAATTTGGAGTACACTTTGACTACAAGACTCAGGCTACTTTTTTTGCCTTGCGGAATTTGAACCTGTCAACGTACTTCTTAAGATCTTTTTGTCCCCCAAGGGGAGCGTGGATATATTTGGCGGTCCTGTTTGAGAACTTTCAAAAACCCTCCCTGTTTGATTAGGTGTCGTGGGCCTCAGTTTTGATGTACCAACTAACCCTGACTCCGTCTCTTTGTCTGGTATATCTACATCCAAATCCTTGAGGTCCTCAGGTCTGTAGACTTTATCATTTACATGTAATAACCCTTTTTTGATGTATGCGTTCCACTTATTTTCCTTGGATATCTTCAAATATTTACGCAGTATTCTATGCTGCGCAAGTTGTTCTGTGGTGTAATCGTTATTGATATAAATATCGGTTCCCCTCGCAGTTTATCAACTCTGTCGAGAATTAATTTCTTCTGATAATGAGAATTAAATTCGATAACTATTGGTTTGCTTTTAACCCCCTTGCCAACGGTATAAACGTCGCTAATGGTGTCGACTTAAATATTAATTTGGAGAACTGATTCAAGTTTATTTACTATAGACTTTGGCAAGTTTCCGTTGTCGTAATGATCTTCACTTAAGACAAAGATAACAATATTGTACTTCTTTACCCTCCTCTCTAGTGCTTCCACCCCAGATTTCAATGAAATATTCTCTTGCTCCAACAAAGAAATTCTTTTATTTGATTCTTCTATCTTGTTTGACAAATTCAATTCCAAATCAGCTATTACTTTTTTGAGTTGTTTCAACAATTCAGCATTTGTAATTTCATTATCTGATTCAGAGTTCTTCATTTTATTTTTAAGCTAATAAAATCTGATAAGTGGAATAAATATTTAAATTCTCTCTCTAAGAAGTTGTCAATATCCTTATCGGCCGGCCAGTAAAAACTCAGATTAATAAGTATTCATGTTAAATATATTTCGCCATATATTTAACTGTTTAAAAAATTTACTTTAAACAGCTGCTTTCTAATCAAATTATTATCGAATATTCAAAACAAACTCACTGTTAGAACCAACCGGATTGCTCCTACATGCATGTCTTTTCCAAAACAATTTATTCTCACTTTTAACCACCACTTTTAACCACCAAAAACAGACCTTTATTGAGAGCACACCACCTTGTACCACTTCTCTCTTATCATTTAAGGGTAGTAGTGAATAGCCTTTAAGTTACTGAGTCAACTTACTTGATTCATTGGTGTGGTGTGAACAATCACTGTTATGTACACTATTTTTCCTGCGAACTACATGTGCGTGATGCCTATTTTCGTAACATTATCCTACTCATATCGCAAACTCAACTCATGTAAAATAATCAGCGTCACACACTTCTAGCTCACAATACTGCTATTTTAAATATAATATGTATGAGTTCTTTTGCTTAGAAATTGATTGTAAAAATTATAAACCTACGAATTTGTATGTCTACAGATAGATACCTCCCTAAATATTATATACTAAAATAATTTACTGATTGCACTAGCACAATATAGTATTTTAATATAAAATATAAGATGTATAAGTTTTTTTTACTTACAAAGTGATTATAAAGCTACGATTTTGTATGTGTACAAATAGATACCTACCTAATCATTATACACTAAAATTATTTACTTATTGTGCTAACCCATCGTGTCCTATTTTAATATGGGTTTTTTTGCTTAGAAATTAATTGTAAAAATTATAAACCTACGACTTTGTATGTGTACAAATAAATACCTACCTAAATATTATACGTTAAAATTATTTACTTATATATAGTAGCCCAATGTATTATTATTTTACAATCCGTAACAAGATGTATGATTTTTTTGCTTCGAAATTGATTGTAAAATTATGAACCTATTATTTTGTATGTATACAAATAAACACCTTCTTAAATATTATATACAAACATTATTTACTTACTGTGCTAACTCAGTGTACTATTTTACAACTCCAAAGATGCAGGAGTTTTGTGGTTGGAAATTGATTTCAAAAATTATAAACCTACTATTTTGTATGTGTACAAATACATACCTACATAAACATTATAAACTGGAAAAATTTACTTATTGTGAAAGTTGCATGTTATTTAATTAAGCTTAATCAAGTAAGTAGGAAAACAATTAGGAAAAAGAAACCAAAAACCTAGATCGCAGTTCAGAAAAAGAAAATTATATCCAATTTGAGGCATTATGAATTTATAATTTCATCAATATTATTTAATTTTTAATCCTTTTCAAGATAAATCAATTAATTGAATCCATTACTTTGAAATCGAATAATATCCTAAAACTTCAATAATTTCTGTTACTATGTAAACGAAATCTTAATTTCAACTTATTATTAAATGTTTAATCTTGTTATAAGTTCAAAAACAACATAACTTTGTAAAGATGCACATAAAAATGCCGGCTGGTTTCTATATTCGATGCACCATTAATCCACTAGATTTAAATTCAGACTTCATGTGACGTTTTCCGCGCCAGTTTCTTATTGGTCGAAAGCAAAGAGGTTGTACAACCTCTTTGGTCGAAAGTTACCAGACAACCTATCTAATCTATAAACCAATGACGTCTCTCTAAACGTCGTTGCTATTAACCTTGGTCTATCCACTTTCTCATCCTTCCAGGTTTTTACTGTCGCGAGACGCTCGTGATATAATAATGACATAAGATATAATAAATGCGCATATGCCCTTTGACTATCTATCTCTGATATATCGGCGTATTTTATGATATACAATCTTAAGAACTCTCTAAGTGACCAACATTTGCTTTCTGTCTACTATTCGGAGGTGTATCCATTGCTGTCATACGGCATTGTTGTCTGGGGTCAGTCCATAGATGTTAACAGGGTTTTTGTGCTTCAGAAGAGAATACTAAGGGTAATTTTTGATATGCACAACTCTGAGTCATGCCGAGAACTTTTTAAGCAAAAGAAAGTTAAGACGTTGATAGAAATTTACCTTTATAAGGTACTGAGTTTCATACATGGCAAAAAACATATGTTGCCTAGACATTCAGACAATCATTCGTATTCCACTAGGCACTGCAGTCACATTAATTTAAACCATTTTCAAAGAATGGCGTACAAGAAATCCCCTGTGTATGCGGGTAGTGTTTGGTACAATTTGCTTCCGGAAAGTGTAAAGTCCACTGGAAACATAAGAACTTTTAAAGCCGGTCTAAAAAATATTTAAGTGAGCGATCATTTTATGCGGTCGATGAGTTTGTTTCGTGCTCTGTGGGGCAGATGATTTAACTGGAATTTTTTTGATGTTTTTGTACTTGATTGTTTTGTTGCTTAATATTGTTCATGTGTATTTTTATTATATTGCGGTCTATATAAGTGTATACAGATGTTTTTATCTCATTGTTTCAAGCGTTGTGTTTTTCACGTTGTGCACTTTTATCTTTGTTTTTTTTGTAACTAAACAGCATAATTGTTTTTATACTGTACTGTATTATATATTTGTGTTCTTGTTATATTGTTTATATCTATTGTGACGAGCTTATCCATGTATTATGGCAAGAAGGCGAAAATAAATTATCTATCTATCTATCTATCTATGCCCGCCCCTTTTATTACGTCACGTGGGGAATGACACATCATGGAAGTCCAACTGCACTCACTTAAAACAAGATTATTCGCAATCAAAAAATTTTATACGTCAATATAATGCGGTTGAAAGTACACTCCACTTCGTCGCCTATATCGTCTCTCTCTGATAATATAGAATACAGCACTGGATTAAATGACTTCACATCTTTTAATTTTTATATTACTATATTACATATATAAGCACAAGCCAAGTATAATAATTAAAGGGGTCCCTGTGGCGGTGGTTCCGACCGCAGTGTTTCCGTCAACACTACTCTATGTTTCTGCATAAATACTCTTGACAGTTAAACGTTGCGTTACGTTATGCGACAGCCAGCTGTCAAGAACTACAGCATATAAGAGACAACAGGCGATCTCTCTCGCTCTCCTCGCTACCAACCACTACAGTGAACACACGTCCTCCATGCTCGGTCAGTTATCTGCTATGTACTCGTTATTATATCATAAAGTGTATTATAGTTAAATGTATCATATAGTTTATTCAGTTAGTGAAGTAATAAAGTTATATTAAATGTTTACGTATGGATTTAATATCAACAAGTGCAATTAACATCCATATTTTAACATCCATAGTCCCTTAATTAACACTGGGGCTATACAAACTTGAAAAGTAGAGAAAACGTTCGCAAACATTTAGAGAGCGTTAACAGTCATAAACTTGATTTCATCATGTTACAGTATCACAGTAGTATTTTGATCATAAAGTATTCCTTTCAACTGTCTGCACATAAACTAGTAAAATTCGTTAAGAGGTTACAAGGTGTGGGGAAACGTCTAAGTTCACTGTACGACAACATCATATTATTATGTTGCACTGGACTCTTCGCATGTCATCATGCGAGCGACAGTTAAAAAAATAGGTAGCGCACATTATCATATCTCCAGTTATTTGTTTGCCTGCCATCGAAACGTGTGTCATTATCGGATGATTCTCCAAACTGCAATTTCCGTTTTTTTTATTCTGCCATCATTTTCTTTATAGTTTCTATTCTACTGTCTCTATATTTATGACTATTAGTTTTAGATAATTAATGAATTCTGAGGTGCCTTGCCGTGACCCCAGGCGCGCGCCCTTGCGGTAATCCGCCACGCGCATATACACGTACAGGATGTTTCAGATCTATTTAGACGCTATACATATCACAGCCCCCGTACATGCTAGAAGAAAAAGCTTCAGACCGAAATTGGTCGGTTAAAAAGATTGCTTTTAATAAGACTATTTAGATACTCTGGTTGGTTGTTTCAAGTGTACTTTTTGACATAAAGTTCATTTTTTTCAATGAAACACCTTGTATTTATTCAAGATTTGTATTCCGTATTTCATTCTTATAATCAATAATGCGTCCTAAATTTTTTTGTAATTTCAATAGTTTTCCCCAAAAAACGCATGTTCAATCTCAAATCCTCTAAATTTCTTGGCTGAACAAAAAAGACCACATCTTTTACATAACCCAAAAAAAATTAATCTAATATGGTGTCAGGTCAGGCGACCTCGTGGGCCACCAGACTGGGCCTCGGTTCCTTAATCCACTTCCAAATTTATTGTTTAAAAATTTTTACACAGACATAAGAACGAACAGTTATCACCCTGACATAATAGTTGTGATGCTGTCATTGCTGACAAATAATCATTATTGCAAGAAACATGCAGATCTTTTTTTGGGATTTTCTGAAAAACTATTGAAACGAGAGAAAAATGTTTGACACATTGTCGATTTCTTTATAATGAAATAAGGAATCCAAGTATTGAAAAAAATACAGGTGATCTATTGAAAAAAATGAAGTTTATGTCAGTAAAGTACACTTTGGAACCACCCCTCTATATCTAAGTTAAGTCTTATTGAAAGCAGCTTTTTTAACAGATAAATTTTGTTTTGAAACTTTTTCTTTTAGCACGTACAGGTAGGGCTGTGATATGTAGCGTCTATAACTAGATTTGAAACAGCCTGTATGTATTACAAACATATAAAAATTATATAGGACCCTAAATATGGATTCTAGGGGCCCTAATTCGCGTTCATTTGAAGACATTTTCAGAAACTCACCATCGTGACCTCTATAGTGAAAATTCAGTAATATTAAATGTTTATCATATCTTGCCTATTATTATTATTTATCATGGGTTCTACCGCTAGAAATGTCATGATGAAATTTCTAGCCGTAGAACCCATGTCAGTGTTGCCAGATTTAATTTTCATCTAGCAACACTTAGTGACGGGAAAAACTGTTATATTGCTTTAACAGGTCGCACCTGTTACTGTTAATTAGAAATAACAGTTAAATATAACAGGATGAAAATAACAGTATGAACTATGAATTATTAAGAACTCCACGTAGACGTAGTAACAGTAGCTGAACCCGTCCGGTGGTGTAGTTGGGTAATGTTTAAAATAAAAAATATTCTTGTATTATGTTTAAAACAATTAATAAATTTTTTATTAAAAAAATGATGGTTTTTTTGTGGGTATTCATCACTAATAATAATTTGGTAAAAAATTCAACAATGCAGAATTTCTTTCGAATTTTCTTTACTAATTAAGTATTAGTTAAGCATTGAGCTTGAAAACCTCTATAGCCATCTTTTCCTTGAAAATGAGAGCTCTATGAAATAAATGAATTATTGTAAGCAAAAAATAAAATAAATATTTTTTTTTAAATCAAAACTAATTTTTTTCTCTCTACCTATAGGGCGAAGTGTGTCTGGTTTCAACTATACCGGGTACAGGGAATATTTTTATAATTTCATTAAAATTGGTACTGTTTCTGGGATTTTTTAAGTATCAGCGATTTTTTATTTTGCAGTAGTAATAAAAAAAGATGTTTGAAATCGGACCTATTTCTTAGATTTCCAAAGTGAAAAGTAAAAAGGAATATTGATTTATTAGTTACATAAGGCAAAGAAAATGAGCAAAAACATAATATAATATAATACCTAAGGACTCACGTTAAAGCATAACTGTACATTTGTATACATATCAGTTTTTTCTTAAAACAAAAATGCCATCTGCATATCGAGTTATCTAATGAAGATTGAGTTTACGTCAACGACTATGTGATTATTTTTTTATATACGCGGTGACCTAATTTTAATTTTACAGTGATATAGTTCATTTTAGTGAATTTTCTTAAAAAAAATTCACTAATGAGGAGATCTCGACTTTTGAATTTTGAAAAAATTTCTTCAAATGAGCGCTATTTAGGACCCCTGGAACCCAAATCCGAGGTCGGTTTCATACTTTATATGTTTATATATATATATATATATATATATATATATATATATATATATATATATATATATATATATATATATATATATATATATATATATATATATATATGTTTATATATGTTTATATATTTATGTGTCACACCTATAACTAAAAAAAGAATGGACCGATTTTGATAAAATTAAGTGAGTACCTTCCTTTCGCGAGTGGCTTGGATAAGTTCGTTAGCCAGGAAAATCCGCCGAGGTTTTCCCGCAAAATTTTGTGTTTTCTTCGGAATTTACAAAGTAAGGGCAACGAAATTTGGTACACGGGTTTATATCATTATAGGTAAGCTACATACCAAAATTTAGCGCTGTAGGTTAAAGGACAAAAAAGTTACAGGCATTTAAAGAAAAATAAATTTGGGTTTTCCTCAAAACGTCAAAGTCGCGTTTTTAAACGTCAAAATTGTTAATATTTAGGCAATGAACCTGAAATTAATATGATCTATGGAAGGAAAATGTCTCAAGAATAATGTTTTACAAAGCCTGAGCTCTTAGTTTCAGTCATCATTGTCCTTCATTTTACTAAAATATTCCCAGAAAATTCATTTCAAATATACCCTTTCTCTGATGCTTTAGCAGTAGTGTTGGCTGTAGAGTTTATCGTTTAATGGTATATCATTTTTGTCGAATTTTCGTAAAAGATCATTAAAGCGCAATATATCCGTTATTATGCAAGTTACGAAAAAAAGTTGTATACATTAATTTAGGGTGTCTTAAGCTACATCTTAAAAATATTTCCACAATTACAGGGTGGCCCATAAGTCGTTGGTGATTCAAATTTTCTTTTTTTTTATTGAATTTTTTTAATCGAACACGCCCTATGTTATTGCATTTTTGTATTTTACATCGAAATATAATACATTTTTGTAAGAAAAGAAATTCGGGACGCAGCAAGTGCGTTATGGTAGCGAATTTTTATTAAATGCTTCAAATTTTGAATCAATTTGCTATTAACCTATAAGGTTGACCAGAAAACCAGTTTTTTCGGGAACAATTTAAGTTTACTTTCGGAAATTTTTGTACATTTTCAAACAATAAAGTTATTTTGATGAAACATGGCACATTCCTTCTAATATATAGATTATACTGGTAACCAAATTTGGTGCCTGCTTTCTTAAAAAAACATTTGCTATTAAAACATTTTTATGAAAATTCACTACCATAACGCACTTGCTGCGTCCAGAGTTTTTAAATAATTTTCAGTTGCTACATATACAGCCTTTCACATATTGAAAAATTAAGAACGAATTTTTTAGCGACCATAAATGTCAGAAGTGAAGGAAACTTAGCTTACTTTTTACAAGCATGACTTGTAAGATTAATAAAATGAGGTAATATAAAAGGTGTTCCATTTGAATAATGAAAGTTGATGGAGTTTCCGGAAAACCGGAAGCTCCAACATGCTGCACCTCTCATAAAATTTCGGTAAAGAAATTTGCCTTTATTCTGCACATATGGTTCTTTATTACATTACGCTTTTATTTTTTGTTAGAAGGATCTCTAGTTACATTTTCGATTCTCGGTTCACCGCCGGTGAATCTCCGGTCATCTTAATCAGTACGCTTTTAAAAACTGTGCAAACAACGAACCGCTTTTGCCTAGAAATGGAGATCCACTTAAATGGTGAAAAATTCATTCTTATGAATATCCACATTTAAGTAAAATGGTGAAAGAGAAGATTGAGACTGTCGCTACGTCTGTTCCGTGCGAAAGACTTTTTTCTAAAACAGGACAAATTTTAAGTGACCGCCGTAACAGACTTTCGTCGACCAAAGTCAGTCAAATAATGTTCATCAACAAAAACTCAGAACTTTAAAAGTGTTTTGTTAGAAAAGAATTTCTTAGTGTAAGACAATTTTTCTCAAAGAAAAAAAGAAACATCGTTGATTTTATTTACATTTTTCATATTTTGTGTTTGTTTATAAATTGTAAATATATATGTGTGTGTTTTGTGTGAATCAACAACCTGTCAAAATTTAACAGTTTCATTGTACCGACGAGCATACGTTCCCAAAGCTGTGAGCACACTAGTATAAAGTAGTATGTTATGAAGTAAAGTCCGCTCTATACTCTATACATGATATAATGACTTAGGAGAGATATGATATTGCGCATATGCCCC
The DNA here is from genome assembly GCA_964006375.1 of Tillus elongatus. NCBI lineage: Eukaryota > Metazoa > Arthropoda > Insecta > Coleoptera > Cleridae > Tillus > Tillus elongatus. The sequence goes on along the minus strand of OZ023262.1, from coordinate 59,498,435 downwards.
GCCCCCTTCTAAGACGTCACGCGGTGAGTAGCGTAATATAAGTCCAACTACACACTTAAAACAAAGTCATTCGCAATCAAAAAGTTTCTATATGTCAGTTTAATGCGGTTGAAGTTACGCCTATATTGTCTTTTTCAGATAATATAGATCCCAGCACTAAATTTAATCTTTTTTCATTTTTATTACTTCCAACTGTATGCACTTAAATATTAGTAAAATACGTAATTTGTTAAAAGGTTGTGATGAAATGTCAAACCCCACTGCACGACAGCATATTATTGTTGCATTGGACTCACCACTTGACACCATGCGCGTGACAGGTCTAAAAATAGGTAGTCGGAATATCATATCTCTCGTTATTTGTATCATGTACTCTATACCCCATTCCCAGTCTCATGTCCATTCATCCTGTTATAACAGTTGCGGATGAAAACAGAAGTTGATTCATCGTAGCTAGTTGCAGTGCAACAGAAACAGATGCGACAACAGAAACAGATACGACTCCGAGTTCTAGTGTAAAACGCAACAGCATCCCCTCCCCTGCACCTGTTATTTGTATATATCCATAACAGGTTGTTACTGTTGCGGCTCGACAACAGTTAAAAAATAACAGACTGTTAAATAACAACCCATCACTAAGCAACACTGACAGCAGCCGGCAGAGTCCAAGATCTATAAAGTTATTTATAAATCTTGGGCAGAGTCGGCAGTCGCAAATCGCAGGCATCAGTCAACTAATCAATGACGTATAGATATGTCATTGCAACTAATCAACACAAACAAACTGACAAACACGAAACGAAACACGAGAGAACAACAGTCAAGAACAGCAGGAAGCGGCAGCAAGTAAAGAATAAAGAAAGCAATGACTATAGTACTATAGTATTACGTCTATGAAAGTAAGACACAACCTACAACAAAAACAAACCTTACATTTTACGCCAACGAAACTTCATTATCAAATTATCAATACCCGTAATTAGCTATCGCTATCATATATTTGTTTATGGAATGGCTAATAATAGTGTTAACAAAACTAAAATGCATTGTTATCTCACTATAACTTTTAGTTTTGTATGTTAATTAAAACATTGTGCTGATTACTATAATGGAAAGTGCGTCATACTATTATTTTAATGATAATGACATTGAATGTAAAATGTGAAGATTATTCACATTCATGGTCTAACAACACTGCTACAAGGTTCTGATGAGATGTGATACTTATGTGCATTTTTTATACCCATATAGGATTAAATATTTACGTTTCAGTTAGATACAACGAAACCCAATCCAATATTGAAACCCAATCCAGTATCGTCAATATCAGTTAACTTATAAATAAATTAACAGTAATTGTAGAAATAGGTAGTTAAATTTTTATTGATACACTGTACATGCCAGGTTACAGTTGCAGCTTTTAATAATAATAGTACAATGAAACAACAGCTCAAACTATGTGTTGCAGTATTTGCCATTCTGGGGTTTGTGTGCATTTTGTTTGTGTATGATAGAGTGGAAGAGGAAACCCATAGAAGACCAAATCGCTTTTCGTTTAGAAAATATGGCCAATCAAATTATATAGTCTTTGGTAGAACACATAATTCATCTGTCATATCAATTAAAGAGGTGCTAAAAAGACACCAAGACACATTGGGTCAAGAAATGGAAGATTATGAGTTTCCTCAAGGTACCAGTCTTGAGAATTTCACCATGGCCTCAGGAGGACAACCTTTGAGAAACATTATAGTTGCCACATGGCGGTCTGGTTCAACTTTCTTAGGTGATGTGATTAATTCAGTTCCTGGAAATTTTTACCATTATGAGCCCTTGTTGGATTTTGGTATATCACAAATACGAGGACCACCTTATGGGGAACAAGCAGTAAAGAATTTACGGAATCTCCTTAACTGTGATTATAGTGATCTAGACAACTATTTAGACTATGGTACTACGCATACTTATTTATTTTCACATAATAGAAGGCTGTGGAGAGAATGTGACATTTATCCTCAATATTGTTGGGACACTAAATTTCTAAATGGATTTTGTAAACAGTTTCCATTTCACTCAATGAAGATTGTTCGCATAAGACTTAAACTCATGGAGGAAATACTGAAAGATGACAAGTAAGTAATCTTCTTGAAATAAATTTTATTAAATGTAGAATCAGATTAAATTTTACTCAAGGAATGAAAGTAGTCCTAACTATACAAGTGTCCCTTTCAAGCTTGCACACAACGGGGATCTTTGAAAGTAAAATAATTACAACTTTAGTTAAATTATGAAAAAGTTGTTCTTTTTATATCTTTAGCTGTTCTCAAATATTCTAAAAAAAAGTAGTGATGCAGCAAGCGCATTATGGTAGCGAGTTTTCACAAATTGGTTCAATTATGATGCCTAAATTGTTTTCCATATTTAATTTTCCTACAAGGTGCGAGTTAAAAAGTACTAATACGGAAGTATGTAAAGAAAATGTCGCAACAATAGTGTTATGCAACCCCCTTAAGCCTCAGCTGTATCCGTTATTGTCCGTCATTTTACTAAAATATGTCCAGAAATTTCATTTCAAATAGACCCTTTCTCTGATGCTTGGGCGGTAGTTTTATTTAAGTTTATGGTTTAACAGTTAAGTACACTTGGAGAACACACATCACCACAACACATATTTAAAAGACCTTACGATCATTTTGCTGACAACATCAGGTTCGTCAGAGGATGTAAAATTCTCAGAATTTTTCATCCTCTGATGACGCTGACATCAGCGAAACAATTGTAAGGTCTTTGAAATATGTGTTGTGGTGATTTGGGTTCTCCAAGTGTACTTATCAGTGCTCATCAAAGTGACCAGTTTTCACATACTGGTTTAACAGTATAATTTTTAGCTAATTTTTGTAGAAAAAATTCATTATAGACGAGACCATGCCTTTTGAATCTTAAAAAGATTTCATCAAATGAACGTGAACTAGGCCCCCTAGAAATATATATATATATATATATATATATATATATATATATATATATATATATATATATATATATATATATATATATATATGTACATATGTATGTATGTATATAGACACATATAAAAATTGAAAGTGGCCTCGGATATGTTCTAGGGGGCCTATACACGCTCATTTGAAGAGATTTTTTAATTTCAAAAGTTGCGATCTCCTCATTAGTGAATTTTTTAAAGAAAAGTAGGTGGTGAATTTTCATAAAAATGTTTTTATTAACTACATAATAGGTTTTTTTTTAAAGAAAGCAGGCATCAAGTTTGGTTACCAGTATAACTTATATAGTAGAAACAATGTACCACATTTCATCAAAATAACTTTATTGTTGAAAAAAGTACAAAAACTAACAAATAATATAAACGGAAGCATCTCTGAATGCTCCATTTTCATGGGTTTCGCTATCTATTGGTCAAAACGCCGTATTTTAATTGTTGATATGCGCCAAAAATGTTAAAGGTTGCAAAACAATTGAAATAATTCAAAAACAAGAACACTATAATTTTTTTTCCTTACAAACATGGATTATAATTCCAGAAAATGCAAAATTGTAATTAAATAAGAGGTGTTCAAATAAAAAAACTCATGCCTGTGATTATTCATAATAATTTTGTAAGACGCAGCTCAAGACACCCTATAAATAAAATAACGTATACAATTTTTTCTTGTATCTTGTATAATAACGGATATTAGTGGACTCGTGTGTTGGTCGAGATTCGACCGTAATTCATTAAATTTTTAAGTTTGAATGTTCTTGACGTTTTTTATTTTATCATAGAGTATATCTCCATGAGCTCAGTGCACTGTTTGACTACAGACTTTTATGTTTTTGACATTCAGTATGAAATAATCTATATACATCTGTTTGACCATAGAGTAATATGTGTTTGACATTGTCAGCATAGATATTAACGGTCAGCTCACAACTAGCACGGGCCGGGCCAGGCAACGGGCAAATCCGACTATCTAATTAAAACAAAGCATTGTTTAATCTATTTGTACATAAATTATATCTTTCTGCACTCCTTCTCCATATGAACTTTAACTATGCCTCGGTTGACAATTTTAAATTTAAAACCATCCCAGTATGCAACACACACATACTATGTCAAATTTCACACTCCTCATTTGTGCAATGTGCTTAAAATTGGGTACAAAGTTTTTTCTTCACATAATAATATATAGAGCTGTACCGTAGAATAGCTTCACCCTGTATCTGTAGGTTTTAGGGGTGCAAGTTCGCGTTCATTTGAAGAAATCACAATTTAAAAGTCGCGGTTTCTTCAGTAGCGAATTTTTTTAAATGTAAATTCGCTAAAAATTATAGACCATTAAATGAGAAACTCTACAACTAAAACTGCTGGAAAAATACCAGAGAAAGGGTTTATTTCAAATCATTTTCTGCAAATATTTTAGTAAAATCAAGGACATTGGTGGTTGAAGCTGAAACTTTAGGCTTTGTAAAAAACGTTTCTTGCGACATTTTCTCTACACAAACCGTATTTGTTTCAGGTTTTTGTCTACATGTTTCACAGTTTTGACGTTTTAAATCGCGGTTTTGACGTTTTAAGAAGAATAACTATAAAATTTTCAAAGTAATTTTTCCAATATTTCTGGACCTTTTTGCGCCAAAAAACTTAATCTGGACAATAGATTTTGTTATCCATACAAAATATTTTGGTTTTATGTGTTTCTCTGGTTATCAGTGGTCCACAATTTTTTTAAATGCCTATAAGTTTATTTTATTTTAACTTAGATACCTAAATTTTGCTATGTAGTATACCTATTATTACATAAACCTGTGTACTAAGTTTGGTTGCCATAGCTTTCTTATTTAATACAATTTTTTTTCTGAAACACAACCTAAAATTTTACAAAAAAAAAATAAAACTGTAACGATTTTCCTGGCTAACGAACTTATCTAAGCCACTTGCAAAAGAAACGTACTCACCAAATTTAACTAAAATCGGCCCATTATTTTTGAGTTATCGGTGTGATACATACATATACATTTATAAGAACCTCGGTGGTTCAGGGGTAAGAACGTGTGCCTCTGAACCGATCCCAGAGTACTCCTTTCACTTTTTCAGTACAAACTGTAAAATTAACATCAACCGAGGTTCTGGCATTGTGTTTAGTGAGGTGAAACTGCTCCCTGGCGTCGGTGATTGGCCATAGTCGCGGAAATAGAGTGACGTTAAAGAAACAAAGCACAAACACACACACACACACACACACACACACACACACACACACACACACATATATATATATATATATATATATATATATATATATATATATATATATATATATATATATATATATATATATATATATATATATATATAAATGTATAAAAATTGAAACTGACCCCGGATATGTGTTCTAGGGAGCCTATTTCAAGCTCATTTGTATAAATTTTTTCAAAATTCAAAAGTAGAGATCTCCTTATTAGTGAATTTTTTAAAGAAAATCCACTAAAAGTAAACTACACTCCAAAATTTAGATCTCTATATCATAGGAAAACAAAGTTTAATAAAAAATTCTTGCCAGATCATTTCTATGAAAAATTACTACCATAACGCACTTGCTGTATCCAGACTTTTTTTTTTTTTTTTCAATTTTAATTACAGATTAAGTATATAATTTGAATTTTATGATTTTTTTACCAGATTTTCCTGTAAAAAATAAGTAATTTTTTTTAACGTTTCCATAGAAATCAACTTTTGTAAAATTTTTGTGTAGTGTTGGTAATCAATAATAAATGTTCAATAAGTTATTGTACAAAAAAATCATTTCACATTTTCGTGAATTTGCTTAGAAAATTTACGTAAAAATATAATTTTTCTGTAACTTTACTAAAGTTAATTTTTGTGAAGAAAATGGCGAATTTTCCTGAAAGAAATTTTCATGCAAACATTTTTTAAAAATTTTTGTCAAAAAACTTTTTGTGGATAATTATATCTTGACAGGTGTGTAAATAGCTTCAAAAGGTTCGTTTGCCAGGAAAATTTTCGTACTTTTTTAAACAATACATATTTTGATAAAATAAGGCACATTGATTTTACTATATAGGTTGTATCAAATTTGGTGCCTTTTATTAAAAATATATTTATTTGCCATTAAAAACTTCCATCACTTCACTACCATAACGCACTTGCTGCGTCCAGACCTTTCTACATAACCCATATTTGTTTCACATCGCGACTTTAACGTTTTAAAAAGAAATAAAACTCTGGACGCAGCAAGTGCGTTATGGTAGTGAATTTTCATAAAAATGTTTTTATTGCAAATATGTGTGTTTTCTTTTTATTTAAGAAAGCAGGCATCAATTTTGGTTACCAGTATAACCTATATAGTAAAAACAATGTGGTATGTTTCATCAAAATAACTTTATTGTGTGAAAATGTACAAAAATTTCCAAAAGTAAACTTAAAGTGTTCCCGGAAAAACTCGTTTCTTGGTCAACCTTATAGGTTAATAGCAAATTGGGCTTTTCAAATATGAAGCATTTGATCAAAATTCGCTACCATAACGCACTTGCTGCATCCATAATTTCTTTTCTTACAAACATGCATTATATTTCGATGGAAAATGCAAAAATGCAATAACATATGGGCATGTTTGATTAAAAAAAAAAGAAAATTTGTATCACCAACGTCTTATGGGCCATCCTGTGATTGTAGAAATATTTTTTAAGATGTAGCTCAAGACACCCTATAATTAAAGTATAAAGATTTTTTTCATATCTTGTATAATAACGGATATATTGAGCTTTAGTGATTTTTTTACAAAAATTCGACAAAAATTATACACCATTAAACGATAAACTCTATAGCTAAGACTACTGCCAAGCATCAGAGAAAGGGTCTATTTGAAATGAATTTTCTGAAAACATTTTAGTAAAATGAAGGACAATGACGGTTGAAACTAAAACTTCAGGGTTTGTAAAACATCCTTCTTGAGACATTTGATTTCCATAGCCCGTATTAGATTCAAGTTATTTGCCTAAATGTTGCCGATTTTGACGTTTTAAATCGCAACTTTGACCTTTTGAGAAAAACTCCAATTTATTTTTCTTTAAATGCCTATAACTTTTTTGTCTTTTGACCTACATAGCTAAATTTTGGTAGATAACTTACCTATAAGGATGTAAACCCGCGTACCAAATTTGGTTGCCCTGACTTTGTTAATTTCGGTGATATATATTTCTTTCGAAAGAAGACACAAAATTTTCCGGGAAAACCTGGGCAGATTTTCTTGGCTAACGAACTTATCCAAGCCATTTGCAAAAGGAATTTATAGACCAAATTTAATCAAAATCGGCCCATTATTTTTTGAGTTATTGGTGTGATACATATACATATACATATATATATATATATATATATATATATATATATATATATATATATATATATATATATCAAAATTGAGACTGACCCCGGATATGTGTTCTGGGGGGCCTAATTAGCGCTCATTTGAAGAAATTTTTTCAAAATTCAAAAGTCAGATCTCCTCATTAGTGAATTTTTTTAAGAAAATTCACTAAAACTATAAATATTCACGTTATTACTTCCACATCGTCACAAGATGTGGAAATATCGCATCGGCGATGCGATATTTCCACATCTTGTGACGATGTGGAAGTAATAACGTGAATATTTATAGTTTTAGTGAATTTTCTTAAAAAAATTCACTAATGAGGAGATCTGACTTTTGAATTTTGAAAAAATTTCTTCAAATGAGCGCTAATTAGGCCCCCCAGAACACATATCCGGGGTCAGTCTCAATTTTGATATATATATATATATATATATATATATATATATATATATATATATATATATATCAAAATTGAGACTGACCCCGGATATGTGTTCTGGGGGGCCTAATTAGCGCTCATTTGAAGAAATTTTTTCAAAATTCAAAAGTCAGATCTCCTCATTAGTGAATTTTTTTAAGAAAATTCACTAAAACTATAAATATTCACGTTATTACTTCCACATCGTCACAAGATGTGGAAATATCGCATCGGCGAGAAAAATTTAAAAAATTATTTTCGCTTAAACGTCGAAAAAAGTATAAAAACATATAAAACATGATTTGGAAACGAAATTATTTTTTTTGTCTCGGTCTGTATGTCTGTCTGTTTGTAGCCACGATAACTTTAGAACGAATTGAGATATCGTCTTCAAATTTGGTATACAGTTAGCACCAAGGGCATAGATAGGGGGTGGTGGTAGAGGGGGTAATTAACCCACTAGGAATAAAAATAGAAATGAAAAAATAATTGTCATAATAATACGAAATAGGTAGATACATTTTGTAAATGTTGGAATAGGAAGTATAAAATAAGAAGTATAAAGCAGTTAAATTATTTGATTTATTTCATCATTAATATATTTAACAAATACGCATTTCGAATTGTCTCTTCATAGTAAAAACATATCTGCACAAGATAAGGTATCTACCACCGATTAGGTTTTGTATGTGTAGCCGGGGACTCGAGACACAAGAACGGCGAGAGGCAGAAATAGTTCTCCACTTGTAGCAGCAACATTAAAAATTTATAGATCAAGTTCCGTGTTAAGTAAATGGAGAATCCCGCCGCTCAATTGTAATAAGTTCTTGAAGCACCGTCCGTCTCGCACCGTACGTAATAGTAATCACCCCGTTAGGCTTCTGTATTGGTAAGAACTTTTTAAATTTCACGATATTTAGAGATAGCGAATTTTCATATATTTTGTCAGAATAGTGTACCTCTTCGGCGACGTCGAGATTGTGGGTCTGAGACGAGATTATTTCCTTTCCGTATCCTATTACCGTTAGCGTGTTGTAAGTCATTCGGAAGGTGATGCTGTAGTGACACAGACTTTTCGAGTAGATTACGCACGTCCGTCCTGATTTGATCCTGGTCTGGACGCTGTAGTTACACAAGCCGTCTTAGGTTAAATTAGAACGCGGCGGCATCCCGTCACAACCCCGTCCCTAGGTCCTCCCTTTTGGTTCTCGACACCCCCGGGTGTCGAGGTGTCTCGACTTTCACGATATCGATTTCGTCCGAAGATACGCTCGATTTCGTCCGAAGATACGCTCGATTTCGTCCGTAGATACGCTACTTGGTTTGCTGCGAAACTCTCATCGTAGCGGCCCATCTATTATCTGCGCCCCCGAGTCGTAAACTGCGGTATCCGAAATATTCGTTGTCGGGTCTCTCGACTCCGGCTACGCAGAGTCAAATTCACGCCGGATCCTCCTCCGTACAAGTAATAGACTAGTCTTGTCGGCCCGTCCCCGAAGGTATATTGCCCACGATAAAGTAGCATAGTAATTACTATCAAGATTTTAAATCCAGCTGAATCATTGTATATTGTTTCCTAATAAATGTTGTAAATACAATATTTAGTCTATGTCACCCCTTAAATAAATCTGCTACACCTATATAGAATTTCAGAAGGGCATGGAATTGTCGGGGAAGCGATTAAAGCCCGCAACCCCGGAGGTAACTACATGGCCTGTTATACCAGAGGCTACCCGGGCCCTCACCACAGAGCTATCCAGGCACTCTGATCACGCCTGTGTTCGGAGTCTTGTAACTAGGTCGCAGACACCCTCGTAGGGAGTAAACCCTTCCAAAATTCTGGCGGTCGAGACCATTCCCGTAAACCCGTTGACCATTCCAATAAATAATTCACTCCGTAAATCAAGGCCTCGTTACAGCATAACAAACTGAAGTGAATGAAAAAACGGTTTTTAGCAGCTTGGAACCGTCTATTTTAATTTATTAAGTGTGCGGGGAGTTATGCCAGTTCTATATTTTAATATTTTGTCCCTGTTCACGGCACGATATAACAATAAACAATTGTATGGTATCGGATATTTTAGTCTATTCTGTGCTCGCTGTGCTAAGATGTCGAGAATAAATAACAGAGTCATCAATGACGAATTGCTGATAATTAATTATAAATAACCTTATCCAGCAATTCCTGATAAATTTATGACTTTGACCTCTGGTATCTATTATGCAAATGTAGTAGGAAGTAAGAGACTATAAATATGAGTTCTTTTGGATTGTAACACTTGTTGTGTAGCTATCGTGTAATAAACATCGTCAATTAACGCACATAGTGTATTATTGAAGGGATAGTTCCAACCCCTTTACTCCCGGGAATAAAGGAAAGCCTTTTTTAAAAAGGTACTTCACGGGATAAGGTCTTTGTCTGGCGCAGTTGGTGACGGATAATTTCCCGCCCTTTTGGCACCCTTAGCTCAAAAGTCGAGAAAAGTAACGCTCGTGAGTCTAGTGTCGCGTGGAAGGTCCGTACGAATCAAGCTCTCAACCATACGAGCATCCAAGGAGCAACCCCAGGAAAACAGTAGCGTATACAGCGCCCACTGAGGTCTCCAGAAAAAACTAGAAGCAACCCCAGAACAACAGTAGCGTCTACACGCCCGCTGAGGTCTTCAAACAACTACGAAGCAACCACAGGAACAACAGTAACGTCCAAGCAGTCGAGAGCCATCCACTGAGGTCTTCCGTACAACCCGAGAAGCAACCCCAGGACAACAGAGATAGTCTACCCGACGAGGAACGTCCACTGAGGTCTTCAATACCAGTAACGTAAGAAACAAACAATTTGTTACATGCATTTTTATATGTTTTTGAAATTTTAAAGTATTCCATTGTGAATATATATATATGTATTTATTGATATTTTTTCGATATATTGCAATTTTCGTGGTAATCCCAGTGAAAACTAATTTTATATGTCGATTCTTTTAATTTTTAGTGAATGTTTATTTTATGAACGTATTTTCCTATAATTTTATGCATTTATAAGTAATTTATGAATTCACCTAACTCTCTTGACGAAAATAGAGTACAGATAATTGATCTAGAAGATCTAAACAATTCATTTAATTCCCTGTCAATTTCGGAATTTTTCGATACTCAAAGTATCACAAAAGGTGTCAGTAGCATTACAATGAGCACTCCTGTTCACACACAAACCAGCTCGCAGTCGTTAACCACTGAACAATGGATTTCGACAGCGAAAACTTATGGTGAAATAATCCCAAAATTCGATGGTAGACCCATCGCTCTAGAATCATTTATAGTAAAGGTAGATAATTTTCATCAGAAATATGGTAACTCAACAGACCTTACTTTAAATAATTATGTATATTGTTTAGTTTGTAGCAAACTTATTGGCGAAGCCGAAAACTTTGTTATTTGCCGACCTGATCTAACAGATTGGCCTTCCTTGAAGGAAGCATTACGCAATAAATTCGGAGACTTAACTGACAGAAAAATTCTAGCCCATCAATTTAAAAATTTAAAGTTACGACAAAATGAAAATCTTAGCGATTTCATAGAACGACTGAAAACATTACTAACCCAGTTAAATATTAAAATTATTAGTGATGATCACCTAAGTGTCTCACAAAAGGCTGTACATGAGGAAATTAACGAACAGACGGCGATTGAAGTAATTTATAATAATTGTCCCCCTATGTTACAAACTATTTTAGACGTTAAGGATCACCAAACATTACCTGCTACTACCAGTACCGTACTCAACTATATTTCTAAGCATCCATTAGAAAAACCTAAATTTATAAATCCAAGACCGGTTTCGACCCCAGTTTTTACTCCGAAACCAAATTTTAACAGGCAATATACAGCCAATCGTCCGGCACAATTCTTCCAACAAAATATGGCCAATCGTCCGGCACAATTTTTCCCAAATTATAGAAATTTGCCTAGATTTAATCCAGGTCCCCGACCTACTATGTCTGCACCCCAGCAGACAAATCCAAATCAAAACTATAATAACAATAATTTTAATGCCTCTAGACCATCACATAATTTCAGAACAAATAATAATAATAATAATAATCCTGCTAATAAGTCTGGACAGACTAATTATCAGAGAACTGCTTTTCGCAATTGGCGACAACCAAATATAAATTTGTCTGAATTAAATCCACCTATGGATATTCCTGAAAATACACCTGAATCCGACGACTATCGGGAAAATTGGTACGAAAATAACCCTCTAGAAGAGGAAGTCGCTTCCAATATCAACGATCTATCACTAGATCCAATTAACTACCCTTCAGACCAAGATGAGAACGACGGTCCTACATACGACCAAACAGAATTCGATCCGTATCATGCAGTAGAAAATTTTCGTCTACCTGCCTCGGACGAAACGACAGAGAAAGTACACTACCCTGTCTAGTCATTTCAGACCCCCCAATGAAAATATTGATAGACACCGGAGCCACTAATTCCTTAATAAATTCCAACATAGCTCATAAATATTTTTCTGATTATTTACAAGACGAGACTTTTGTGTTAAAAACCATAACGACTCAAACACAACATACAGAAAGCGTACAAGTTGATTTATTTGCAGAAAATCAATTCTTAAAATTCTTTGTGGTAGATTTTCACAAACATTTCGACGCATTGCTAGGAGCTGATAGCTTAGAAACTATGAACGCTCTACTAAATTTTAGCAATGGCATCTTGTTTTTAAATAACCTGCCTTATGAATTAATTAAATATGATAGCCTGGCAGTAAACCATGCTGAGGTCAAGACTAAAGCAATTTTTCCTATCAAAATTAAGAAAGGACCTATATTAATTCCAAAGCAATCAATTCAAGGTATACATATTCCGGAAACTATAACAGTAGCTAATAATTACCATTGCGAAGTTCCTATAGTGACCCGCAAGGGCAACACCTTAATAAATAACCCAATTATCAAGGCGAAACACATTAATAATGCGGAAATAGACTTGTGTAATTTATCCATTAGACAAAATAATAATCAACCTAACATTGACCTTAGTCATCTTGACGCAATAAAACGCAACGCATTACTTAACACGTTTAATGAGTATAGTGACGTATTCTATAAGGAAGGAGACATTCTCACCTTCACGAATACTAGTAAACATCACATTCCTTTAAATTCTGATATACCGATATTTTCGAAGCCGTATCGCTTCCCCCAAATACAACGAGAGGAAATCGACCGACAAGTCGAGGAACTCAGGAGACAAAACATAATTGAGGAAAGCGAGAGTCCATATAACGCCCCCATATTCCTTGTACCCAAAAAACCTGATAAATTTGGCAATAAGTCATGGCGCATGGTAGTCGATTTTCGTAAGTTAAACGAAAAAACTATCGAAGACAAATATCCAATACCTAATATAGCTAATATCTTAGATTTATTAGGCGACTCTCAATACTTTTCGAAATTGGACTTAAAAAGTGGTTACCACCAGATAGAAATTAAACCAGAAGACAGACATAAGACTGCCTTTTCAACACAGCAAAATCATTATCAGTTCCTCCATATGCCCTTTGGCTTACGAAATGCTCCCGCTTGCTTTGTTCGAACCATGAATAACGTCTTAAAGGGCCTATTAAATAAAATATGTCTTGTATACCTAGATGACATAATCATCTTAGGAAAAAATTTCGAGGATCATTTGAACAACTTAAGAACAGTTTTACAAAGACTTCGGGATCATAGGTTTAAAATCCAAACCGATAAATCAGAATTTTGCCTCACTGAGATTGAATATCTTGGGCATCTGATAACGATAGACGGCGTAAAGCCCAATCCGAAGCTAGTAGCTAAAATCAAAGGTATTCCATTACCTACAACACCTAAACAAATAAAAGCATTCCTCGGATTATCTGGATACTACCGTAAATTTATAAAAAACTATGCGACAATCACGAAACCACTAACCATTTGTTTAAAAAAGAATAGTAAAATCATACACACACCAGAGTTCATTAACGCCTTTAATTCTGTAAAACGTATAATCTCTAATCCACCCGTATTAGCCTACCCTGATTTCAATAAAACATTTAACGTAACTACAGACGCCTCAAACGTAGGTGTAGGAGCAGTTTTGTCACAAGGTCCCATTGGTAAGGACAACCCTATAATGTTTGTCAGTAGAACACTAAATAAAAATGAATTAAACTATTCCACCATTGAAAAAGAATGTCTTGCCATTATATGGGCAACAAAGATGTTTCGTCCCTATATTTACGGTAGACAGTTTAATATTATTAGCGATCACAAACCCTTACAATGGTTATTTAATTTAAAGGAACCGAATGCCAAACTTATTCGCTGGCGACTCAAGCTAGAAGAATTTGACTATAAAATCATATACAAGAAAGGCAAAAATAATCTAAATGCAGATTTTCTTTCACGTTTGGAAGCCTACCCTTTAGAAACCGCAGACGATCTCTTATCCATGTTTAACAACCCTGGAGACATTTGTCAGAGAGATCCGCTGGAAATAACTGACATTGATGCCATTCTTAATATCCCTCAGACAGAAATTCAGGTTACTAGAACTGAATCACCCAAAATTAAAATTTTATCGGATATAAGAGTAGATCAGCCAAAAGCACCACCTTCAGTTACTCAGCATTCACAAGCTGAAAACACCAGTGCATCCCTGCCTATAACAGATAAACCATTAAATATGTTCAAAAATCAATTCGTTTTCACATTTTACAGCAAACCTACGGTCAATACAACTAACCCTTTTGGTAGACGTAAATACCTGGTTAACATAACAGAAGGTAACTACGAAAATGAAATACTAAATATCCTTAGGGAATATGCAAACCCAAATTTATGTAACGCTATTTTCATTAAAAGACCAGAGTTTTATGAAACAATGGCTACCTTGATTAATAACACCTTCGACAATTCAATTAAATTTGTATATACAAGTAAAATGCTAGAAGACGTGACAGACGTAACGACGCAACAACATTTATTGCAACACTTGCATTATCCTGACCATCGAGGAGCGCAAGAATTAAACGCGCAAATCAGTAGAAAATATTATTGGCCTAACAGTACACTAGATTGCCAAAAATTTGTCGATGACTGTTCAATTTGTCAACAGGCAAAATATGAACGACACCCCGTAAAATATAAATTAAATCTAACCCCTACAGCTAAAGAACCCTTTAACACAGTGTTTATGGACATTTTCTCACTCGCAAAACAAAAGTATTTAACGGCAGTCGATTCATTTTCAAAGTATGTCATGTATCAACCCTTAGTGTCAATGAATATTCCTGATATAGTAGAAGCATATATAAATCTTTTCTCCAAATATAAAATGCCAAAATTACTAATTACCGACAATCAGTTTGATCACCCACTATTTAAAGAAATGCTAAAAATGCACCGGGTAGAACATCATCTGACTACCCCGACTCATCCTAATAGTAATGGTCCTATTGAACGTGTGCATGGTACACTTTTGGAAATCGTTAAAACAATAACGGTATCAAGAAATAAGATTCTGTTAATGAACCTTTTTGAAAATGCTATTATAATTTATAATAGAAGTATACATTCACAAACAGGTTTCAAACCCATAGAATTGTTATTTGGACACCTAGAATCGAACGACATGTTAGATGTCTTTGACATAAATCATTACCATGAATGCACTAGCGAATTATATGACCGAATTAAAGCATTATACGAGTTAGTAAAGACACGACAAACAGAAAATAAAGAAAAACATACAACATACCAAAACACTAAAAGAACAGAATTTCCTTTTATACCACCTGATACTCCTGTTTATCGAGATCAGAGACCTCGAGACAAGAGAGCACCTAGATACAAACAAGAAACGGTAGCTCAAGACTTAAAAGATAAAATCGCTACCCAAAGACGAGCAATTTACCATAAACAAGAAATTAAACCGTTAAGGAAATCACAAGTAACTAAAACCTTTGTTACAGATGAGACTACACACCTTAACATTGATTCTTTACCTAGTACTAGTAAATAACAGTGAAGTCAACCCGCAGAGAGTAGAAATAAAGGACTTACATAACAACCCGGGAATATTACCATTTAAACTTGGAACAGTGCGTATACAAAAGACACACCACACATTCCTACATAATTTTAATCTAGAACCCTTAGGTATACATTTTAGAAAATTAGAACAAAATATTGAGACAATTAGCAACTTATCTAATTTTAAGAAATTCAGCAGAGCAATAGAATTAGGTTTTATTACACTACAAGCGGAACGTCTAAAACAGCAACTCCTAACAATACACCCCGATATTTTAGAGACAAATAAAAGGCCAAAGAGAGGTTTAGTTAATGCTTTAGGATCAATCTTCAAATTTGTATCAGGTACCCTAGACGCAGATGATGGCGTAAGGTATGATAATGCTCTAAGAGAGTTACAAGGCAACCAGGAAAACATTATAAACCATTTTAATAAACAATTATCCATTAATAAACAATTAATTGTTAGTTACGAACACACCATCCAAAACATTACGGAAAACTTTAAGGAAGTAGCAAAATTACTACTTAACATACAAAACGAACAAATAGCTAATAATGCCATTAATCTAGTCAGATTAGCCATTTTGGACTTAGAATATCTAGTCAGCAATTTGCAAACAGCCATAGGCTTTGCTACAATGAACTTACTTCATTTAAATATAATTACTGAAAACCAGATTACTGAAATGAAACAAATGCTGTTGAAATATCATGATGCTGATTCTTTTTATAGTACGGATAATATCCTATTCACTCAAACAATTCAGGTAGAATATTATGTTACACCAGAACATATAGTTTTTCTTTTACACGTCCCTATTTTGGATAAAATCAATTTTAATTTGTATCATTTATATTCCATACCCACAGTACAAAATACAGTGATTATTGCACCTACCTCGTACGTTGCGATGTACGAAGACAACATTTACTACTTGAAAAGAAAATGCAAATATTTGCAGCAGCAATATTTCTGTTCACTTACTGAGATCGAAAAGAACTATCAACAGGACACCTGTATTAAAAATTTATTGCAAGTAAAGAAAAATCCAGAATGTAGACATGTGCCTGTAAATGTAACTGACTCTTTAGTAGAAATGATCAATGACGAAAAGTATCTTCTGGTAATGCCAAAAGAGACTCTAGTTCACGAAAAGTGCAGTAGCGAAGAGGTACACCGTTTAAAAGGAGTTTACCTATTCACTGTACCATATTCTTGTTCATTTATAACAAAAGATTTTCTATACGAAAACTTGGTAGACACACTCAGAGAAGAGCCTGTTCACCTACCACCTTTAAACATAAATATAGCTGATATTAAACCACTTCAATTAAATTTAAAATCAATAAATCTTGATCAATTATCTAAGCTAACCTTAGACAGCAACCCTTTGTCATATATAAGAACCCCTAACTATTGGACTCATGGTCACACCTTCTTAATTTGTATAATTGTAGTAATAATAATAATTTTAATTTTATGTAACTTCAAAAGACTTAATGCAATTTGCACTAACAAAAATAATAAGAAAAATCATACTCCCATAGACATGGCTGAAATGCAAGCTTTTCCCTTGCCTGAAACTAAATCTTAATGTAATTCTAAATTTATAATAATGATGTATTACCCATTCTTTATATGTTTCTTTTAAATATGTTACCTTTATAAGTTTTACCTTTTGTAAATGAAAATTTATGCTACCCCATAAATTTCCATCTGATAGGGGAGGAGTCATCAATGACGAATTGCTGATAATTAATTATAAATAACCTTATCTAGCAATTCCTGATAAATTTATGACTTTGACCTCTGGTATCTATTATGCAAATGTAGTAGGAAGTAAGAGACTATAAATATGAGTTCTTTTGGATTGTAACACTTGTTGTGTAGCTATCGTGTAATAAACATCGTCAATTAACGCACATAGTGTATTATTGAAGGGATAGTTCCAACCCCTTTACTCCCGGGAATAAAGGAAAGCCTTTTTTAAAAAGGTACTTCACGGGATAAGGTCTTTGTCTACAGGTCATAATAATAACATCTGGACGCCATTACTCCAGTGAATAGAAGATACCGTTCTTCGTTCTTCAATTCTGACAACTGGGAATCTGGGACTCTTTGAGTTTGACCTTCGAAAAATACGAATTCAATTGATTTTCGACATTACAACATGCCGCTCATCCCTAGCAGGTTGAAACATGTATAACAATGAGTCACGTTCTCAGTTCTCAGTGCTCGGCTCGGAGACTTCCGGTTTCCGGTAATATCTTCAACTTCCTAAAAGACTTGTTTTAGTGCAAACGTGGTTTTTTTAGTGCCCATAATAAAATAAACAAGCCTGCTCCGACTTCGACAGGCATAGAAGTATAATCATTTTTGTTCAAATTGTTGTTAAATGTTAGTAACTAATAAGTAATATTTAATGTTTAACAAGTGATCGTGAAAAAGATGTTTGCGAATTCACATAAGAAATGTGTTTTCGAATTTTCCCGCAAGAAATTAGTGTAGCAATTTGTCGGGTAAAAAACCTTTTAGCTAATTCTCGTAAAAAGACTTTTATATGAATTTCGTGTAACATTACTTAAGCCAGTTTTTGTAAAACATTTTCTTTTGTGTTCTTGTCAAACAGCTTTTTGTGAATAATTATATCCTGGAAAGTGTAGCTTTTTTGTAAATTGCTTGAAAACATTCATTCGCCAGGAAAATCGGACTAGTTTGCGACAATTTTGTCAATTTTCGTAAAAATTTTATATTTTCCTAAACAATAAAGTTATTTTAATTAAATATGGTACATGGTTTTTACTATAAATGTTAGACTATCTATTTGATGTCTTTCATTAAACAAAAGACATTTGGAATGAAAAACATGTTTTCAAAATTCACTACCATAACGCACTTGCTGCGTCTAGACTTTTTATGTTGGAATAAAAATCATTTAAGTAAATATTACGCGTATGCAGTCATATATACCTAACATAATGAGAGAAAGGTATGACATTTGTTTTGTGAACAACGTGTGAACGATGTTTGTGTATTATATATATATATATATATATATATATATATATATATATATATATATATATATATATATATATATATATATATATATATATATATATATATATATATATATATATATATATATATATATATATATATATATATATATATATATATATATATATATATATATATATATATTGTGTGTGCGTTTATAAAATGTATTTATAATATAGGTATATTTTATATTACCCCCCCGAAAAAATTGTGTTATCTACGCCCTTGGTTATCACTCGACAAATGAACGGTTCGGATTGTTTTTGGGTAAAATCGCTCAAGGGGGTAGGGGATGAACGGGGTGTGATTTGGTAAAAATTAACATTTTTTCGTTACAATTCGAGTAATATAACGTTTTAGGGTTTATTTATTAGAAAACTTTCAATTTCATGAAACATCTGGTATTCTGTGCTGAAATTAATTAGGGGTTGAATGTGTGGGGGTGGAATATTGTTGAGAAAAATTTCTAAACTTTTTTTTGCGAAAACGGCGTAAATGTCTCAAAACATATAGAAAACTTGATTCTGGAACGAATTTTTTTTTTGCCTGTAAGTCTGTCGGCATGCACGTCTGTCTGTTAATAGGCGCGATAACTTTCGAACGAATTGAGGTATCATCTTCAAATTTGGTATCCAGTTAGCACCCGACTTGGAACGCTTCGAATTGTTTTTGGGTAAGATCGCTTCGGGGGTAGGAGATAAATAAGTGGTGATTTGGTAAAAATTGACATTTTTTCAATAAAATCGAGTAATGTAACGTTTCAAAAGTTTATGGGTACAGGAATACAAATATTTTCTTTGTGGTCAACTCATGGGCCCTAAATTCATTCCATGAGAATGTCTTTCTGAAGAGAATAAATTATCACAGCTATGTGAAAGTTATGATTCAAGTTGCGGCACTATTTTTTCTGGTGTTTCTTTTTGCACCATGGAAACTTTATCTTTATCTGTAATATACAATAGATTTTATTATCCACACAAAATATTTTGGTCATGTGCATTTCTCTGATCACCAGTGACACGCAAATTGATCTCAATTTTGGTACGTACCTAGTTTACTTTTAGCCAATTTTTTTTTTTAATTGCTCTGAGAGTGGTATCGAGGGTGAGACTTTGCAATAATTCTTCAAAAGAGCGCGAGGTTCAGGCATATAGAATTGTGTCACATACTAGTGAAATGGGTAAATATATCAGATATGTCTAACAAATATACCATGTGTCATTTAAATATGCCATAATTATGTGTTTTATGTAAAAAGTAAAACGCACCATTAACTCGAAAATGATCAATTTTAGGTATATGGAATGCTGGTATAGTTTGAAGGGCAACTATAAATTGCATTCATTGAGGGCATAATATATAAGGTGTTCTATTTGAAATAAGCGAGTTTGATTTGATTTGATTTGACATTCTGATTTTCTCGAAATATGGAAGCTATTTTCGGAACATTCTATATATGAAACGTACTTTTGCATACATCCTATACAACTTGATACTACCGATGTATAGAGTCAAAATTTTCCTTTAAAATCATCTACTCGGCGAGTTATTACCTTCAAAACAGTTACGATTTTTTTCGAAACTTTTCAAAAAATTGAAATATCTGAAAGGTACATATAGCAAATAACTTAAATATCAACGACAAATTAAAAAAAGTCTGAACGCAGCAAGTGCGTTATGGGAGTGAATTTTCATTAAAATGTTTTTAATAGCAAATATGTGTGTTTTTTTAAGAAAGCAGGCATCAAATTTGGTTACCAGTATAACCTATATAGTAGAAACAATGTGCCATGTCTCATCAAAATAACTTTATTGTTTGAAAATGTACAAAAATTTCCGATAGTAAACTTAAAGTGTTCCCGAAAAAAACTGGCTTCCTGGTCAACCTTATAGGTTAATAGCAAATTGAGCTATTCAAATTTGAAGCATTTACTGAAAATTCGCTACCATAACGCACTTGCTGCGTCCCGAATTTCTTTTCTTACAAACATGCATTATATTTCGATGGAAAATGCAAAAATCCAATAAGGCGTGTTCGATTAAAAAAAAAGAGAATTTGTGTCGCCAACGACTTATGGGCCACCCTGTGATTGTAGAATTTTTCTTTAAAATGTAGCTCAAGGCACCCTATAATTAATGTGTACAATTTTTTTTCGTATCTTGTAACGTATATATTGAACTTTATTGATTTTTTACGAAAATTCGACAACAATTATATACCATTAAACGCTAAACTCTATAGCTGAGGCTACTGCCAAAGCATCAGAGAAAGTGTCTATTTGAAATGAATTTTCTGGAAATATTTTAGTAAAATGAAGGACAGTGACGGTTGAATCTAAGACTTTAGGCTTTGTAAAACTTTCTTTTTAAGACATTTTCTTTCCATAGCTCCTATTAGTTTCAAGTGCGTTGCCTAAATGTTGCCAATTTTGACGTTTTAAAACGCGACTTTGACGTTTTGAGGAAAACCCCAATCAATTTTTCTTTAAATGCCCATAACTTTTTATCTTTTAACTTACAGAGCTAAGTTTTGGTAGGTAATTTACTTATAATGATATAAACCCGCGTACCAAATCTGGTTGCCCTTACTTTGTTATTTCCGGAGATATGAATTTTTTTCGAAAGAAAACACAAAATTTTGTGTGTTAAAATTCAAAAGTCGGGATGTCCTCAGTGAATTTTTTTAAAGAAAATTCACTAAAATGCAATAATATACAGGCTGTTCCATTTGAAATAACAAAGTTCATAGCAGTTTACGGTATAACCAGAAGTCGGCCGTTTTGGAAACTATCACCATTTGACAGAGTATGAGCAAGTTTAAGAAGTATGAGTAAAAGTAATTTTAAAATGTTATAATTTTCTCTCTCTGAGGCCTAGGGTTGAACACACTGAGACCTCACAGACGATCTCCGGCGAGATTTGGGGAGTAGGCAGATTGAGGCCCCGTAATCGAGCTACAACAACCCAACCTACCTTTATCCACCGCTCTAAGGAGTAGGTAGATTGAGGCCTTAGAGTGTCCTTACATATTTCCTTTACCTACCTTTGTCCACCACTCTAAGGAGTAGGCAGATTGAGGCCTTAGAGTGTCCTTACATATTTCCTTTACCCACCTTTGTCCATCACTCTAAGGAGTAGGCAGATTGAGGCCTTAGAGTGTCCTTACATATTTCCTTTACCTCTTGAAAATGGCTCTAAAACAGGAGCCGAAACGTCGAGTTTCCATAAATTCTGGACGCGGTTTAACCCGAGAACCAAGCATGTCTCATATATATATATATATATATATATATATATATATATATATATATATATATATATATATATATATATATATATATATATAGATAGATAGATATATATATATATATATATATATATATATATATATATATATATATATATATATATATATATATATATATATATATAGAAAACCCTGTGGCAACATCGTTTTTCAGGTTTTCCCCTCTTCTTCTTTGTTTATGGGCCTGTGTATATACTTTCTATAGGTTATGATTTAAGGGAATACTGATTTTATATTTTACGCAAAATTGTGTTTTTTAACTCTCAATTTTCATTCATAACCATAGTCCAATCTTTTTTCCATCTTATAAAAAAATCTATTTTAGGTTAGTTAAAAGTCAACTATAAAATCGTTATGTGAACCAGGCGCCAACAACTGAACGCACTTTTGACTTCAAGCATTATTTTGTGACGTTTATTTGTTATTTCGCTTTAACAAATCGGCAAGAGTTGAGTTCCAGCAGAACCTAAACGAGACTGGTAAAACGTTGACGTTAACTCAACTATTCAACTTTTGGCATTTGGTGAATTCGGTCCAGCTACATAACTAACGGAGCTACGAAGCGCAAAAATAAAGTGCTTGTTGAGTTCACCAGGCGCTAGTGATGGGAAAAACGGTTATTTTCTGTTGACTGTTGAAGCCGTTAACGTTATTTAATATTAACCGTTGAAAATAACGGCTTCAGTTATTTTAAACTGGATAGTCGATCGATAGTATCCTACATTCCCAAAGCTGTGAGCGAGAGCGAGCACACTAGTATAAATGCATTGTATTTTTACCTACATTCCCAAAGCTGTGAGCGAGAGCGAGCACACTAGTATAAATGCATTGTATTTTTACCCCGTTGTTTCACGTAGTGTATAAATCTCAAACTTTGTCGATATGAAAAGGAAACAAAGGGTTAAGAAATTATAATAAGCGTGTCGTAAATCTTTTGCCACTCTGAAGTGAAACTTTTAGAAATCAGAAAGGAGTCTTATATTAGTATTTACTTAGATGTTTTAGGAATTATAAACTAGTCATTTCTAACAACATTATTTTATGAGGGGTCTTTACGTAAATGTCAATGCCACAGCAAGAATCAATATATATCATTATTTATCACGTCTTGGGACGTTAGACGTTAGAACTTTTATTGCTACACAGGGAGTGATTCTAAGAACTCCATAACATAACGCAGCTCATAAAATTTCGGTAAAGAAATTTGCCTTTATTCTGTACATATGGTTTGTTATTACATTATGCTTTTATTATTTCTTAGAAAGATCTCTATCTCTAGTTACATTTTCGGTTCACTGGTCATCTTTATCAGTCCACTTTTAAAAACTGTGCAAACAACAGCCAACAGTATAAAAAATTGAGTTTGAGTTTGAGTTTTAAAAAAAATTGGAAGATATATAGTATTAATTGTTTATTTACTTATTTTAATATTCGTTGTTTTAAAATTAGTTTCAAAAATTTCAAGGGGCTGTAACTTGGAGGAGAAGGGGTTTCAAGAAAAACTTAATAAAAAGACACCCCTGATTTTTCGCCAAAGAATCACCCTGCTGTAAAATTTTTCGCATCAATTTGGAAACACTGTATATATTATATATATATATATATATATATATATATATATATATATATATATATATATATATATATATATATATATATATATATATATATATATATATATATATATTCATTTAATTTTTTATATTTAAATGTATATAGATATTAAAAAATGTTGTATCATTATATTTTTTTATCAATTTGATAACTATTATCAGACAAACGAAAATGACGTGTTAACTGTTTTCTTAGGTAATGTATATAAATTTAAATAAATAAATACTTTAATTTCACGTGAAATAACCCTATTTTGCGTTGTCTATAGTGAAAGTAATAACACGTTTTTACAGAAATTCATCCTTTCACCCAACATTTTTTATTATTAAATCAACAACCGGTTAAAGTTAAAATTTAAATTAAACCGTTTTATTGTACCGAAGATCGTACGTCCCTAAAGCTGTGAGCGAGAGCGAGCACACTAGTATAAATAATAATGTTATGAAGTACAGTCCGCTCTATACTGTATAACCATACATATTTAGCATTCCCAATCTCAAGGCTATTCATCCCGTTAAATGATTAAATAACAGTTGCCGATGAAAACCGATGGTTATTCATCGAACCTAGTTGCAGTGGAACTGAAACAGACACGACTCCGAATTCTAGTTTAGTGTAAAAAGCGTTACTTTTTAAGCTGTTATTTTTATAAATCCATAACTGGTGGTTACCGTTCGGGTCGGTAACCGTTTAAAAATAGTTGACACTTAAAAAACGACCCATCACTACCAGGCGCCAACAATTGAACAGTTGTGTTAACTTATTCGTTCACCAGTTCCGCTGAGTTCCTGCTGGAACTTAACCACAATGACGTCACACTAATGTACCGTATTGGGCACATGAGAAACTTATGACAAGTAGATTATCGGTATATTTCTGTGGCAACTTTCCTAGAATTTAGTAGATTTTGTGCTAGTCGAGTGGTAGTTTGTTAAAATATTCATGGTCACACTGATGTGAAACAGGAAGTATGATTATTATTATCAAGCCGATTATAAATGATGAAGCATAAAACGTGGTGTTGATTAATTTTTTTAAGAAAACGTGTTTTATTTAGGTAATCCATTTGCTATTCTAATAAATAAATGCGTACATAGTGTCAGAAGTGGGATTGAACGAAGAATTTATTACGATTTCGGTGTCTTCTGTTGAAAACGAATGAACAATGTTAACAACGTGGTCGGCGTTGACGAGATGCAGGAGGAAGAGGATCAGTTCGATGAGCAAGAATAGATGGTGGTCGGAACTCAAACAATGGCTATAACTTTGAATATATTATTCATGTAGCGGTCCAAGTGGCCACTAGAGCGATACATGCCACCCAGCAATTAACTTCTGTAGTAGCCCCTTATCCGTTCAGAGACCTACAGGTGTTGTACCATTATTACCAGATTATTATGGAGAACATGCTGATGTCCAACTTGTTTTCAGAGAGCCGACCTGTTGAGTTTCGTGTGGATTGTTGGATGAAACTATGTTACTTCAGGTAGTTTCATATTTAAAGGATAAAGCACTACAAGGTACTATTCAAGAAATTATTTCGCAACTGCAACGTATCGGTATTTACGTGCTAAACTAGTGGAAACTTTTGGTATAAGAGAAAGTAAATTAGCAAGAAGGTGGAAGAAAAGTAAGTCGTTTTGTGATTATTACCATTGGGTTAGGAAATGATCATCCATCTGATTGATGCAATGGACAACCCCGTTTTTCCAGAGTCCATGTAATATGAAATATTTTAAGAGTTAATCATTTATTGCAAGTAATGAATTCTCTTCGCCAGTTAGAAATAATACATTTAACAAGAAATATAGAGTCCAGTGCCCAGAAGGTTATATCGAGTAACTTGAACCGATGTCAAAAAGTAGAAATCGTTTAACAAGTCAAGTCAACACTAGAGGAATCAGCTACCTTTTCGCAGCTAATGTTGCAATCGTTATAGTGTGGATCATTATGCCAGTAATTGTCCCCATCCCAGGCGGGAGCAAGCTCTTCTTTTACTTGTGGTTCCATGGATTATCAGAGGAGTTGCCGACAGATGCCAGGCAAAGACAGCATGAGTCACAACTAATGTGGTAGTGAACATGTCTATACTGCAACGAGTTACGTTTTATGAGATTGATATACATTCGAAAATAGAATTCATTAGCCTGGGACCAATTTTAGATACTGTAGGTCCAATTTCTCCTATCACCGATTGACTGGTTCCACCAAGATTAAGAAAACCATACATCGCAGGTGAGTGTTACGAATCTGTTAACAAGTCGAAAAGTTGCATATTACATACTTTTAGTGGTGATTTTCAAGGCAGTGGGGTTTACGTAGAATTCCTGTTTTGTGTTGTACCTAAAGACACTATTAAATATGACTGTCTCTTAGACAGATTTTCTTTCAAATCCAAAATTTAAAATTACTTTGGCCATGGGAGTAATTTCTGCTTTTTAACTGGGCTGGCAACACATACCAGGGCTTTGGGTGTATGGAATGTCCCCATGTGTAAGGGGGTTCAGGACGTAAGAAACTAGCATTAAGTTGAAGGTTTTTTTTAAAAGCCTTTTCGGACCAGTTTCACTACAAGATAATTGCTAACATTCTCTATTTACCTTAAACCTAAAAGATTAATTGTTAATTACTTTAATTAATTGCCAAACCATTTATAAAGTAGGTATCAGCAATCCTGTGTTGAACACACCTCTCTAGTAAACAAACAATTCGGGTGAAATCGGAACGTGAATCGGACGCTGGACGATGTGCACTGTTGCCAGATGAGTATTAGCAAGGGTCATTTTAAATATAGAAGGAAATCAAGGGGTGAACAAATGTTTTTATAATGTAAATAAATTATAATATGGTGCATCTACATAAATCGGTATTTGACATATTTTGCGGAAAGCAGTAGGAAAACGGAAATGTAAAAGTATATTTTTCAGCCATGGTGGTCCAGGGGAAAAAACGTGGGCCTCTGGACCCAAGGGTACTGGGTTCAACCCCAGATGTTGGGCATGTTAAAGACCCAAATTTCCCGGACAGTGGGGTGAACACTTTAGTAAAGTCAATGAAGCAATTTCCGTTGCGAATTGCCGATGATAAATACAACTCCGTATGTTAATAGCAGACGGTATCCAATATATTGTTTCGAAAAGTCGCAATGTTTCATGGTAATGAAGCAATTTCTACTGACAACTGTCGATGATAAACATAACCGAGAAAATGGCTCAAAATGGGCTTCCCTTCGAAATGTTTGTTTATATTTCAGTTTCCAACCTGTCATGAGTATGGAAAGTGAATGAAGCAATTTCCGTTGCGAATTGCCCATGATAAATACAAAATTATACAAATGTTAAAAAATTCTTCCATTCTCTTATGCAAAGTCGTATATGCTTTAGAAAGTTTTATCCATAATTTTCTAACATTTCTGGGGATATTGTTTGCAATGCTCTGTCTATTCTTTCCTTCATATCTTCAGCTGTTGTTGGTGCTTCAGCATACACCATATTTTTAGATACCCCCAAGTCAAATAATCCATCACTGCCAAGTCTGGGGTGCGCGCTGGCCAAGAAACGAATCCTCCCATCCCTAATCATTTATTTGGCCGCCACAAATTTAAAAAGCCCCTAACTTCTCTGTGATAGTGTGCATGCGTGCATGTGTGTGTGTGTGTGTGGGGGGGGGGGGTTTGCTGGTGGGCACACCATCAAGTTGTAGCCATAAATTTTGCTTAGTATTTAGGGAAACGTTATCCAATAAAGAATGTAGCCTTTGCATTAGGAAATTTTGATATATTTCAACCCGCAAGTGGCCCATCACAGAAAAACTCGCCTAATCATATGATTATTTAGAACACCACCCAAATGGTCAATGACCATTGATTTTGATAATTAAGTTGTCTCATTCAGTAAGGGGTTTATGTTTAGTAATAATAATAATGCATATTATGCCTATTCAGTAAGCAATTGCTTTTAAAAGTAACCTAACCATTAAACAAATGTAGTTGAAAAAAGTAAGTTAATTTCCTATTAACTTTTCCATCTTTTGACAAAATAAACTCTGTTGATGAAATCATCACCTTGCATCCTTGGTGTAATTGTATATGTTATGGATGGTAAAGATGCTGGTGTAAAATTCCCCTGAAAGATGATTGGGAAATATTTAAATTTCTGCTAATATCATGCGTACTGACATGCGGAATATCCTCAACATGTAGCAAAACAGCCAATTAACTCTGTTTATTCATTACACTTTTATTCGGAACTATCCCCTTCTCACGAGTAACATAACCAGTTGTTTCAAATCTTAATAAAAGTTTCAGAAAGTCTTCAAAAGATGGTAGTCTTACTTCAGGATTACGCTGTCTATAAACTCTTCTTGCAAGAACACTTTTTTTTTTCACGTTCTCAAAATAAAAAACCATTTGCAATAATTCTTTGTTCGAAAATTACATTTTCACAGTATTAACTTGCTTTCGCCGCTGACACTAATAATTTGACAATTATAATTGACAGCACTAATGCATTAACAATAAACAATCAAAAATTTGTATATCACAGCTTGCTAACTAAAAAGATGTCTAATTTAGGGACTAATTCAAGGCCATATGACTGAATATTCAAATAACTCCAAAACGGTAAATTTTAAGTACAGGTGTGCTTATACTAATTGAAAGGGAATTAAAATCTGCAAACTATCTATTTCATATTAATTTAAATATTGTCAAACAAGTTAAATAATGATTTTCGAAAAAAAAAATATAACATGAAATATCTCGGAAACGGTTGACTTTTGACATATGGTATGCTCATAATAAAATACATAGAATTTCATGTAGAACCCGAAAATTGACCAAAAAGTACCATGTTCCATTTAGAAAAGTGCATGTTGGGTCTGTCACAGACAATTGGGACAGCCTATATATCAGTAAGTATTTTCTTAATATGTAATTAAAGGGCAGTTAAGATATGATAATAAGAAAATTCAATTATCTCAATTAGTAAAAGCTCAGCTTCATGCAACATTTTTTTGCGAATTTTGTCGATAAGCCTTTTGGGGTTAAATAGCTTGAAGGGGTTAGCTAGGAAGGAAAATCAGACCAGTTTTTTCTGGAACATTTTAAGTTTATTTTCGAGGATTTTTATTACATATTCAAACAATAAAGTTATTTTGATGAAATGCGGTACATTGTTTATACTATATAGGTTATACTGGTAACCAAATTTTATGCCTGCTTTCATTAAAAAAAGACATGTTTGATGTTAAAAACATTTAAATGAAAATTCACTACTGTAACACACTTGCTGCGTCCACACTTTTATCCTCGATTCAATGTAAGCATTATCTGATGAGATTATGTCATCCCAATAATCTTTATAGCGACAGCTTTTCGAAAAAATTCCTAATGAGGGGATAAGGACTTTTAAGACTAAGTTCAATTTTAAAAGTTGGTAAAACCGTTCCATAGTTAACACAGCCGTAGATGTTTTTTCTGTGACTTCAGAAATGTTTGTTTTCATCTCTGGAACCGGTTGCATTTTTTACAGCATCACCAGGCAAAAGAATTTTCTCTGTAAAAAAAGTATCTATTTCTGTATTTAGATCAGATTTTGAATATTTTTAAATTTCTTTAATTTATTTTTATTAGCGAATTTTTTTATAAATATGTTTAATGAATTTTCTTTGAAGAAACTTTTGTTATGAATTTTGATGCGAAAAATTATTCAACGAAGTTTTGATCAGACATTTTTTTAACGAAATTCGTCGAAAATGATGCTTTAATTGATTTCCGTGTAAACAAATTATTTTATTTTCAATTGTAATTACAGATTGGGCATATAATTGGAATTTTATGTTTTCTTTTGGCAAATTTT
Source organism: Tillus elongatus (assembly GCA_964006375.1). Classification (NCBI taxonomy): domain Eukaryota; kingdom Metazoa; phylum Arthropoda; class Insecta; order Coleoptera; family Cleridae; genus Tillus; species Tillus elongatus. The sequence goes on along the minus strand of OZ023262.1, from coordinate 59,468,690 downwards.
TGTGTAGAAAATATTTAGTCAGTTTTCTCAGAAATTTGTTTGTGTTGCCGTAGAAATCATTTTTCTTTTTAACCGACTTCAAAAAAGGAGAAGGTTCTCAATTCGACTTTTTTTTTTTTTTTTTTTTTTTTTCTCAGAACTTTTGTCTACGTAAACCGATTTTGATGATTCTTTTTTTATTTGAAAGCTGGTGCTTCTCATGTGGTCCCATATTAAATTTTATCACGATGATCAGTAGTTTTTGAGTTATCCTTAATTTACTTATTTTTTTTTTTTGTTTTTTTTTGTGTTTTTTTTTGTTACCTCAGAACTTTTGTCTACGTAAACCGATTTTAATGATTCTTTTTTTATTTGAAAGCTGGTGCTTGTCATGTGGTCCCATATTAAATTTGATCAAGATCTGATCAGTAGTTTTTGAGTTATCCTTAATTTACCTCTGATAACACGTTTGACAAATGGTGGCAGCGGTGATATTCATTTTTGAGTTATCCTTAATGAAGTCGGTTTTCTATTTTAAAAAATTTTTACTAGTGTAAGATTTTTGTTGAATTTGGTAATTAATACAGGGTGCCCGCTCGTCTGGACAACCGAGAACAGTTGGAGAATTTGTAGAAGGAAACATTTTGTCAAGGAAATCAGGGAACAATTGTGAAAATTTGTTTCCGTTTCATGATAAATAACTGAAACAAAATGATAGGTGCATATTTGTATCAACTAGTGTTTTCATTTATTTGTAAGGAAAATGTGTGTGTTTTATGAATATAATTATGGTAACGTGTGTTTTCCACTATGAGGCGAAGACCTACTGTGCTCTGTAGTAACGTGTTTCACATTTTGGGGGTAGATTGTAGGAGATCAAAGAGTGGGAAATAGGTTTCGGCATGTCAGGGAAAAGTCAGGGAAATTAATGTGTTGTTTTTAGTGGGGACCCTGTAATAATAAATGTTTAATAAGTTATTGTAAAAAAATGTTTTCGGATTTTTTGAAAAAAATCGTTCGCAAATTTTTATGCTATTTTTTTATGTTTCGTTAAAAAACTTTTTGTATATAATTACATCTTGGCAGGGGGTTAATGTCTTGAAGAGTTTCGTTGGCTAGGAAAATGGGACCAGTTTTTTCGGGAACATTTTAAGTTTATTTTCAGAACATTTTTTTTTGCTTCAAAGCCCTCCAGTATGAACTGGTGGCTACGATGCCTGGTTCTTTTCCAGGAGGCTGGGTCTTTTAACTGATACACCGTCATGGATAGGTTGCCCCTACAGATTGCTTATCCTTTAACTGTTTTTCTATCGGTAAATCTGTGCCAGTTTTACCTCTTTGAAAAAAAGGGGGGAGTGAGACGGTTCTAAACCCCCCCCCCCCTATATATATATATATATATATATATATATATATATATATATATATATATATATATATATATGTAGAGAGAGAGAGAGAGAAGTTTAGAACCACCTCACTCCCCCCTTTTTTTCTATCTGTAAATCTGTGCCAGTTTTACCTCTTTGAAAAAAGGGGGGAGTGAGACGGTTTAACCCCCCCTATATATATATATATATATATATATATATATATATATATATATATATATATATATATATATATATAATATACACACACAGCTTGTTAAATTCAGGGGTGGAAAACATAGTTAATATATGGACATAATACTTGTGAGCACTCTGTAGCTTATAGTTTGCATATTTTGGTAAACAGTTTGTTTGTAATGCACACTTGTAAAACCTTGGAAAGGCGCCAATTATACTTTCACTTTTCTTGTAGTTAAGGTTTAATACAAATAAACAACCCTCTTTATCTAATTTTACTTGTAAAAATTAACTTAAGTCCAAAACAGTAAACAAATAAGTTTTACATTTTTAGTAATGGCAATTGCCCTTGGGTATGTACTGTCTCCTTCTCTCTTATGAATATCCATGTTTTTCTATCCCACTCTTCAGTGTATAGTGTCCTCTTTTTCATTCTCTTTCTACCAGATATGATTTCTGAAATTTATAAAATTCATTTTTAAAGGAAATATTAACATCTCTCTTATCTCTTATCAAATTCCAACAAGTTTTTGTTCTTTGGTTAAAGATTAATATTCATATGAAATTATATTTTTACTAATATTCCTGTGACTGAACGATAAGGTTGCCATCAGAAAGATCTTAAAAAAGTTGACTGCAGCTAGAAGCTGGATTTTGTAACAACTACAATTATTTAGGATAATTAAAGTTCAACCTCATCTATTGGGTAAGCTTCTATAGTTTAATTATTAAATTTTCCCCACATTTATTCTGGCTAATATTGATTCAAATAAATAGTACCTGCTGAGAGAAATATTTGTTCATTGTAGGGTTTCTTGTCTGGGGCTGAAATTTGGTGTTGTTTTCTGCTTTAACTGGGTGAGCATTCACACCTCAGGGCCCAAAGAAGTTAATGGACAAGGACTTAAGATATGGGTATAAATATTACGTATTGAAAATAAATATTGGACGATGGTTATAAATGAAAATTGTGAATTAATTACTTTCTTTACTCTTCATCTTGTATATGGAAAATTTGAGGTACATGAGACTACATAATATTATGCAGTAGTTTGAAATATACAGATAAACAGATGTTCAGTGTAAATTATCACGTTTATAATTTGGCAGGTACATTTGTTTTGTAAATAAAAATGAAATTTTCAGTAAATTTGCAGATTAGCACACGGGGGCTTTTTAGAAAAAAAATCAGAAACATGCTTAGATCTCCTTCTGGATGCACAAACTACAAGAAATATTTCTTGCAAACAGCCCCCAAGAAAGTTACGGGATAAGGAATACAGGTGTTGTGTGGGGAAGAAGATAAAAAGGAAATGTGAGCGGAAGGTGCGAAAACACCAGGTTAGTTGGACCTCTATAAGCTGTATTTATCCCATTTTGCAGCTATACCTCCTTAAAATTCTGCTTATCCCGCTCAGAACCCCTATATTCACCGCAGGTCCTGTAACGTTCTTGCGGGTTGTTCCCAAAAAACTTTTCTTGTTTACATTGTTCTTGTTTATCCATTGAGGATGATTGTAGGCATGCGGAAGGGGAAGGAGAATCCCTGCGACAAAGCGGACCAAGATTTCCCATTTATGTGCAAATTGTTACCCCGGTTCATTTGTTTAAAATATTTTTCCAAGAAATTTAGGTTGCCTTGTTTGTCAGTCTTACATAGAGAGCTACAATATTTAGTCATTTTCAAAAAGTGTGGATACAGCAATAGTTAATAAGTGTTGAAAAAAGTCAGGTCAGGTCAGGTCATATTTGAAATCCGATAACTGCATTTCATATTGAGTCCGAATCTTTAATCTTGAACCATAGTAACACCTATGTAAAGGCAGCGTGGGTGCTAAATTAAAGAAAAGTAATATGAGCTTCGCAGATAACTACAAGTTTGTTTTAAAAAACTTTTGTTGTTGTTTTGTTTGCAAAAACTAGTTCGACTGGGTTGACTAAAACAAAACCATCCAAGCAATTAAAAGGAAAATATCTGCCATACTTATGATTTGGCAGGTACATTCCCTTTGTAAATAATTAATTTTTTTCTAGATAACTTTTGTGATAATGAATTTTGTAACACGTTTTTTTAAAGATACTTGCATTACTTACATATATCTCTAGCAAATTATAATTTTCTATCTCCATGGAAAATAGAAACTTCTTCAAATGATCGCTAACTGGGACGTCTAAAACCGGACTCTCAAGTCCATGTTAATTTAAAGAATTGGTTTTAATAATATACCTTGCTAATAGTGTACAATTGTCATGAAAATTCACTACTATAATGCACTTGCTGCGCCCCGAACATTTTATATTACTCTCGAACCCTTTTATTAAAACGTCTGGACGCAGCAAGTGCGTTATGGAAGTGAATTTTCATAAAACTGTTTTTAATAGCAAATGCGAGCAGGCATCAATCTGATTATCGGTATAGCCTATGTAGTAGAAACAATGCACTATATTTTATCAAAATTACTTATGGTTTAAAAATGTACAAAAACGTTCCGTAAATAAACTTAAATGTTGGTTTCCTAACTAACAAAACCTATGTTAATAGCAAATTGGGTTATTGAAATTTGAAGGATTTAATAAAAATTCGCTACCAAAACGCACTTACTGCGTCCAGATTTTTTTCTTACAAACATGGATCATATTTCGATAAAAAAATGCAAAAACGCATTAACGAATTTTTTCTACGAAAATTAGCTAAAAATTATAGACCGTTAAACCACAAACTTCACTAAACCTACAGCGAAAGCATCAATTTAACTAAACCGACAGTCAAAGCATCAGAGAAAGGGTCTATTTGAAATGAATTTTCTGTAAATATTTCAGTAAAATGAAGGGCAATGACGGTTGAATCTGAAACTTAAGGGTTCGCAGAGCACTCTTCTTTCAACATTTTCTTTTCACGAATCCGTATTTGTTTCACGTTCTTTGCCTAAACATTGCCAATTTTGACGTTTCAAATCGCGAGTTTGACGTTTTGAGGAAAACTCCCATTTTTTTTCTTTAAGTGCCCGTAACTTTTTTGTGTTTAAACTTAGAGACCTAAATTTTGGTACATATTTCACTCTTTATAATGCAAACACGCGTACCAAATTTTGTTGCCCTTATTTCCGGAGATATAATTTTTTTTAGAAAGGAAACAACATTTTCCGAGAAAACCTGGGCCGATTTTCCTGGCTAACGAACTTATCCAAGCCACTTGCAAGAGCAAGGTACTCACCAAATTTGATCAAGATCGGCCCATTATTTTTTGAGTTATCGGTGTGATATATATTGTTACAAAGCACTTCAATAGACGTAGGTGCGGTGTTGCCACATCTCCAGAATTTCCCCAACATCTGGGAATTTTTGCACAATCTGGCAACACCGCCTCCCCACCCCTCCCCCCCCCCGGGGTGCCTGGGGTGACCCCCCTCAGGCGAAGTCTCAACCCTCTAGGACCAGAAATAACGAAGTTACCAACTTGTACCCTGTCGGAACGGATAACTGAGGTCTGCACATTCCGAACACCCTGTATATACACCCTGTATACGCAGAGAACCCTTACACCCTGTATACGCAGAGAGATCTTATAGTTCGAGAAACACCTCTTGTGTAACATAGGAGTGGTGACCACATTTGGATCATCCTGTATATACATCCCCCTGTATACACACGGGGCCGATCTGTATTCACAGAACCTTCTAGTAAAAGAAGGTCCTGGAACGTTCTGGAATGGAAGGCTCTAGAAAGGAGGGGAAGGTACGGCGAGTATATAAAAGCGAAAGCAAGCCAGCCCGAGTTAGTTGAGTTCAGTAAGAGAATGTGGTAGTGACTTGAAGAAGCAGTGTAAAGTGTTAAGAGAGTAGTGACTGTAGTACCAGATTAGTGACTTTTGTTGAGAGTAGTAATTGTAAGGCCAGTAAATGAAGTGTTTTGTGAGAGAGACATTCTAGAAATTTTATTGTATCCATATTTAGAGTGTAAATAAAGTTGTTTTGTTAAAATTAAAAGTCACTTATCCAGAACCCGGAGAAAACGCAACAATTTGGTGTCAGAAGTGTGGGATAAGTGAGTGAAGAAGTGAACAAGCAAGCTAGCTGTAAATGGTAAACACCAGATCGACTGACTACGACAAGATGGCTGAAATCAAAGAGTTGATGGACTTACTGAAAAAGCAACGTGAAGAAGACGAACAACGACGACAAGAAGAAGAAAGAAGACGGCGCGAAGAAGACGAACGACGGCGGCAAGAAGATAAAGAAGACCTCAAGAGGCAACGCGAAGAAGACGAACAACGACGACAAGAAGAAGAAAGAAGACGGCGCGAAGAAGACGAACGACGGCGGCAAGAAGATAAAGAAGACCTCAAGAGGCAACGCGAAGAAGACGAACAACGGCGACAAGAAGATGAAAGAAGACGGCGCGAAGAAGACGAGAGAAGACGACAAAAGGAGGAACAGAGGCGACAAGAAGATAAAGAAGAGCTCCGAAGTATGTTCCACAATATAAGAGTCGATGTAAAAGAAGAAATTGAACAGATCAACGAACAAATAGAAAATGTGGACAAGAAAGTAGAAAATGTGGACAAGAAAGTAGAAAATGTGGACAAGAAAGTAGAAAATGTGGACAAGAAAGTAGAAAATGTAACAGAGGATTTGAATAAACGATGGGAAGAAGTGGAAGGGTTGAAAGAACAAATGAAGATGATGATGAAAGGCACAGAAGTCAGACATAGAGAACTGACAGAGCAGGTGATGGGCCAGACTGACAGAACTCAACCAAGAGGAGTTACTGGAATGTCCCCAGTTCAAAATCGTCGGGAAGAAGATATGCCAATCGTGCAGCAGCCTCATGGAACTTTGAAGCCGCCGACTTTTGACGGAGAAACATCGTGGCCCATGTACAGGAGGCAGTTTGAGGCGGCAGCTCTCAGCAATGGGTGGAGCGAACAACAGGCAGCAACTGCTCTAATTCTCTCGCTTCGAGGTAAAGCCCTAGAAATCCTCCAGAACATCCCGGAGTCGAAACAGCAAAACTACTTAACAGTGATACAGGCCCTAGATTTGAGATATGGTAACAAGTACATGAGCCAGGTCTACCAGACACAACTAAAGTCAAGGGTCCAGAAGCCAAATAAGACGCTGCAAGAATTTAGTGCCGAAGTGGAGAAACTTGTGCGACTGGCATATCCCCAAGCCCCAGAAGAATTTGTCAACCAGATAACCGTCCAGACCTTCATCGATGGGGTACTTGATAATGAAATGCAACAAGCTTTAAGGCTCGGAAGGTTCAAAACACTTACGGACTGCGTAATTTATGGCTTGGAATTTGAAGCAGCAAAGAATGCATCTCAACCTCGCCGCAACAGGCTCCGCGAAGTGAAGGAGATAGAGGACTTTGCAGACACGACAGCCGAACTAAGACAAGAAATGAAAATGATAAAAGAAGCCATAAGCAAGCTCACTGTACCGGTTGGGGCACGTAGGACGAAAGCAGATTGGTCAGACATAGAATGTTACAAGTGTGGTAGGAAAGGGCACATAAGTAGACAGTGCTCACAAACGCAACAGGTGGCTCGCAGAAGACAAGAATACACCAACAGTGAGCGGCGTCAGGGAAACGACCTGACGCCAGTGTAAGGGGGCGGCAGCTGGCGTGCGAGTCCCAAGGCCCCAAAGTAAAGGTCTCCACTATCCGACGCTACCACGAGAGCCTCGTTATACCTGGCAGCATAGACGGAAGACAATGCAGTTTCACCATCGATACTGGTGCCACTAGATCCGTTGTACGTCCAGACATGTTGCCAAACAAGTCAGCACTCACTACCAATAAACAGCCTGTGTTGGAGACGGCAAAAGGAGATAGAATACCCGTGCATGGAGAGGCCACTGTTTACATTAGGCTGGGCAGTACTGAGCTACAGGTAAGGGCTGTCGTCGCAGAAATCGTCGACGAATTTATTCTGGGCCTGGATTTAATGGAAGATTTAGATGTCCTATCAGTAGACTTCCAGAATAAGATCTTGAAAATCGGTAACGAAGAGTTGTATTTATCTCCAACAGCAGGCGAAGCTAATCCCAGGGTGAGACTTGTTGTCGACGAGGATACACGGATTGCTGGTAACAGTGAGAAGATTGTCAGAGCCAGACTAGAGAAGAAACTTGATTGTATGTCTGCTCTCATAGCGGAGCCCCTAAAAGATAGACGTGATGGTGCCCTCGTCGCACGATGCTTAGTAGACCCGAAGAAGACAATACCCATAAGAGTGGCCAACGTACAAACTAACAGGGTCACATTGAAGAAAGGTGAGGTTATAGCCACTTGCGAACCCATTGACCGAGTGACGTTGTCCAAAAACGTGACACCCACTGCATTAGACAGAAGACTGCCAGTAGAATTAGTAGAGCGGTTCAAGAATTCAAGGGGCCAATTGAACAATATGGAGATGGAGATGGCAGTGAAGTTCGTATTGGAGGAGGCCGATATTTTCGCTCAAGATAAAATCACAGGTCGTACGAGTCTAGTGCAACACAGAATTAATACTGGCGACGCAAGACCAATTAGACAGCCGCCGAGAAGACTGCCTTTTGCCAAGCAATCAGAAATCAAGGCGATGGTTAACGAAATGCTGGAAGATGGTGTGATCGAGGAATCTAATAGTCCTTGGTCGTCCCCAGTAGTTTTGGTCACCAAGAAAGACGGCACTATGAGATTTTGAGTGGACTATAGGAAGCTGAATGATGTCACCAAGAAAGACAGTTATCCCCTGCCCCGGATCGACGACACTTTGAACACTTTGGCCGGATCAAAGTGGTTCTCTACATTAGACCTGAAAAGTGGCTACTGGCAAGTAGAACTCCATAAAGACGATAAGGAGAAGACTGCTTTTTCAACCGGGAATGGGTTGTACCAATTCAAGGTCATGCCATTCGGCTTATGTAATGCTCCTGCCACCTTCGAGCGACTAATGGAGTTAGTGCTGAGAGGACTTACATGGGAAACATGCCTGGTGTATCTCGACGATGTCATGGTGATTGGAAGGACTTTCGATGAACACCTGTCGAATCTGAAGCAGGTTTTCTCCAGGCTGAGAGGTGCCAATCTGCAACTCAATCCCAAGAAATGCGTCCTCTTCCAGAAGAAAGTGGGTTTCCTCGGACATGTCGTTTCTGAGAAGGGGATAGAAACTGATCCAGAGAAAATAAAGGCAGTAAGAGACTGGCCTGTGCCGAAGAACAAACATGAGGTCAGAAGTTTTCTGGGACTTTGCAGCTACTACCGACGCTTTGTGAAGTACTTCAGCAGCATTGCGAAACCTCTGCATAGCCTGACTGAAAATAAGGTTGAGTTCATCTGGTCACCAGATTGCCAAGAGTCTTTTAGAGAACTCAAACATCGTCTTCTCACTGCTCCTATACTGGCTTATCCTCGGGACGAAGGACTGTTCATACTGGACACCGATGCTTCCCAGTATGGCATTGGGGCAGTACTCTCACAGCTCCAAGCCGGAGAAGAAGTTGTGATAGGCTACTTCAGCAAAACGTTCGGAAAAGCAGAAAGAAATTACTGTGTAACCCGGAAAGAACTGCTGGCAGTTGTAAGATCCATCGAACATTTCCACAGCTTCCTGTACGGAAGAACATTCCGCGTGAGGTCAGATCACTCTGCTCTGCAATGGCTTCTGAACTTTAGAAATCCCGAAGGACAGATAGCACGATGGATAGAGAAACTGCAGAGCTACGACTTCCGGATTGAACATCGAAGAGGAAGAAGTCACGCCAATGCAGACAGCCTGTCAAGAAGACCATGTTCAGTGCATGAATGTAAATTTTGCGAGCGACAAGAGAACAAAGAGATCGACAAAGTAACTCATCAGATCAAACAACTGGTGGCAGGACAGGAGAATAACACCGATCTAGACGTAAATCTTGAATACATCAGAGACGCACAGAAGACAGATCCAGACTTGAAAAATATTAGAGAATGGCTACAAAAAGGGAAAAGACCTGAGTGGCACGATGTGTCCCGGTTTGGGGCGGAGGTTAAAGGCTACTGGCTACAATGGGACTCATTGTGTCTAAAGAATGACATGATCACTCGAAAATGGGAAACTGCCGATGGTAGAGACTGTATATACCAGACCGTTGTGCCAAGTGAGTGCATAAGCAGTGTTCTTCAAGAGTTACACAATAGTAGAAGTGGAGGCCACTTTGGGGTCAACAGGACTCTTGCCAGAGTGAGAGACCGCTTCTATTGGATGAACTGCCGAAGAAGCGTGGAAGAATGGTGCAAAAGGTGTGACCAATGTGCTTCAAAGAAAGGACCAAAGACCCGATCCAGAGGAAAAATGATGCAGTACATCTCAGGTACACCGTGGGAGAGAGTTGCCGTAGACATCGCAGGACCTTTTCCCATCACAGAGTCTGGGAACAGATACATAATGGTGGCGATGGACTACTTCTCGAAATGGCCTGAAGTTGCGCCGATCCCCAACCAAGAGGCAACGACCGTAGCAGAAGCCCTGATGGAAAATGTCATATCACGGCATGGCGTACCCTTGGAGATTCACACCGACCAGGGCCGGAATTTCGAATCAGAGGTCTGGAAGAGCCTAATGGACTTGCTAGGCATAAAGAAAACGAGAACAACGCCACTCCACCCTCAATCAGACGGCATGGTAGAACGGCATAACAGGACCATCAATCAGTATCTTGCTATGTTTGTCGACGAGAATCAGAGAACCTGGGACAAGCTGATACCTCTGTTCCTCCTGGCTTACAGAAGCTCTCAGCATGAATCTACCGGCTACACTCCATCCATGATGTTGACCGGCAGAGAGATGCGGTTACCAATCGACATGACGAGACCACCACCGAACGAGGACATAGCGGACCTAGCTACGTTACCTGAGTATGTCGCCGACCTAGAAGGAAAACTGCGCACTATACACAGATGTGTCAGAGATAGGCTCCTCTTAAGCAGTGACCGGATGAAGATGCGCTTGGATCGCAGAGCAACACCCCATACATTCAAGGAAGGTGATGCAGTGTGGCTGTACCAACCAACAAGGAGAAAGGGCCTCAGTCCCAAACTTCAGAAACCATGGGAAGGGCCATACTTGGTGACTAAGAAAATTAACGACCTAGTCTACAGAATCCAGCTGTCTCCAAGAACTAAACCCAAAGTTGTTCACATAGAGAGGTTGAGTCCCTATCGGGGCAACGAACCCCCAAGTTGGCGACCGGTAAATACTGTTCGGGACGAACAGTCTTAAGGAGGGGAGCAGTGTTACAAAGCACTTCAATAGACGTAGGTGCGGTGTTGCCACATCTCCAGAATTTCCCCAACATCTGGGAATTTTTGCACAATCTGGCAACACCGCCTCCCCAAACCCCCCCCCGGGGGGGTGCCTGGGGTGACCCCCCTCAGGCGAAGTCTCAACCCTCTAGGACCAGAAATAACGAAGTTACCAACTTGTACCCTGTCGGAACGGATAACTGAGGTCTGCACATTCCGAACACCCTGTATATACACCCTGTATACGCAGAGAACCCTTACACCCTGTATACGCAGAGAGATCTTATAGTTCGAGAAACACCTCTTGTGTAACATAGGAGTGGTGACCACATTTGGATCATCCTGTATATACATCCCCCTGTATACACACGGGGCCGATCTGTATTCACAGAACCTTCTAGTAAAAGAAGGTCCTGGAACGTTCTGGAATGGAAGGCTCTAGAAAGGAGGGGAAGGTACGGCGAGTATATAAAAGCGAAAGCAAGCCAGCCCGAGTTAGTTGAGTTCAGTAAGAGAATGTGGTAGTGACTTGAAGAAGCAGTGTAAAGTGTTAAGAGAGTAGTGACTGTAGTACCAGATTAGTGACTTTTGTTGAGAGTAGTAATTGTAAGGCCAGTAAATGAAGTGTTTTGTGAGAGAGACATTCTAGAAATTTTATTGTATCCATATTTAGAGTGTAAATAAAGTTGTTTTGTTAAAATTAAAAGTCTCACTTATCCAGAACCCGGAGAAAACGCAACAATATATATATATATATATATATATATATATATATATATATATATATATATATATATATATATATATATACAGGGTGTTTAAAAAAGACGGGACAATTGTTAAGGGGTGGATTTCCCAGGTCATTTTATGAAAAAAAGTTCCCATAAACATAGGTGCTAAAATGCATTGTTTCCAAGATACAAGGTGTTAAATTTTTTTGTAAAATAAAGATTTTTTAAAAATAATTCAAATCTCTTCACAGATTGTTTTGAAATTTGGCAGCGTTGTTTGTAGTAATAATGGGCTAATTTGGCCCTAATTAGATAAAGATTGTTAAGTCCATTGGCATTAGGGGGGGGGGGGGGAGACACCTCAATAAAAATTATTGTTCGTGTTTGTGATTTTCTGTATGATAAATGGACATGCGATAAGAAGGTTTTTCTTTTTTATCCTGTAAACGATGCAAGATAAGGGGAAATTTTAAGAGACAAAAAACTTGTAGTTTTAGTTTCTTTATCTCAAAATAATATACAAATCATATTGCAGTCAGTGGTATTTATGTCACAAAATTTTGTTGAGGTGCGCGCATATATATATATATATATATATATATATATATATATATATATATATATATATATATATATATATATATGTATATATATGTATATATATGTATATATATGTATATATATATATATATATATATATATATATATATATATATATATATATATATATATATATATATATATATATATATATATATATATATATATATATATATATATACACACACACAGACTGACCCCGGATATGGGTTCTAGGGGGCCTAATTAGCGCTCATTTAAAGACATTTTTTTCAAATTCAAAAGTCGGGATCTCATTAGTGTTTTTTTAATTTAGAAAATTCACTAAAAACAGCAAAGTGCTTGACAGAACATAATAAAAAGTTAAAGTATTCAACAAAAATGTCAAATAAATTGATAACAACCGTATATCAATGCTAGAGCCCCCTCGCTTTCCAAGTGGATATTGACATTTATTATTGGAAACAAACAATCCAAAATATCTCAAAGAGTTGGGTATAGGCAACCCTAGTATTATTGGAAAGGTAATACAATTTTGCAAAAGAATATGCCATTACATACAGGGTCTGCTATTTGAAATACGGGAGTTATTTGCATTATTATGTGTCAAATATCACTAGTAGGTTAGTAACCACCCGGTATAGCTTTACATAATGTTTTTCTTTCTATTCCACGCAACAATCCTCTTACTAAATATTAATTTTAGTTAGATTTTTCCTACGTTGCTCGGTGTAAGAAAAAAATTTGCATTTTTGAAATTTGCTGTATTTCTCAACAAACAAAAAAAGGCAGGTTTTAGGTGTAGGGAGCCCTATTGTAACTGATATGTATCTTTTTTTGTGAACACCTGTATCATCGACAATATTTTCCGAAGATGCTCTTAAAGACCCTGAATATGCTATGAAAAAACAATTCGAAAATTCGAACAGGTTTCATTAGAACGTACGACACTAATGAGGAGATCCCGACTTTTGAATTTAAAAAAATATATATTCAAGTGTGCGCTAATTAGGCCCCCTGGAACCCATATCCGGGGTCAGTTTCAATTTATATATATATATATATATATATATATATATATATATATATATATATATATATATATATATATATATATATATTGTGACGGCCACTTGGGGTGGCCGGGAGTTACTACTAGTTTTCCCTAACCTGGGGAATTTCGGGATGACTTCCGGGACACGGCTTTCCTACGGGATCATGCTCGGACGCCAGCGTTTATAGAGTTTGTCTTGTCAAGGAGTAAACGCGCTCCTGCTGGATGCCCCCCTTCTCCCAAGTCACTGTCAACGGATACACTAGCCCAGGGTAGTTTCTAGTGGATACAGGGTCCTCCTAAGCCAAGACAAAGTCCCTCGGGACTTCTGGTTATGGTCTTTATTAAAGAACTGGAGTCAAATTGTATTTGGGTGGATATTCTGGGATAATAAATCAAAGGTCGAGTAAATTAAAATAAAATTCTATTCTCTAATTATATACACACGGTGGTAACGGGGTCCTGTTACCAGGAAGCCTAGCAATTATGAGCGGCCAGAGGCAGAGGCGGTTATTGTTACGGGCGGATTATACGGGGACGGTGAAGCGGCAACGTTAAAGCGGTGCAGGGTGGTGGCAGGATAGTGAATAATAGCGGGTGTTCCCAGCCGGGCATGCAACTTACAGGGGCCGCCGACGGCCCGGGGTGTCAGGCCCGCCTAGCTGTTTCAATTCAAACCGACGCAGTCGCCGCTCTGCCTGAATCTACTCCAGCCAATGCAGTTCCCAACATCCAGAGCCGCCCGCCAGCGGAGACAGGGTTACCGCAGGCTTGCTAAATAATATTCAACTGTCACGTACCTGGGGCTTTCCTCGGCGGCGACGTTCACACGGCAAACTCTCCTGCGGTGCCCTGCACTGGCCTTGCTCTATGCTCCGTCCGTTAAGCCGATCTTTTCACTCGGCGTATTCTACCACGGCTCCCTCACGGTCGGCGTATTGGCTTCTCCACGGCGACACTCGTACTACCGATTCTGTCGCGGTTTCCGACCTCACCGCTATTCCTAGCCCTGCGCTTACTGCGCGTGTCCGGCCTTCGGCGACTCCCGATGCATTCTCCTCGCGACAGCAACCTCTGCGGCTTAACGTGTCGGGCTTCGCGTATTATTTTACCGGAGCGTACGCGAATATTCCCACCGTTACAATTGGTAATTGTAGTTTGTTACACGGCTGCAGTTATTGTTGCTGCATTTATTATTGCGGTTTATTATGGAGCTAGATAATCCCTTCAAGATTAGTCACCCCGTGACTATATATATATATATATATATATATATATATATATATATATATATATATATATATATATATATATATATATATATATATGTGTGTGTGTGTGTGTGTGTGTGTGTGTGTGTGTGTGTGTATGTGTATCCGAGTGATAACTCAAAAATGCTACAGTGATTTAAATAAAAATGGGCACATATCTCCATTTGTTAAGACCGTTGGTGAGTTCATTAACCAACCTGATGAGACCAGTTATTCTATAAAAAAATAATTATATTTGTATCTCAAAAAATAACAAAGTTATTTTGATGAAATTTGCTACATATATTGCACTGGTACAGACCTTACTATATACCAAAATTTAACTTTCTAGGTTTATGGCAAACTGACTTACTAAAATTGGAAGCATTTAATGAACATTCGCTACCATCACGCACTTGCTGCGTCCCGAATTTTATTACATTCAAGGGATATAGTTTCCTAACACGAAAAACTCGTGAGTCATTGGTCGCCTCTGTTCTGGGCACAGATATATATATATATATATATATATATATATATATATATATATATATATATATATATATATATATATATATATATATATATATATATATATATATATATATATATATATATATATATATATATATATATATATATATATATATGTCAGAGGTGTGTAACGTAAGGATCTGCACTGTAGATCTACATATTGTGACGTGACGTAGATATTTTCAGAACAGCTGTATATATTAAAAGCGACTGTTCGAAAATAAATATAATATAAATCACACTGGTAAAAATTCCACGCAGTAAAAATTATTATTTTATCATTAATATTTCTTAAAAGTACGCATTTTCGAATTATCGCGGCGGATTAAAAACATATCTGCAGAAGATAAGGATAAGGTATCTACCACAGATTAAGATTTTTCAGCCGGTGACTGCAGAGAAAATAAGGACGAGAGGCAGAAAGAGTTCACTGTTTGCCGTTTGAAATCTATAACTTGAATTTCGCTTCAGTGAATAAAAAATCTGTTCGTTTAAATTGTAACAAAACGTTAAAATACAGTACCGTCCGTCCCGTTGTTGCATGAGACAATTTTGTATTCTAATAATTCTGCTGAACGTAGTCTAGGTAAGAACCCTTTTGCCCTCTTATTTTATTTAGGTATAGCGAATTTTCGGATATTTGTCTCACGTGTCTATCTGTTGACGTCGAGATCGCGGGATCTAGCGTAGTTCCCTTCCATTACCCTATCCCATCATTGTTGGCGTGTCGTAATACCTTCGGAAGGTGATGCTGTAACTAACACAGATCTCTCGAGGATATTGTGTATGACCGTTCTGATTCGACTCTGGTCTGGACGCTGTAAGTACACAAGCAGGCCAAGGTCGAGTTAGTATATGACAATATCCTTCCACAGGGTGTTCCTCTATAACCCTCTTGTTCCTTGTCGAGGCGTTTGATCTCGTGGTACCGACTTCGACAGATATATGCCATTTTTAACTGTTTGAGGAGCATTTCTCCACTTAACGGCTGCATCCATGGGTTGTAAACCACAGCACTCGGAGTTTCCGTCCGCATTTCTCCCGCATTTCTTCTCTGTGGGGAATAATTCATTTCGTTGGCTCGTCACCACTAACATATCACATTGTAAGAATACCAGTGGACTGTAACATTTTTTAGGCAATAAATAGTGTGAAAAGTATATTCAGTCTATGTTATAACCGCAAATAAATCTGCTACACCCATACCTACTTTCGGAAGGTCAGGGAAATACAAGGGGAGCGATTAAAGCCCGCAATCTCGGAGGTATCTATACAGCCTGTTACATCATAGGCTACCGGACCCTCTCCACAGAGCTATCCAGGCGCTCTGACCACAACCGTGGCCACAGCCTTGTGACGAGGTCGCAGACATCCTCGCAGGGAGTAAACCCTTTCAAAATCTGGCGCCCGGGACCGTTCCCGTAAATCAGTTAATCTGTTCCACTGCATAATTCACTCCGCAAGTCAGGCCTTGTTACAATATAATTTGTTATTTATTGGATTAAGCTTGCATAATTGAATGACATCAGTATCGTTAAGTCATACCTTTCTGAAAATTCGCTACCATAAGACACGTGATGACTTTTATATGGTCACCAAATACTCGTTAATTGAGGTGGTTGCTAATATCTACTTTTTATATTTTTCAGATTGAACGTGAAAATAATACTGTTGATTAGGGATCCTAGAGGGGTTCTGCAATCAAGGAAGCACAGGGACTGGTGTCCAGGAGTGGACGATTGCGACAGACCAGACATACTTTGCACAGACATGGCGTCGGATTATAAAGCAGCTGTTAAATTTAGAAAATTGTACCCAGACAGGTTCAGGTAAAATATTTATTAATTTAGATCAATTTTTTTTTTTTTTTAATTTAATTGGCTTATTTCTGTGAACATGGCCAATCACCAATAACAGGATGTAGTTTCGATTCACTTCCTAGAAATTTTGTTAAATATCGACCTTTTGTAAGGAGGGTAGTGTCCTATATTTCATGGTGCACGGAATCAACGGAATTTGCTCTGTTCGAG
Organism: Tillus elongatus; assembly: GCA_964006375.1. Lineage (NCBI taxonomy): Eukaryota > Metazoa > Arthropoda > Insecta > Coleoptera > Cleridae > Tillus > Tillus elongatus. Next base: position 59,451,692 of record OZ023262.1, on the reverse strand, counting down.
AAAAAACTCTGGGCGCAGCAAGTGTGTTATGGTAGTGAATTTTCATAAAAATGTTTTTATTGCAAATATGTGTGTTTCCTTTTTATTTAAGAAAGCAGGCATCAATTTTGGTTACCAGTATAACTTATATAGTAAAAACAATGTGCCATGTTTCATCAAAATAACTTTATTGTTTGAAAATGTACAAAAATTTTCAAAAGTAAACAAAGTGTTCCCGGAAAAACTCGTTTCTTGGTCAACCTTATAGGTTAATAGCAAATTGGGCTATTCAAATATGAAGCATTTGGTGAAAATTCGCTACCATAACGCACTTGCTGCATCCAGAATTTCTTTTCTTACAAACATGCATTATATTTCGATGGAAAATGCAAAAATGCAATAACATAAGGCGTGTTTGATTAAAAAAAAAAAGAAAATTTGTATCACCAACGACTTATGGGCCACCCTGTGATTGTAGAAATATTTTTTTAAGATGTAACTCAAGACACCTATAATTAATGTAAAAATATTTTTTCCATATCTTGTATAATAACGGATATATTGAGCTTTATTGATTTTTTACGAAAATTCGACAAAAATTATATACCATTAAATGATAAACTCTATAGCTAAGACTACTGCCAAAGCATCAGAGGGTCTGTTTGAAATGAATTTTCTGGAAACATTTTAGTAAAATGAAGGACAATGACGGTTGAAACTAAAACTTCAGGGTTTGTAAAACATCCTTCTTGAGACATTTTATTTCCATAGCCCGTATTAGATTCAAGTTATTTGCCTAAATGTTGCAGATTTTGACGTTTTAAATCGAAACTTTGACGTTTTGAGGAAAACCCCAATTTATTTTTTATTAAATGCATATAATTTTTGTGTCTTTTGACCTACATAGCTAAATTTTGGTAGATAACTTACCTATATGGATGTAAACCCGCGTAACAAATTTGGTTGCCCTTACTTTGTTAATTTCGGAGATATAATTTTTTTTCGAAAGAAAACACAAAATTTTCTGGGAAAACCTGGGCAGATTTTCCTGGCTAAAGAACTTATCCATATATATATATATATATATATATATATATATATATATATATATATATATATATATATATATATATATATATATATATATATATATATATATATTAGTGAATTTTCTTAAAAAAATTCACTAATGAGGAGATCCCGACTTTTATATATATATATATATATATATATATATATATATATATATATATATATATATATATATATATATATATATATATATATATATATATATATATATATATATATAAACATATAAAAATTGAAACTGACCCCGGATATGTGTTCTGGGGGGCCTAATTAGCGCTCATTTGAAGAAATTTTTTCAAAATTCAAAAGTCGGGATCTCCTCATTAGTGAATTTTTTTAAGAAAATTCACTAAAATGCCATTAAGAAAAATATGGTTTTTGTTCCAGTTTGTTTTAAACATGTGGATGTGCAGGGCGATTCACGTAGCCCGTTCGTTTGATTTCCTGAAATCTTATTGTCATGAAATTTAATAGCTCGGCCATAATCGACTGCTGCAAGTCTATAAAATATTTATGAAATAGCGGCACTTTTGGAATACCAGAAATCGGCGCCTTTTTTAAAATTATACAGGGTGTTAGAAAATAGTGGGCCAACCTGCTAACCACGGATTCCCGAGACGAAAATGTTATGACTTTTCTTATAACATTTTTCTTCTTCGAAATACAGTGTTGAAATTGAACTTAAAAAATAATTTTTCATTTTCATCCCAAGTACCCCCTCATCTACACATACGACGTCTAGTTCTGAAATAAGACTACATGCAAAATTTCATAGAGATAACTTCAAAAACATAAAAATTATAAATGAAAAAGGGTTTTGTAGGTTTTCTCTCACCTGTTTGGGTCCGACCATACAACTTACAATAACTCATAAACTAGTCGTTTTATCAAAATTCAACTAGAGACACAAAAGTGATAAAATTATTTTGTCTAACAAAAGCGTTTTGTTTGAAACCATTGGCGTGCGTACAAAAAAGTTTAGAGGGTCAATACTTGTTCCACCCTTCCTGTACCCCCCTTGGGATTTGATTTTTCTCTCCTCATCTACACAGATGACGTCTAGTTCTAAAATAAGACTACGTGCAAAATTTCATGGAGATAACTTCAAAAACATAAAAATTAGAAATGAAAAATTATTTTTTAAGTTCAATTTCAACACTCTGTATTTCGAAAACGGGGCCCCCAGAAGAAAAATGTTATAAGAAAAGTCATAAAATTTTGGTCTCGGGAATCTGTGGTTAACGGGTTGGCCCACTATTTTGTAACACCCTGTATATACAGGTCATTGATGGTCGATGGTGGGTTAGACGTTTATGGAAAACGGGACATAGGATTAATATGAAAACTTGGATACTGCCATAAATAGGCACGACCTGTTTTTCTAAAATATTTTTATTTTGGCGGTGTAGCCGCTTCTACTCAAAAGTGGTAACAACTTTCATATTTTTAATGTGGGACACCTGTATATTATGTTGTTTTTAGAATTGTAATTTCTTTATGATCATTTTTCCTTTATAGCTTCCTATACCTATCTACATCGGTTTTCGAGATAATAATTATTTATTTATTTTTTTCTCGGAAAAATGGTCCCACTAAAATTTTAATTTAGCTGCTATTTGAACCCATAGATGGCTAAAATTTTGCCCACAGTTTGGAAAGCCTGGTATTTAATAGTTACGTAAATAAATTCATTTCATGTTATACAGGGCGGTTTCAAATTGATGATTTTAACGTGACGCACAAAAAAGGCCAAAACGTTATTTTTTCGAATAGGACACCCTGTATATTATTTAAAATTCTGAAAGGCAATTAAATTTCCTCCAAGTTGATGTACCATAGTGGTATACTTAGCTCGTCAAGTTTTTGAAATAATCGCAATAATTACTAAAAAAAACACATTATCTTTACATAATTTGTCATGCAACGCCATCTGACTTGACAATTGCTTAATTGTTTACTGTTGAAAGACGCCGAAGTTTTAAGATTCATTTGCAATGTACAAACATTTTGAAACACAAAGCTATTTCAATGAGACATGATACATTGTTAGTACTATATCGGTTATACTGCCAACCAAATGCCCTTTTAAAAACAAGACATATTTGCCATTAAAAACATTTTCACGAAAATTCGCTACCATATCACACTTGCTGCGTCCAGACTTTTTTAGTGAATTTTCTTTAAAACATAATGACGAGATCCGTGCATATATATATATATATATATATATATATATATATATATATATATATATATATATATATATATATATATATATATATATATATATATATATATATACATACATACATACATACATACATACATACATACATACATACATACATACATACATACATACATACATACATACATACATACATACATACATACATACATACATACATACATACATACATACATACATACATACATACATACATACATACATACATACATACATACATACATACATACATACATACATACATACATACATACATACATACATACATACATACATACATACATACATACATACATACATACATACATACATACATACATACATACATACATAGATAGATAGATAGATAGATAGATAGATAGATAGATAGATAGATAGATAGATAGATAGATAGATAGATAGATAGATAGATAGATAGATAGATAGATAGATAGATAGATAGATAGATAGATAGATAGATAGATAGATAGATAGATAGATAGATAGATAGATAGATAGATAGATAGATAGATAGATAGATAGATAGATAGATAGATAGATAGATATATATATATATATATATATATATATATATATATATATATATATATATATATATATATATATAATGGCAAATATGTCTTGTTTTTAGCTCTGATTCCATAATTTCCATGGGGTTCTGTTATCTATTGGTAAAAACGCCGTATCACAATTTGTGGTGTGTTTGTGATATTGCCAAAAACGTGAAAAGTTGCAAAACAATTGAAATAACGCAAAAACGAGGAATTTTTTTTTTCCCCAAACATGGATTATAATTCGATGGAAAATGCAAAAATGCAATAAAATAAGGGGGTTCTATTAAAGACAGAAAATGTGTATCACCGACTTGGGCCACCCTGTGCTTGTCAAAATAGGTTTATATGATGCAGCTTGAGACACCCTAAATTAATGTTTATAATTTTTTCCTCATATCTTGTATAATAACGGATATATTGAGCTTTATCGTAGAAATGTGTCACCATGTATATGTGTAAACAGACAAAAACTGAAATTGACCTCGTATATGGGTTTTAGGGTTTCTAGTTCGCTTTCATTTAAAGAAATCTTTTTAAAATTCACAAGTCACGGTCTTCTCAATAACGAATTGTTTCTAAAATATAGACTATTAAATCATCAACTCTATAGCTGAAACTACTGCGAAAGCATCAGAAAGAGGTCTATTTGAAATGGATTTTGCGAAAATATTTTAATAAAATGCAGGACAATGATGGTTTAAGTTGAAACTTAAGGCTTTGTAAAACACACTTCTTATGACATTTATTCTATATAATCCGTATTTGTTTCAGATTCGTTGTCTGAAAATTGCAAATTCATGTCGTGGAAAATCCATGCAAATTGTCTATTGCAACACCTCTTTGAAAATTTTGAGGTTGTAACTTTCACTCAAAGGCAGTTGAATGTAGGGGTGCAGAAATCGACATATTTTGGGATTTTTAGTGAATTTTCGTAGAAAAAATTCTCTGATGGGGAGATCCCGAGTTTCGAATTTTGAAAAAAAAATTCAAATGAGCGTGAACTAGGACCACTTGAACCCACATCCGGAGTCAGAAAAAAATATATAAAATAATATTTGGTGCCAAATCATTTCTATAGAAATTCATTACCATAACGCACTTGGTGCGTTCAACTTTTTAATAAATATGCACAATAATTGAGATACGGAATTTATTCCATTTTGATGCATCACACTGTATAGATTAAGTCTGAAACTAACCTCAGATGTGGGTTCTAGGAGCTCAAGTTTGCCCTCATTTGAAAAAAATAATTCGAAATTCGTTACCCTTCTATAAGCTAATTTTTGTTATAAAAATTCTCTAAATGCTACTAAATTATGCACCAACCAGATATATTATCATTATCTTTTACCGGTCATTAGTCGCAGTTGTGTTATCAAATCAATACATTAGTGTTAATGATACAAAATAATTAGCTATGCTCAGGCATATTTGTTGATAATACTCATGTTGATAATACTCACATAACTAATGAGGCAAATTATTTGACAATTCCAACAGCTATTTAAATTTTCTTATTTCTTTGGCATGTGACACAAATCACCTACTCATTTCAACATTCAACTGATAACAACATTCAAGGACGTTTTCTCATCACTATGACACCAAGACTGCTAACTTCATATTGCAAACAAACTTCAAAATGTCACGTTTTGGCCATGCGAATTTTCCATCTAGTAGCGCGGTAATTAAAGAAAAATATATGTGGGGAATATTTATTTATGATTGAACCGTTTAACAACATAGTATTTAAACCTTGTTACGCTCGACTTTCACGTTTGCTTACATTTTAATAATCTAAGAAAATGCTTTATCAACTGCCTGCAAGATTTTTTTTAATATGTTACTATTTTCTTTTTAGTGAATTGTCTTTAAAAATGAGCACAAACTAGGACCGCTGGAACTCAAATCCGAGGTCAGCTTCATATGTTTGTGTGTGTGTATATATATATATATATATATATATATATATATATATATATATATATATATATATATGTATAGGGTGAGTTTCTTTCGATGGTTTAGTACAGGATCTCGTAAACTACTGCAGTTAGAGAGACGGTTAAATGGGGACACTAGTGCGCCACACGGAGGAGTGGAGGAAAAAACGACTGCCTGGATCCGCAAGGAGACAGCCTAGTGATCTGCTCAAGGCGGGTGTGCCATATTCAACCGCCTTGAGTCAGGTACTGGCGGAAGTCGGGTCCCGCCGGGCTCGGGTGGGGGCTGAGGGCTCTGAGGGTACGATAAAACGACCCAATGACTCTGAGCCTCTACTGAGAGTGCCTTCAGCGGAAAGCGACTCCGGTCAGACGTCAGCACACCACAACAGAGGGCAAAAAAGCCCCGAGAGGGTGCTGTCAGGAAGACGTTCAGTGAGGTGACTGAAGGGTGAGAGTAGGCATTATCCACTCTGAATATCCCTCCTCCTCATTGAATAATGAACAACTGCTGCTTCTGCAGAGGTCTATCCTGAAGGCTGTGCAGTGCAGTTCAGATGAAGGGCCAATTATAAGGTCCAGGGGCTGTGCAAATCGGACTGGCTGGCTCCTTATTGCTTGTGACGACGGAGTCAGTTCGCTTTGGCTGGAGCGAGTAGTTGGGGGCTCCAGCCGTGGGAAGGGGCTCGTCTCAAGCTGGTGAGAGGGGAGGACCAGCCCAAGTCCCACGTCTGTGTGGCATATATTCCCGGACGAGGTGGATTCGTCATTGACGCCCGAGGATGTGCTCACCAGACTGAGAAGAAAGAATGATGGCCTGAACACTCTGGTGTGGACTGTACTACACCGAGAAGCGGCGGGACCATCAGGACAGACATGGACATTTTCGGTTGATAAATGTCCATGGGTACTCTGGAGGAATTGGCTTCAGACCATTCTTTGACTTTGGACAGGTGTTGTTCCGGCCGAGGGTAAGGGGGTCTGCGGCTGAGCATAAACACACAGCCTCTTCTACCATCGCCAGTCAGCCTACGGCGACTGGGGCTGGCCCTTCCGAGAGTGGAGGGGGATCAATCCCCCCCGCTATACCCTCAGGAAGTGACCCCAATAGAGGAGGTGGCAGGATACATCCTTCCACTAGAACCTCTAGAGGGAAACAACATGGGAGAGGAAAATCCACCCCTCGCACGACTACCAAAGGTAGACCCTCCTCTAGGAAGCTTGGTAATCGAGCTTCAGTAAAGGAGGATGACCCTGCATCCTAAATCCTAATCCAAAACCTATTTCCTTATCCTTCCCACTTTTAAATCACATTATTCCCATGACCACCACTATTAGGTGCATACAAACAAATTTGCATCATGCTAAGGCTGCGACATACCTCCTTGGCATGAAATTAAAAGAGGAGCAGATAGACATTGCTCTTCTCCAAGAGCCCTGGACCGCCAATTCGGACCGAACCAAAGGGCTAGGTAATACTTCTGGTAAGAAGTAGAGGTGGGCTCTGGTACCAACCCCAGAGCCTGTATCTGGATCAGAAACAACGTGCAGTATTTTGCACTTTCAGAATACTGTACCAAGGACATGGCAGCCATCCATTTCATGATCACATCTGGGGGGACCGGGCTGGATGTAGTGGCCTGCTCGGCCTACTTCCCTGGAGACAGAGATGCAGACCAACCTCCTCCAGCAGAGGTGCCGAAATTGATCACCTACTGCAAGATGAACAATTATCACCTTGTAATGGGGTGTGATGCGAACTCCCATCATCTGGTTTGGGGAGCACGGACACTAACAGGCGTGGTGAGTCATCGTTTGAATACATATTAGGGGAAGAGCTGATCGTCAACAACATAGGCTCGGATCCCACCTTTCTAACGGTTAAACGAAGAGAGGTTTTAGATCTCACGATCAGCTCAAGGCTGTTGAGCACAAAAATTTTCACCCTACTGTGGTCCCTCTTTGTGGACGATTTACTGACTATCCTGGGGTTGTGGGAGGTTGAGGTCCAGGCATATGCTGATGATCTTGTCATAATGGTTAGAGGCAAATCTGAGGAACTTGCAAGTACTCTTCAAGAGAGACTAAATGTAGTGAATGATTTGTGTCGGAGGGAACAGATGTCTGTGAACCCCCGCAAAACGATAATTGTTCTATTTACCAGAAGAAGAAGGTTGGACAGATTAAAACCACCTATTCTTATGGGGGAAACGATTCCATTTACGGAACAAGCAAAATATCTGGGGGTTACCCTAGACAAGAAGCTCAACTGGAACGTACAGTTAGAGAATGTAATCCGCAGGGCTAAACTGTCCCTGTGGACATGCCGTAGAATCTGTGGAAATAACTGGGGAACAAACCCCCAACAGATATACTGGCTCTATGTAGTGGTTATCAGACCAATGATAACATATGGAGCCATAGTTTGGTGGCCCAAGGCACTTCGTGGTATCGCGAGAGCCAAACTGGCTCATCTACAGAGACAAGCTTGTCTGATGATAACGGGAGCGATAAGCACCGCTCCATCAGCTACTCTGGAGATCCTCCTTAATATTCCACCTCTTCACATTTGGCTGGAGAGGGTGGCGAGCTGGACAACATACAGATTAAAACAAACGGCCGACAGCTTGCCGAAGGAAATCTCGGAGGGTCCGGACTCCTCAATGACATTGAGGGTCATGGGATTCTGGGAATGATTTCAGACGTGATGCCTACAAAGATCAGTAGAGATCTGTCTTTCAAGACCGTCTTCCTGGAAAGGGAGAACTGGGAACGAAATCAAACGACCCTATTGAGGGCCGATCTCTGCTCTGCACCATTACTTTTGGCTTTTTTCTTTCTTCTAGTACTTCGTGTGGCTTCTCTTCTTTAATTGGGTAATATGGACCTTGCAACCATGTTGTCTCTTGCAACCATGTTGGCCCTTGCTACCATAGTGGTAGGTTTACAAAATTCCCTGGGTTTGTGCCTCTGGATATAACATCTGCTGGGTTTTCTTCTGACTTTACGTGGTGCCATTTGTCTTTGGAAATTCATTGTTGAATTTCTGATACCCTGTTTGCAACAAAGGTTTTCCATCTACTTGGGTATCCATTTAGCCAGCCCATTGCAATCATTGAACCCGTCCGTGCATATATATTCATGAGTTTCAGCTGAAGTGTTGTTGCTGCTCTTTTCAATAATTTTGCTAATAGGTGCGCTGCACACAGTTCTAATCTTGGAAGCGTAGTTTTTGTCTCTATTGGAGCTACTTTTGATTTGGCTGTTAGTAATGATATGTAGCTTTTACCTTGTTCGTTGGTTGCTTTTACGTAAATTACCATGAATTTTTATTTTTTATTTTTTCGATGTTTTTATCCACCTAGGTTATGTTATTTCTTTTACTTCATTGAATTCCTGGATGAATTGGATCCATTTCTTTTGAATGCTAGTGGGTACTATTTCGTCCCACCCTGATTGACTCATCCATATTTCTCGAATTATTAGCTTGGCTTGTGTTTGTTTCTTAATTGATTTTGACAGCTTGTCCATGGCGTTCTGGTACCTTTGCTTTAACGTGCCATTTCTTCTGCTGAACCTTCTTCAGTTTCAGCTTGTAATCGTTGCTTCATTGTTTGTATGTGTTTTTTGATGTCATTATGTACTTGTTCCATTTGCTTAAAGTATCTAGCCTCATAGTAAGGGTGCTTCCAGATTGTCGATCTTAAAATATATTTCCACCCCTAGGAACGCCCTCCTGGATAGCTTTCTGTTCCATGAACAACTACATTTAACAAACAAACAATAAGAAACAATTAATCCCAGAACAAATCCAAATACAAACATTTAAACAAAATTTAATAAAAGCCATACAAATAGACAAATATCAAACCACAATAATCAAAACAGGAAACTGATACACTCGACACAGTCCGAAAACACAACTAACCAGAGAACAGTAAACTGACCAATAGAAGCTCAACGTGCAGATGTCACGTACAAGCTCAGATATTCACCACACAGGAGCGATCAGTCAGTAGCGTGATGAACCGGCACGTTTCGAAACTGCAGTCCACGTAACCAAATAAAAAATCACAAAAAGTACAGCAAACAAATATATATATATATATATATATATATATATATATATATATATATATATATATATATATATATATATATATATATATATATATTTGGTGCCAGATCATTTCTATGAAAATTCACTACCATAACGCACTTGCTGCGTCCAGACTTTTATTATTATACAAGGTACGAGAAAAAATTAATTATACGTGTTTTGACCTGCATCTTGTAAAATTATTTTGGCAGTTACAGGCTGGCCCATTGATATCTATAAAAGTATTTGACATATTGTCTTTAAAATTAGTACAGATGGGTTTTTCAGTGATAAACAATACCTCATTCATGGTTTGGCTCTAGCAGATAGAGGGTGCCACTTGCGGTACCCTTAAAAAAGTGAAAATATCCAGACCTTATTGTTACCGTCGCTAGGAAACTTTTTTCAGATCGTGTTGTGTTTACTGCAAAATGTTTGTACTTTCTCAAATAACAAAGTTATTTGGATGAAATATGCATTGTTTCTACTATAGATCTTATACTGTTAGCCAAATTTGATGTCTTCCATTAAAAAAAGAACAACATATTTGACACTCAAATTTTTTTAATGAAAAACCGCCAATATAACGCACTTGCTGTGTACAGATTTTTAATGATTATTTGTTGTATTAAAACTATACTGATAAATCATTTGTTTTACAATTTTTTTTGTAGAGTATATCGTTACGAAGACATATCAAGAGAACTACAATCTCAATTGTTGGAATTGTTTGAATTCTTTCGGCTTAATTTTCACCCTGCTGTAGAAGAATTCTTAGAAACACACACAAAAATTAACATTGGTGGCGTATCAAGCACTGTCAGAGATTCCAAGAATGCGCCATATCACTGGAAGAAAGATCTGATTTTCTCGGAAGTCAAATGGATACAGGAGAACTGTGTGGAGGCGATGAATCTTTGGGGGTATGTTAATGCAGCTAATGAATCTCATTTGCATAATTTTAATCCCGTTGCTAATTACACAGCTCCCTAATGTCTCTTTGCAGCTGTGTTAAAGTTTTAAAGATATATTTATTTTTAAAATATAGTGAAGACAGGGGATGATACAACCAGTGTGCACTCCTAGCCTTGTATTTTAGATATGGAATTGAAGTATATAATAATTTCTTTCCTAATGGGTACCTGGGTGTATATCACGCCATAATTCCACAAGAAATCACAAAAATCTCAATCTCAAAAAAAATTATTTTCTTCTTAAGTTGCGTTCGGTTGCCGGCGGTAAATCTCAAAAACGTGAAAATTTGAGGTTATGTTGTTAACTGATAATAAGAAGTATGTAAATGACAACGATTATAAACAGAGAAGGATTGCTCAATTCCTCAGATCTGTCAGCTTCAAGGACAGAAAAATGCATAGGACCTAAATGAAAGTAAACTTAATGACTAATAAAATTACGCTAATGCGAACGCTCTACAACAAAAATAACGATCAATCACCAGATATCAAATTAAGAATTGTTGGAATGTAAGATTACCTGGATTAGCCACGATTTATTAAATTTTGATAACAATTAAAGTTTGATGTGTCTCGTTTTCTTGCGTCGCGTCGTTGACCAAGATAATAAAAATAGGCCCACGTAAAATAGCCCATATAATTTTGTATGCCAGTCTTGATACTTATTATCATTCATATTATTTTTACCAATTTTCACGTTTGATTAAGTTTTATTAATAGAAGTAAAAAAACTTCATCACCCTAGTCAAAATTCATCATCCATAACGTGTAATCTAGTAATAAAAAACATACATTTATGCAATATGTTAACATACATGTGTGTGTGTGTGTTTTGTTTCTTTAACGTCGGCCTATTTCCGCGACTATGGCCAATCACCGACGCCAGGGAGCAGTTTCTCCTCACATTCCTGGAAATTTTACCGAACCCCTTCCTTTCTGTAAGGAAGGTAGGGATCTTTAACGGGCCCAACATCGCATGGACACGGGACCGACGGCTTCACGCCCCCTCCAAAGGGCGGAATGTGCAGACATTCAACTTGCTCAAATACAATGCCAGAACCTCGGTTGATGTTAATGTTACAGTATGTACTGAAAAAGTGAAAGAACCCTGAGATCGAACCCAGTTCCCTTCGGTTCAGAGGCACACGTTCTTACCTCTAAACCACCGAGGCTCTTACATACATAAAAGTACACAGTTTCAGTTTACAAAGGTCAGATTGCATGGTTTCGTTTACAAGAATAAAAAACATACAGCGTACAAATATGATAAAAATTACAATGAAGGCAAATTAAAATATCATAAATTAAAATTGGAAAATAGTACAAGTAGCGTTACATATAAAAATAAAAATGATTTAAAAGAATTAAAATCATTAGTGTTGTTTTATCTCATAGATACCTTCAATCATGAATTAGAATTTCTTCAATCAAATAAAAAACATTTTTAATGAGAGAAGGTTTGATTAAAACAATTATTTTTCGTTCTTCGGTTACGAAAAAGATTCAGTTTTTTGTTAATTTAATATTTTATTTAATTTTCTGACCTTTGTTCTTTGGCTATCCTGTGTCGAAATTGTTCTTTTCCAATTTTTGATGCTTTGAGCTTTAAAATTATTGAAGTTAATTCTCATAATAGTTATCAGCTTGCAAAACTGATAATTAAGTTTTAATGTCATGTCATCTTTTTTTTTAATTTTATTTGCTAGATCACTAACAACTCTGGGACCTCGCCGAAAAGAATGAAATAGAATATTCAGGCCTAGCTTCTTTAAAATCAGCTGATTGTTTTTACAAACAGCAACAGCGCAAATACGTCATGGCATCGTAGTCTAAAAAACAATGAAACACTGAGTATTTAAAATAAAAATTCTTAGTTGTGAAAATTATTTACCTACAGAAACAACCTAAAATGCTGAAGAAGACTACCACCATAACACAAAAGTTAGGTTGGGAAGTCAGTCTGTTAAAGTTTAATAATACACAAAAATATAGTTTTTAAAACCACAAAATTCTATTTTACAAATCACTGTATTCAAAATCCACAAAGACCATTCACAAAATGCAACAAACAATCACGAAAACTGACGAAAACTAGAGAAAATACACAGTCTCTTATAGAGCAAATACGATTCTGCACCAGCTCTGACGTCACGTCCAATCGGTCCGACTCTAATGCAGCAGCGTAGGAATTAAGCTATCCTCTTTAGTGTATAATCGTTGTGTAAATGATACACTAGCAAAAATATTTAGATAATAAAAACCTTATTAAACACCAGACAAAAAATAGCAAACACCAAAATCTCACATTCAAACGGAAATTTAACACTGTCCAAGAACACTATTTTCATGTCACAGTGGTCACTAAACTTTGCAAGCGACAGGGACACACTAAATGGCGAACATGATTTTGCGCGGCAATTTCGCTTTAAATTGTAGATACAGTCGGTCCCAATGGTTGAATCATCCCCTGTTTCTCGTACCTAAGAACATATCCATTTTCTATAGCACCTATGGTATGAGAATCAGTACTCACTAGATATTTTTTTTGTACTGTTTTTATGACTTAACTATTTTTTTAATGTAATTATGTTGCCAATATTATTATTGTTAATTTATATTTGAAGATTGCAATGCTCTTTAGGGGCACTCAACATTATTCTTTGCTTCTGGGTATAATCACAAAATTACTTTACGTGAACAAAATTTTAGCACAAAAACAAGTCAAAAAGAAGAGGTAGCAATTATTAAATTATTATTTTAAGACCTCTTATGACATTTTAAATATATTTATACTACAGAGGAAGATTAAAACGAAATTAGAGAGAAAACAATTTGAACCTTTGAACAGCTTTGATCAGAATCCTATTTGAAGATATGACTGGAATCTTGTGATACTTTGAAGCAAATAATAATGCATGTCTAGTAAAATTTTGTAAAATAATTTCAATTTTAAAATGAAAATTTTTGAGATTTGATGTATATGGATTTAAAATTCCAGATGTTTTGTAAGATATATGTTAGCTTTTTAATTTATTTGTTATATTTAAACAATCGTACCTACAAAAAATGTAAACCATTGCCGAATTTTGTAACACGAGGATGTATTGAAAGGGTCTTATCTTGCTATAAAAGTAACCTACACCAACGATTTAAAATATTTTGTGTAAAATTAACAATATAGTTAGCCTTGGCTGGTTCCCTGAATAAACAAAATGTGTTCAGTAGCAACGTACAATAACTTATTAGAAATGCCATGTCAGTCTCAAATATTTTATCAGTCAACATATATTTATTACAGAGAACCTTAATACCTATTATCTACCTCGGGATAATGGGTAACTTTGTTATTTCTGAAGATACAGCTTCCGTTAAATTAGTAAAGTTGGGCAGAATTTCAAGAGCAGTTTGATGACATCAACAAACTTCCAATGCATCACTCATTTTCTGAGATAATTTGAAATAACTGAAAATGACTGATTTTTTCATTCTTGAATATCTCCGTCACGGTTTATAACACAATTTAGCCCCCCTGTTGGGGTGGCTGCATAGCTTAAAATAAATACCCTGTGTATTAATTAAAGAATTAATGAATAACATTTAGCTTGGCTACTCAGGGCACAACTGTAATATATATTAACGGAGGGCGTGGGCTTTAGCACTTGCACTCGGTGGGTTTTAAAATGCACAAATAAAAGTCAGGAGTAAAAATAACAATCGGTTTATTAAAAATTGTTGAAGTTACATAATGCTGATTGCTTTCAATTAAGTATATTTAAATAAATAAAAAAAATATATAAATTGACTACTTGAAGATTTAAATACAAAATATCAAGTGATTAATTACGTTGAATTGGCATATGCTGAAATGAATTGTGGAGCATAACACTAGGTTTTAAAAAAGAGATGTTGCAGATAAATGATGTACTTAGCTTGTGATTCAGACTACTGCCCTTGGAGTGATGACTATATCCGTCCAGCCCAGGATGTTGAAGGTGCCTCATCGTGTAGGTGCATTTTCCTGGAGGAACGGCTTCGTGACTTGGCACATATGGTTGATGTTTGGTGTTACTGAAGCTCCTCCAGAATGATGGGATCTCAAATTAGCCGTCCAATAGCAGGTCCAGACGAACGGTTACAGACCAGCGGATTACTGACTAGCTGGTCCCTGACTAGTGGGGTGGCTATGAAATTCAGGTGAATTAGTGTTGGTTTAAGGCTTTATGATCTACATGAGGCGGCTGGTAGCAGGTTGCGTTTAAGTACAAAACTTATCTGTGTGTTAATAACCAAAATAACATGAATGAAATAAAATTTTAAATGACCTCTTTGAAAGTACAATTTGTACGGCACAATAGCAAGCAATCATTGAATTAACGCTACCACAAGCCACCATTTAACAGTATATAATTAATGATGCAGAAAGCAATTATTGAAAGTGAATTCAGTGCGGTATATACTAGCAAGCAATCACATATTAATCTCAATTAAAGAAATTCACGAGCAACTAGAAAATAAGCGGGTATTGTAAGTATAACTTACCCATTTAGGCATGTTGCCTTTCCCAATTAAAAATTAACTATACGATAGCATGTCTCAGGTTGATTCAATAAGAGAGAAGAGAGCATGTCACACATTGAAATCGTTTTATAAAGACTTTTATCTTGACATATCGTCGAGTTGTCACGTTTGCAGGCGTATTCTCATTGAGTTGTAATGCGGTAGAGCAACTGACCACGAACTGTGTACGCTGCACCAAGGATTGTGACGTCACTAGTGGGACTGGTTCAGTAGCTCTATAGTTCGTTATAGGTAGTGACATGTGGGACATGTTACACATATGTTAAATACATGTTACAGGTTAATGGTACAAAAGAGATCAATACCTCATTTTGTAGGTATTTTTTTATAGATTAGAATAATATCTATTACTACTATTTGGACTCATCTGCCCTAGACCTGTGCTGAGGACATCTCGACTGACTGAAACTACCAAAACATCCAAAGGCTACATGTATTATGGACCACATAACAGAATAGCTGGTGTTGTCAATGAATACTGTGGGAGCATTGATTTTGTTGGAAATAATCTGGCCTCGTTCAAGTCAGGCGTCAAGAGTGTGGTATTGCAGAACTCATAATTGTTTCATTATATAGTCTTGTTACTCACCACCCTTGTTGCTTGTCTTCTTCTTCTTTATATATAAAGCCGATTGGCGTATAAGTTAGTAAATAAATAAATATCAGCAAAAAATCCATGGCATGCTTGGTTCGAAAGAGAACACAAAGTTGCATTTTTTTTAAATGGCAATCATAGTTGGCTGTGACATCTTTCATAAGCTTTTTTTTTCTGATTCCAATAATATAAGGTTTGGTATGGTTATTTCCATTGGTTTGATAATTATTTAACAAAAACTATTTATTAAAAACTTTGTAGAAAATTATGTACTAAGCAGGCTGTGAAGACATCCAATTCCATGTAACAATTATGCCAGTCATGCATCTATTAGAGAACTATTTTTAAGAGTAGATGAATTTTAATTACAATAAGTATAACCAATGAATTAAATAACTTGTTATATTAACATAAAAAGAAACGTTGTAACACCTAAGAGAGAAAAACAAAGAAAAATTAAATCTGAACAAAACTTATGTTTGCTCACCCAGTGGGGCATCATACTGGTAGAGGCGTGGGCTTTCAGGCCCACTATAAATGTTCAAAGTGTCTACCATCAACTTCTAAACACTTCTGGAACCTACGAACTATTTATCTCTCGACTTTTTTCCGTGACTGGTGACGAATACTCCTTACAGAGGCTTGAATGTTGTTTTTTATTTCTTCAATATTCTCAGGTTTTTTCTGGTACACTTTATTTATAAAGTACCCTACAAAAAGAACTCGAGAGGCGTCACATCCGGAGATCTCGGCAGACCCAAAAATAGGCCCTGCATTTCCTACCCAGCTGGGAAATATTCCGTTTGACATGCTGACACATTTCTAGAATTATGGGCAGGGGCCCCATTGTGATGAAAACGTTTTAGCTTCTGAATTGTACTCAAAGGTCGATTGCCCAACATTTCTTCCAATTCACTTTCCAGAAATCTCAAATATCGTTCTGAATTCCTAAGTCCTAAGATTGTGGTACCAATAATTCCTCACCACACATTTACTGAAAATACACATACTGATCTCTTCTTTCTGTAGTAAGATGAGGATTGCTTTGATCCCAGTATACAGTATTGTGTCGATTAAATATCCCGTTATCAGCGAATTTGGTTTCATCTGTAAAAAGAATTCCTTATGGAAAAACTATCATTTTGCTCTTTTTTCCTTACCAACTATCTAGCAAACTGAGTTCGTCGGCTGAAATCCCCCAAATATAATGTATTACTGATACTACATTCGTAGGGATGAAAACTATTTTGTTTAAGAATCAAACGGGCCTTCTCGTTTGAAACCCCCCATTCGTTCGCCAATTCTCTGGTAAGACTAAGTGAGATGTAAGGCACGCTTTTTACATGTGTCGCCATTCCGTTGCGGAACCAAGTAGTATGTTGTCACGGCATCTCTAAATAACACAGAATGTTAAAAAATAGAGACTGTGTACAACCAACTAAACATTTTGTAAATTGTCAGCCCTGGCTCATTTCTTCCCCAATATAGGGACAAATTATGTAAGGCTGGATGTATTCTTGGCACAATTAGAACCATAGACCGGTTTAATTTTCTGGTGGATGTACTTGGGTTATAATTAACGAATGCCAAAACTTTTTCTTAGTCTTCCTTTTTAAATTTCAACTTCTCTATTGGCTTGTTGAATGAACTGTAAACCTTAAGATTGATTTCCAGTTCCGCAGTACATTTCACTAGCTTCATCTGCATTACTAGCATAATAGAAAATCATTCCATTTTTCTCTTCATTCGTATACATTGTAACTTATTATTTAAAAAAAAAACCTGGTGTACTACATAAGTTAAAAACTATGTTTGACACAAGCTTTACAATGACAGTTTGTTGATTGTGACATCGGATTGGATGTATTCACCGCCTGCTGGGTACATAATTTTGTAAATAATTTATAATAAATAGTTTTTGTTAAATAAATCTCGAACTAATAGAAATAACCATATCAAACCTTATATAATTGGAATCAGAAAAAATAAGTTATTGAAAGACGCCACAGCCAACTATGACTGCCAATTAAAGAAATATACCTTTGTGTTATCTCTTTCGAACCAAGTATGCCCTGGATTTTGTGTTGACATTATTCTAGTCTACGAAAAAATAGCTACAAAATAACAGCCAACTATGATTGTCATTTTAAAAAATGCAACTTTGTGTTATCTCTTTCGAATCAAGAATGTCATGGATTTTTTGTTGACATTATTCTAGCCTATGAAAAAATACCTACAAAATGGGGGGAAAAGATAAGCTTTTGAAAGGCGCCACAGCCAACTATGATTGCCATTTAAAGAAATACAATTTTGTGTTATCTCTTTCGAACCAAGTATGCCGTGGATTTTGTGTTGACATTATTCTAGTCTACGAAAAAATACCTACAAAATGACAGCTAACTATGATTGTCATTTAAAGAAATACAACTTTGTGTTATCTCTTTCGAACCAAGTATGCCGTGGATTTTGTGTTATTATTCTAGTCTACGAAAAAATAGCTACAAAATAACAGCCAACTATGATTGTCATTTTAATAAATGCAACTTTTGTGTTATCTCTTTCGAACCAAGAATGTCATGGATTTTTTGTTGACATTATTCTAGCCTACGAAAAAGTACCTACAAAATGGGGGGAAAAGATAAGCTTTTGAAAGACACTACAGCCAACTATGATTGCCATTTAAAGAAATACAATTTTGTGTTATCTCTTTCGAACCAAGTATGCCGTGGAGTTTGTGTTGACACTATTCTAGTCTACGAAAAAATACCTACAAAATGACAGCCAACTATGATTGTCATTTAAAAAATGCAACTTTGTGTTATCTCTTTCGAACCAAGAATTCCACGAATTTTTTGTTGGCAGTATTCTATCCTACGAAAAAATACCTACAAAATCTCTTTTGCACCATTAACCGTGACTGACATATTCAAAAATCAAAACAAAATCTGTCATTTTCAGTTTGTTTCAAATTATCTCAGAAAGGAAGTGATACATTAGAAGTTTGTTTATGTCTTCAAAGTGCAGCCCAACTTTGCTGATTTAACTGAAGCTGTATCTTCAGAAATAACACAGTTACCCATTTTACAGAGGCAGATAATGGGAACCCTGTTTAGATAAGCTAGCTCTGAAAAACACGTCTGCACAACTTCTAACACCTGGAAGAAAATTGAAGACCCTTCAAGCTTTTTTCAGTTGAGGGCAGAAATAATAGAGAGGTGTGGCCAAATCTGGTAAATAAGGGACATGTTCAAGTAATTTTAAGCCTAAATCACTAATTGCTACCATGGCAACATGTGATTTATGTGCAGAGGCATTGTCTTTCAGAAACAAAAAAACTACATATTTTGTTTGTCCATGTAAACAGTCAAGGCTGGCTATGTTTCGATAGGCACTCATATGAATTGTATGTTTACTTACGGTATCTTCAGCCTCACAGTAATTATTATCACGAACTACAATAATTATTTTGTGAAATTCATCATTTGTGTTACTTTGAAAAGATGCCTCGCCGAGAGCCAACTAAAAAGATTTTTTTTTCAAGTAATCCTAAGGAATGTTTGTATTGGTCTTGATTTTAGAGCTTCTGAATTTCTAGCGGACTTGTTATTGCATATCACTTTTGTAGTCCATTTTATTTTTCGTTAGCATCCTCAAACTTGTTTCTTTAAATGATTTTCAGTACTAAAAATTTGCCAGAAGTCGAAGCAGTGTTGTCTTAATTTTGTTACATATAGGTAGGTAATTTTAGTAAAGAAATATAAATGAATATGTATTAATAATAAACATCTTCTTGCTCGACTGGGGAACTGCTCCGAATAATTACATCATTTTATTTGTGAGAAATCCATTGTACTAAACTGTTTTATCTTAATTGTGCGAATGGTTTAACCAGCCAAAGAAACAACAATGTCTTAAAATGTTATCCCATTTGTGTATTTGTCTCATGGTCTTCCTTGTCCATTGCTTCTTCAGCTTATTCCATTAGTTTCGTTGCGATGAATAATTACATAACCAGTTTGCGACTAATCCATTGTACTAAACTGTTTACACATAACAAAACATAAGTTCTTACTTCGCAATGATTCAGCCTCGATCATCCGAGGAGGAAGTACTACTTTATCGTCGTCTCGCGGATTTTGTTGGGGTATGCTAAAGCATAACTTTTCCACCCATCGGAGCATCTGTTTGCATCAGATCTTTTAAATACCTGTCGACAATTTCAACAGCTTGTTCATAGGCCATCGCTGCTTCGGCCGATATTCAGAGAGCAGCATCTTTGATCGTTAAGGCTTGCGCAGACGCTACATAAAACCCAGCCCAAAAGGTTTCAGTTATGTTCTGAGGTAAGAGTGTATGCCGTCGTTATGTGTAATTCGAACAATCTTCAAGCTGCTTTCATTGCACTGACATACCTACAAGCTAAATAGGATCGGATTTCATCATAATTAAGGGTGTCAGTAATCTGAATCCTTGTACAATCGGGACTTTTGTGCACGTACTTGTGCAAATACTTGATCGACCTGAGCGACCACATATTTCAAAGTTAGGTGACACTGACATTTTACTGCGGCATATCTATCGTAAGGCACAATTCTTCGACTATCAATAAGCGTGCCACCGACCATGCTGGTTTTTCCATTATTCGGGTGTTTGTATATCGGTTGTCCCAAGTTCTCGTTGTTCATGATGGTTCTTTCCGCGAACACTTTAAGGTAACCTTTTGTGCATTTACCGTATTTCATGCTCGACACAGTTGGATTTTGTTGGCCGCAAGGTCTACGCACATGGCTTTCTCCTACGATGGTAAAAAGTGTAGTATTAGGTAGGATTAAGTGCTGAACAGAGTGGGCTCGGGAATACAGACAAAAAATCAGACAATCCTTTGTCCGTTTCATAGTGATGACGTCAGGTTTCTACTGCTGGAAGAGCTTCTTGGCGTTGTTGTATGATGGAAAATCCTCTACGAATTTGTTAGTTGTATCTGTAAAATTCTCTAATAGATACTACTTTGGATGGTCTATTTGCATTGTGGAGGGATACGTCGTAACCGTGTTCTCCATAAGGAAACAGTAGGGGGTGGACCATCGGGTCCGCTAGTTTGTTTAGGTTTTTCAATTCCATACTTCACGACTCCTGGGATATATTGCCTGGTCAACATTGAAAGAGGGATCCTCTCCGCAGAACAGTTACACAAGCCAGTTATCCCTGTGGTAACTTTTCTGACACCTCTTGCTGAAAACTCTTCAAGCCAAAAGGATCGATAGGCCGTGCTTTCGCAGTCCCTATGTGTACTGAACATCGGGATCAAGCCAGCTTTTGCTCTATGCGAGGTTTCTGTCCTCGTTGAGCTGGCCTTAGGACACCTGCGTTATTCTTTAAAAGATGTACCGCCCCAGTCAAACTCCCCGCCTGGCGGTGTCCTCTCGGATCACGCATGAGCTTAATACGGCGACCGGAACGATGACGCGAACACCAATGGAACGTAACCGCGCGAAACGGAACGCACCGAAAGACGCCGGTTACAAAGCATGGAACGCCACTCTGTGCGCTTGGCTCAAGAACACCGTGACAGCCGCCGCTCGTGAGCGAACGGCGCACGCGTTCCGCCTCACCGAGCAAGTAAAGAAACGATAAAAGCCATGGTATTTCACCGGCGACAAGGTCTCCCACTTTTGCTACACCTCTCATGTCTCCAGGGCCAGACTAGAGTCAAGCTCAACAGGGTCTTCTTTCCCCGCTAATTTTTCCAAGCCCGTTCCCTTGGCAGTGGTCTCGCTAGATAGTGGGTAGGGACATGCTCGGATTGATCGCGAGATTCGTGAATCACGCGATCTGGTTACCCACCTTTCGGTATTAACCGTTTGTCCATGACTTGCGTCCACCCACCATCAGACTATCCACCGCCAAGGAGAACTCCTTCCCAGCTCCGCCTACCAAAAACAGCGGGGAAAGAAGCTCACCTTTTATTTATTAGTTACAATATTCCTACTTATGACTACTAACAATTTTTATTTCCTACTCTACTTCTGTCTACCCATTAACCCGACCTTCGCCTCTGTCTACTCAACCCGATATATTCTATGTACCTTGCAATTTATTCACTATTCTAAATCTACCTATCCTAATATATACATATAATGACTCCCTCCACCCTAAGTCTAAGCCTAAGTCTCTCCATCCTATATTCGTCTATGATTATGAGTTGGGCTCACGGTCTGTTAGGATTTCTTTGCGTTTCCCTGTTGGTTCTATCCTCTCCCTCCGGCATGGTTTCTTGCTCCATTGCTTCTTCCGTCCATTCTATCAGTTTGTATACGTTCGTGTCGTCCGTTCTGTTGTTTGTCCTTAGTTGTATGTCCAGGTTTCCGTACTTGTTTAGTATGTATTGTCTTATATTTTTTCTTTTGTCTGTGGCGTATGTCAGTTTAATGTGTGTCGCGTCTTCTGTCTCGTTTGTTCCGCAGTCACAAATGTCTGTAATGTCTTTGAGTTTAAACCTGTGTATGTAGTGTCTCGTATTTCCGTGTCCTGTGGCCATCTGACTTGCTTTGAATGTCAGTGGTAGTCTGTCCGTCCCTACTTGTCTGCAGTTTCTGTACAGTTCTCTGCCTTTCGTCTCGTTGTCCAACGTCATTTGCCAGTTTGTCAATAACCTGTCTCGTCTTTCCTTTTTTCTACAGTGGGTAGGGACAGTGGGAATCTCGTTAATCCATTCATGCCCGTCACTAATTAGATGAGGCATTTGGCTACTTAAAATCTTTATTCAAGACTTGCTACATATATAAATGCATGTGCCCAGGTGCGGCACCATCAAAGCAAATAGATATTAACAAAAATAACAGTATAGGTTTAGCACTCAGTTTTAAGTCCGTAAAATCACAGATAGGGGTCGTATTCACTCAGTCCGCCGTCTCGGATTGTCTCCTTCACTTCCTATCACATAGGGCGGGACACCAGTCGTGCAATCATACGTTGCAGGACCAGGGTCCCTCCGATAGTCCAAGTACGTCACAAATACACATAGCCACAGATTTAAAATATGTATAGTTAAAAACTAAATGTATAAACATAGATAAAAAGAACACAGATAAAAAAAGAACTAGGAGTACAACATCAATACAAGATACGCCACAATTCTAAAAACAATTTCAAAACATGTATAGATAAAAGGATGATAAACTAAATGTATAGATAAAAGCCATATTAGAACTAGATAAAAAAGAAAACAACACATGTCCACATGTCGCCGCGCCGATACCGAACAGCAAGCCGAAGGTGCGCGGGCCCACGCTAGAGGAGAGACACAGAGGAACCGGCCAGACGCCGCGCACCGCAGCAGGGGAAAGGTCCCGCTCCGCCACGCGCACACGCGCACCAGTCATGCCAACGGGCGGCAGTCACTGAACCGACCAGACAGACTTCATAAACGCGGCGTGCTCGCCCACCCCGAATTTGATCACACTGTTCACACACCCGCACTTGAAAGCGCTGTCAAGGAGTAGTTCTTCTTCAAGTTGCCCCGTTACAGGCAGGCCATATTCCTCTAGCACCTATGACTAGAGGGAGGAACACCAGCTGTTTGTTTGGCCATCGCACCGCAGCAACTTCTCTGAATTTCGGATTGTCGTATACCCGTCTTTTGGTTTCGTAGACCAGATGTAATATATACATAAGATACTAATATATATATATATATATATATATATATATATATATATATATATATATATATATATATATATATATATATATATATATATATATATATATATATATATATATATATATATATATATATATATATATATATATATATATATATATATATATATATATATATATATATATATATATATATATATATAAATAAGAGACGACTCTCCGAAGAGCTTCAGGTACTCTTCCTTAACTTCCTGGCTCGGAGGACAGTGGACATTATTGAGGGGCGGGACCTCATCGAGTATTTCTGCAGCAAGCACTATAGTGTTGGTGTTGTAGAGTTGCTGCATGCGTCCATACTCCGAGGTACGTTTTTTTCGCCCCATCAAAGGTCTAGGGTCGGGAACGGTGTTCGTTCGATTAGTGTACTCCGCCTCATCGCGCGGTGTTCTGCGATGATGGGCGGTGATCAAGTTCTCGACCCGGGCGTCAAAGGCAGTGAGGTCAAGCTCTTGGCCCTGGACTTTCCGGATCAGAAGCACATCCTCAGGCTCCGTACTGTTGAGGTGTGTCATCACCGGATCGTCAGCGGCAGCAAAATTATTTTGCTGCCCTGTGGCCGCACCTCCCGTTTCCTCAGCCTGTTAAACACAACTGTCCCCTCGCACAGGAATAGGGGAGATCACATGTTCTACCAGATCCTCTCCGACAGTAAGGCCTTACACCCCAAACACTTGAAACATGTGTCGCACCTGAGCAAGGAGGTCGGGGGAGACATGCCAGTACTTGGCTTGACAGCCTTTGCTTCTTCTATAGTTTTCCCCCTGACCTTGTGTAATTCACCCCTATTGGCGGGCTTTGCATGGTTGGCTCCTCTTAACTGCAGCAGAGTTCCTGCCCTACTCGCCATGTTCTGCTTCGTCTGCAAGGGCGCTGGCACTGTCTCTGGATTGTGGCGAGGTCGCCTCTTCAGTGTCTCCGCTGAGTCTGGGTTGCTTAGGCAGTAGCACTGGATTGGTCTTAGCGCCACCACCAGTAGTTCCCCTCCGTTTACCCATCATGGGGGAGGGGGGTCTTGCAGTTGTACATCCGGCGCCAATCGTGTTTGCAGAGGCAGCCTCAGCAGATGCCCTACGAGTCATGACCCGCCTCTGAGAGGGCTCCATTCCTTAGGAATTATTCTGACAGGCCCCTCGATAGTTCTCACCTGGGCACCAGCAGCCAGCCGGAGGGCATACAAGTGCACCCCGAAAATCTCAGACAGATCGGCCAGCCCATTTCGGAGATATAGGGGAAAATGTCAGGGTTCGTCGCCTGATCTCTCGTTGAAGTCTCCGCCGAGGTGAAAATTTCTCTAAGTCCTAATTGCGGCTTCGTATCCTTAAAGCTCGACGGTTTTCGGGCGAGTCGTGTTGCGGAGCTTTCGATGAGCCACTGAGCTTTCAGAGCTTTTAAACTCAGCCGTCGAGAGGACAAAAGCTCTGTGAGCTTTTGTGGAGGCAGAGCTTTCGTATTGTGCCTACCTGTTGCATAGGGCTTGCACTGGTATATATGCTACTGGCGTCGCGTCGGCAAATGTACAGACTTACATTTGACTCTTGATTTGCAGGTTCAAACACCTCTTTATCACTTCTGCTCTCCTGATACCTAGAGATCGAATTATACCTCTTTAAAGTGCCGTAACGGCGTTATTTACAAGCCGATTTCCTCGAAATTTTCAGGGAATGTTCACGATCCAGGAGTGCAAAGAAAACTGCCCAGAAGACACCAAACTCGCACTATCGTTGGGCCCCCATGCGAGCGCATGGATCTCACAACTCTGAAGTTGCACCAGCACATATGGGCACGCGGCCCCCGCCCGACACGCAGAAAACTCGAAGAGAAGCACTAGCTATAAAATTAGGACTTCGCTCCATGTGTAGTAGGTTATGTTTTAGTTCACTTCAGACGGCTGCTGTTCGGAAGCATACGTCTGCTCTCCACCACGCACGTTAAAAGTCCGCTGACGCAGAGCCACTTCCTTTCTTAAATGTTGCACCAGAGCTGGATACTCCGATCCTCTCCTGCGACCCTTGACAGCATCAACCGTAAGGTCACACACCAACGACAGATGGTGATTAAGTGAAGTACCCCCTGTATAAGCAATTTCCGTGTTGGCCAGCTCCAACACGTCATCGTCCGTCCATCGGCGGCGGCCAGAGGAGGCACACGCCTCCTTGACCAGATCCTTGTTGTACTCAACAGGGTGCCTCTGGCGTAGATGTTGGCACATTCCTGGATATGTGGAAAGGGTATCTCCACACACCGGGCATGCACAAGATGTTGTTACATTGGGGCCACGACAGTATCTACGCTTATGTTGGTTTCACCCAGCCAGGGACATGTAGGTCTTGCTGCAATCGCAAGAGAAGTCAGTATCGTCACTTGGATTTCCAGTGGCTGACATTGGGGAGAAGATAATGCTCCATTGTCGTTAAGTGTTCAAAGATTTAATGCCACCGGATGTAGTAACACTAATGGTCGGCCGCCTCCCTACAAACGACCTTAGGTATAAACTTTCCAGGGCTGTACACATACAGGACAACACTCGACACACACACACACACATATTCACCTTTTGGTCGCCTCTTACGACGGGCTGTTGTAGCTGTGGCACTATTCTCAGCGCTCTCAAGAGCTCAACACCGGTGTCCACACGGTTATCAGAATGGAATGGAAACTCGGGCTTCCATGTACCCGCACCATATGGCTGGCCTGCGGACCAGACATTCATCATGTAACCAAACACGCTCGACACCAATACAGAGCGGGCCCGAAGCACTGGCTCTTCTGGTCTTCCGTCCCAGTGGTGGGTGTCGTCCAACCCTGCACCACTCTCTTTCTAGGAAGAGGCTATGGGTTGGCACAACTGCACGGTCTAACCTCGAGCTGTTAGGCTCAGTGGCCAATAAATTCGTTTTCAGACACCCGTGTACCAGGACTTCCGACTAGATTCACCAGGTCGAGAACGCATATTGTGGGGGATCATGGGCCCCAGTCCCAACGAAAGAAACAAGAGCGAAGCACTAGCTGCGATGCAGCCCACCCCTCGCTGACCTGGGTTCTTGGTCTTGGGTGCAAAGTCTATTAACCGATGTTAAAGAATAAGAAAGAGCGTCAACGCCAAATTGCTGTTCAGTGAAGAGCAGTCTGAATATAATCCAGTAATAATATAAAATAGTAAAACTATAAAAATATAAATAGTTTATAATATATAAATTATATAAAAAGTGTTGACTGCAGGCATGTGTGATGTTGATCCTGGGACATGCACAAAACAACACACACATGCAATACACACAAGTGGCGATATCTTGAGATACTGCCTTAGATTTGTTATGTATCCGACTAATACTCATTGAATAAGATTAAATACTTTTATTATTATCAAACAAGGAAAAAACTTACATCTCTTATAATTCCATTAATAATAATTAATACCTTATTATTCTTCTTTCTAATCTCCTTTTGATCTCATAGACACCTGGACTACCTAGCTGTCAAAGTGTCTATGGATTTTCTTAATTTAAAGAAAGGTGTGCAAACATAACAATTCTCCCTCTACTTAAAATTAAAGATTGATACTATATTTAACCTTAAACTATAACATTACAAATTTAATTTTTGATGTGGTTTTATTATTCTCCCTGAACGTGTTACGTGTGGTACTGTGGAGGTACAAACTTCAGGAGTCATACATGGTGATGTAGAGTTAGGTTCAATTGTTCTTTGAAAGTCTGTCTCTGAACTTACTGGTAGCTCTACAATATTTCTAGGAGTGTTTACATTTGAGTCAGTTTCATCTGGAGCGTCATTTTGTGTTGGTACTGAGATTTCATTAGGAGTAACATTGTTTGGGTTACTTGTAACAGTAACACTAGGATATACGGGCGCATATCACAAGCATATACAAATTTTATAAATTCTCCAATCTTAACTAAATATGTAGAATGACTAATTACTTTTAAAATTTTACCTTCTTGCCACAATTTGGTTTGTTTATTTTTTACGTATACAGATTCATTTAGTGTAAAAAACCTTAATTTTCTCCAATCACTGGCATTAGAGTTTGAATTTCTGATACTATTAAATGAGGGTTTAAGTAGATCAAATCTTGTTCTAGGCCGAATTTTGAAAAGGTTTTCCGCTGGAGAGATACCAGTGACTGTAGACGGTACATTTCTATAAGTAAACAGAAAATCCAGTAATCGGTCCTTCAATGTGTTTTTATCAATATATTTCCCCCTTTCCAAAAATAAAGCCTTTTCTAAGCTTTTTTTGACAGTTTGAACGCATCTCTCTGCAATGCCATTAGCCTGCGGATGGTATGGTGGGGTTTTAATGGGTTTTATACCATTGGCTTGGCAAAAGCATAGAAACTCGTTAGAACTGAATGGTGGACCGTTATCAGAGACTAACTCAACAGGTAATCCGAAAGTTGCAAAAATTTCTTTTAACTTTGTAATTGTTTCTTTTGCACTGGTGCCATTTTCCATAATTTTCACCTCTAACCACTTTGATTTATTATCGACTGCGATTAGAAAAGTATAATTGAATTTATAAAAGAAATCAATATTAACACGGTAGAAGTTATTTGGGGTGCTCGGCCATGGTAGTAAAATACTAGTATTTGAAAAATTTTGTGTTTGTTGACATACATCACAAGATCCAATATATTTTTCAATTGAACCATTGATGTCTGGCCACCAACAATATGATCTTATCAACATTTTTGTTCTTACTATACCTAGGTGTTGTTCGTGAAATAGGTTCAGTACATCATTTCGTAAGGATTCTGGTATAATAATTCTATTTCCAATTAGTAAGCATCCACTTTCTACTGAAAGTTAACAGCGTTTAAGGAAATATGGTCTCAAAGATTCATCACTTAAGCAGGAGGCCATCCTGTGCGTGTAAGATCAATAACCTTTAACATAAGCAGGTCCCTTTTTGTAGCTTCTGCTATAATATCAGCATGTAATGGTACATTATCTACAATATTAAAAGAATAAAGAGAACTTGGTATTTCTGTACTACTAAGCTTAGGCATCCGGGACAGAGCATCAGCATTTGCCACCAGTTTACCTTTTTTATATTGAATTTCATAATCATAGGCTGACATGGTAATAGCCCATTGTGTTATGCGTGCAGCTGCTGACACTGGAATACCTTTATGTTTACCAAAGATGAACTGCAATGGTTGATGGTCACTCACTAAAATAAACTTTCTCCCAAATATATATTTATGAAACTTCTTAAGTGCAAAAATGATGGCTAAACTTTCTCTTTCTAAATTTGAATACTTTTTTCTGCTTCAGAGAGTGTACTGGATGCAAAAAGGACTGGCTTGTCCTGCCCTTTTATTTTGTGGCTTAATACTGCGCCCACTCCATACCCACTGGCATCACATGTTACATATATGGGCAAGTTAGGGCTAAAATGAGTTAGGACCTTATCAGAGGTCAATAACTCTTTACTTAATTGGAATGCATGTTCACATTCATCTGACCAAATAAATTCAGTGTCTGATTTACACAGGTTATATAAAGGACGAAGCTTAGAAGATAGCATTGGAATGAATTTGCCATAATAATTTAATAAGCCCAGGTAAGATTTTAGCTGAGTCAAGTTTTGTGGTGCAGGAGCTTTTTTTATACACTCAATTTTTTGTTCAGTTGGGTGTATCCCCCATTTGTCAATAACATGTCCCAAGAATTCAACTTTTTGTTCATAGAATTTACATTTATCTTTGTTAATTTTGACATTAAATTCTTTCAGTCGACTTAAGACCATAATAACACTCTTATGGCATTCTTCCAAAGAGGAACAATAAATCAATATATCATCCAAATAACATTTTACGTTGTTCAGACCTGATAAAATAGACTCCATTATTGACTGGAATATACCAGGAGCTGAACTGACACCATATGTTAGCCTATTAAATCTAAAAAGACCCATATGTGTATTGATTGTGAAAAATTCTTTAGATAAATCATCAATTTCCAACTGTTGATAAACCCCTTTTAAATCTAAGATTGTAAAGAAACAACTACCACTCAGACTGGCATAAATATCTTCAGGTAATGGTAAAACACAATGGTCACTATCTATAACTTTATTCAATGTTTTCTTAAAATCAACACATATTCTTATATTGCTTGAATTTTTTTTTTGGTACTACTACAATAGGACTAGCCCACTTACTGAAATTTACTTTTGACAAGACTCCATCTTTGACCATTTTCAAAAGTTCAATTTCGACTTTTGGTTTTAGTGAATATGCCATCTCATAAGCCCTATGGAAAATAGGCTTAACATTATCTCTCAATCTCAAATTTACTTTGAAATTTTTAATAGAAGAATTTACTTCTGTAAATAAACTAGAAAAGTCATTCTTTATTTTTGTAATTAAATGCGAACGCCTAACTTCAAGATTTGACCCTGTTTGATTGAGAGGATTCAAACTAAAAATATCATTTTCTACTCCAATACCAATGATTATAGATTCTTTCCACTTAGGGTTCAATATGTTTAACCAATTTCTGCCAAGTAGCGGAATGAATTTTGCCTTACTATCTAAAACTATTAAGGGTAAAAGGAAAATTTTATCCTGATAATTTATGTGAACATTGATTTGACCAATTATACATACAAATTCTCCAGTAACTACTCTAAGTTTAAAATCCACAGGCTTCAACAAAATGTCGCCGAACTATCTCTCATAGTCTTTAACATGAATCACTGAATGGCATGCGCCAGAATCTACCTCCATTGTGATATACTTTCCTTGCATCAATAGTCGCACTTTTAGACTTTCATTCTTATTTTTTACCAACACATTATTAAGCGAAAATGAGTTACCACAACTTTCTGTTTCCAGTAACCCCACTTCAAAAGTATCATCAGCTTCCTCTTGCTCCTCCCTTCCATCTTCGGTTTGCATGACATGGATTCTGTTCCTACACAAAGGAGATCTAGCAGTGTGGCCTCTCTGGTTACAGGAAAAACAAGTCCAATGAATCGCTGGGCAGTTGGTATCATCAAAATGACTACGTAGACATCTCTTACATTCCTTTCTGTTTGCATGCCACTGCTTCTGTGGTTGAAATTGTGGTGTCCTAGGACCTGACTTAAATGTACTACGTTTTTGGTTCCCAAACTTCACCTTATTCTCATTCCCATGATTATTTAGAAGGCTTAATTCATTAATCTGGGTGGTTTCCGTGCTCATTGCTTTTATTTGATTTTCAGCCAATTCCATACCTATTGCTGTTTGAAATGCTTTATCAAAAGTAAGTTCCCCTTCTGTTAGTAATTTCCTTTTTACAGTTTCCAACCTTAATCCACACACGAATTTATCTCTCAAGGCATCGTCTAAGAAACTGCCAAACTCACAATGTTTTGCTAAGTTTTTTAATTTAACAGCATACATTTTCATGTCTTCATATGTCTCTTGGGTTGACATGTAGAATTTATACCGTTCTGCTATTATAAGCCTTTTTGGACTGTAATGTTTTGTCAGTGTTTCTTTTAGATCTTTGTAGGTCTTACTACTGGGTAGAGTCGGGGCTAACAAATCTTTTAAAACACAATACGCCTCGCCTCCTACTAATGTGAGAAACAATGGTACTTTTTTTTCTTCCTGTATATCATTGCACTGAAACAACTGTTCAACCCTTTCTAAATATGATGAAATGTCTGCATCTTTTGTATTGAATGGTTCGATAGTTCCGATTAACGACATTTTTTACACTGTGTATACAATTTAAAACATATAATTTTTATGTTGCACGTGACGACTGCTAACTGCTACACAATTTTGGGTTATGTATGACTTGACTTCACTGTTACAATTTATAATGACATGATAACATTTAGGGCACGTAAATACTACCTTTCTCGTCGCCAATATTGTTATGTATCCGACTAATACTCATTGAATAAGATTAAATACTTTTATTATTATCAAACAAGGAAAAAACTTACATCTCTTATAGTTCCATTAATAATAATTAATACCTTATTATTATTCTTTTTAATCTCCTTTTGATCTCATAGACACCTGGACTACCTAGCTGTCAAAGTGTCTATGGATTTTCTTAATTTAAAGAAAGGTGTGCAAACATAACAAGATCGTTAAAGATGTTATGGACCTGATGTCTCGCCTTGACAGACCGACGACATTGAAAATGATGTTATTGTCCACACACCAGGTCCCTCGTGCCCCAACGATAAGGCATGCCATGACTGCTTACCGGGGTATCAGGTCATGCATGGCCTGAATAAACAATGGGCCACTGTATAAAGCCGCCTTGTTTTGTGCAGCATGCGAAAGTGGACTCGGGCCCTCCCAGCTAACGGCAACATCACATATCGTAACTTGTGACCCCTTCCAGAGTACGAGATCGGGTATTTTCAAAGTCCCATCGCTGCATCTTATCCTGGGCTCTACTTCCACAATCCACCCTTTTCTCTCTACAACCTTCTGCATGAACGCAACGATCTGGTCTTGCCGCCTGATTCTCTGCCAATGGGCCGCAGGACACTTTTGCAATACGGGACTTAGGGACTCGTTGCGCTCGCATCCCATCCTACATTTTCTCTCATGTGGTGGATTTGATGGGATGTCTCTGGTCGGCAGGAGGTTGCCTCTTAATTGCACCACTCTTACATAGTCAAACCCTGACCAGTAGGGCGGTGGATTGAAAACCCAATCACTTGCTACCCTGGTTAAGGCCGTTCCCCGAATAACTGCCTTCCAGTCTCTCCCTCAAACCCCTCGCAATGAGCCTGCTGCTGTCCCCATTCTCTGTAGACCATAATCTTATTTTCTGCCATAGACGATCTGCATAAGGCAGCGAGAGAGTTGCTATCACGGGTGTAACTGTATTCAAAATGTTAGTTATTCGTCTCTTTAGTATGGCTGGGACGTGCAGGCTAAAACACATAATTCTCAGACCACCTTCTTTGGCAGTGGCATGCAGATAAGCATCGCTGCTAGTTCTGTTGAGATAGAGAGCCCTTTTGACAGCCATTCGTACTGCTCGGTCAACCGTTTTGAGTGTTTTTAGGGTAATCGTGGGACTCTGCCATGTACTAGATATCTGGGCAATAAGTAGGTCCTAATGATGTTGACCTTTGGCTGCGGCTTTAGCTGTGCCTTCATTATGTTACAAGTTGACCCTTGAACTGTCCGATCACAGGCTGGGCCTGCCCCATCATCCCATACCGTCTTCCAAGATATCCGAACAACTCGTTAGGCTGTTGTTGTTTTATCGCCGATCCCCCTGCGGAAAATAAGGATCGGGTGATGCAATAAGAGTGTTTGTTGCCTCTGTTGACCGAAATCGACAGGGCAGAGCCAAGGCCTCCGCCACATGTTGTTCAGTTATAAGGTAAGTAATAGTTCTTGCTGCTTTCTGTCTGAAATTGGCTCATTGTCTTTGTACGATTCAATACCGAGATATTTATTCACAGTTTCTCTTACCCTGTCTACAAGGCGATCACTTCTAGGCAACTGTGACATCTCTCGCATTCAATAGGAGTCCATCCGTCTTTCTCTTGCCAATAGTTAAATAAGAAAGAGGTAATATCGCTGTTGGTCTGTCCCAGCGGTACGAACTCGTTCGTCAGGGAATTTAGAGAACTGTCACTGTTTACACGATCTCTGGGGGGCTCGGGAGTGGACTCCTATATTTTCCTATGTACAATATCTTGTTTTATTCTAATTTACTACATTCTACTACACTTAACCTAATTTTGAGCTGTTTTTTCTTATGTACAATATGTTCATTCTAGTATACTACGTTCTATTACACTTACGTGACTGGTAGTTTGTCAACCACTACATGCAAAATAACATGCAACACACCAACAGCGTCACATACAGAAGCACTGTCGAAAAAATCAGCAAAATCAAGCACAAAAAACCAGCTCAAAACGACACAAAACAAGAGAGCCACTATTCCCAGTTTATCATCCTAACCCACCTTAATCTAACTTAACCCGTTTAATCCTATTCTCCCACTATGTATACCATTAATTGACCTATATCACCCCCTAAAATTCCTTAGCCTATATTAACCTAATCCTAACCTATCACCCTCCACCGTGTCTGGTTTCTATGTCCCTTGTCCTGTACACATCTGTTCGTGGAGAACATGTGATTGTTGTTCCCGTATTATCTGTCCCCTCCTTCCGGCATGACTTCCTCTGCCCATTCCATCAGTTTTTGTACGTTCGTGTCGTCTTTTCTGTTCTTAGTCGTATGTCTATTCGTCCCTCAGTCCATTCTCTGTTGCGTTCTGTCGCCTCCAGCCATAGTGGTGGTATCCCAGCCATGATGTGGAGGGCACTGGTCGGCATCGTTGCGTAGGTCCTGTTTATCAGTAGTAATAAGGGTCTTATTGTCGCGTCTAAATGTCGTCTTATAAATACCGTTTGGGCCCTTCCACCCCAGATTTCGCTGGCATACAATACTGCCGGCTTTATTACTCTTTCATCAATCGAGCATTCGACCTAACCTACTTTTCGAAACTATTCATTGTAAAGTCATCCTCGGCATCCCGTCCCATTCTCTGACGCAATGCAATATCTGCAATGTTCAACAAACTTGACAGATGCTATACAGACGTTACATCTGATGCCGTGCTATTTAAATATATTACATTAAATCTAAACAATTGAGGTTACAATCATTGCAAAATATCAACATGTGCCTCTTTCTCACCAGGGTTGGTTGCCAGATCTTCACGGATTTCATCTACCTAAACCTTTCATCTGTAAACATCTCATTTTCACAACTTCCGATAATAAAGAAAAAAACATTTTAGAATTTTTATTTTTTATTTCATCACCTAGGTACTTAACAAGTGAAATTTTCAAAAAATAAACAGATTTCAAAGGATAACTCAACAATGCA